>JAOTAY010000190.1:8807796-8825109 GCA_025629805.1 Erythroxylum baracoense | reverse complement strand
CGACGTGCCTTCTTTGTTTTGCAGGAATCCTTAAGCCAGAATTCTTGTGTCCAACAGTTGTCTCCATGGATCCGAACAGCAACGTGCAGCCTCGTCAGAATCCGGCTGAACCAGTATCTAATTAATATTTTTATCAGTAAAAAGTTATTTATTCAAATTAATCCGACTTAAAATTTATATATGAATTTTAACTTAATGAATAAAAATTAACTTAAAAACTAGATCAAATTATATTTAAGTTACGGCCATTGCTGCTTTAATTAAAAAGAACCGAGCTACTCAAATCTTGTACACCCACACCATAAGGATGGAACTTCACAGCTTTTTTAGAAGATTAAAGCACACACACATGTAAACTAAATTATAGCAGGCAAGCAAAGCAGAGTGGAGGCACCATCGTCATTCATATTACTTTTATAACTGATATCATATAATCATGTCCCAATGCCCTTATCTTGGGACAGATTATGCTATCAAAACTGCATCAAAACTTTTAAAAGATAGATTTCAGGTTCATTTTTCTAATGAACAAGCGGATAACAACTTTATGGATACACGACATAAAGAATTACTACGTTAACACTTCTCTGGTTCAGATTTTATCCCTCCTGTGAAGGTCGATCATTCAGGATAATCACAAAGAGTTATTTCAGACATGGAATTATCCGACTCAGTCACATTTCGCCTGATAAAAGCTCTCCACCAAATCTCAAATGCTTTTCGAACGTTCGAATAATCATCTCCCTTATTAAGAAATCTGTCAAACCAATTGAGCAAAACAACCTGCTATTGTTACAGACGAAGTGTAAGAATCATCTGGTTCAGTCCATCCTTGACCAATTTTTTATCCACGGATCTATATAACCTCCTCATCCATCTGAAATCTTCATAAACACCTTCCAACCAGGTAGACAGCAAAGAGCATAGTGTTTCTTTTGGCACCAAAACTTATCCTCTCTTAATTGCAATACATAGTTGTGCAGTTATCTTACTGATTTCATGTTCATACATAGTTGGACTCTTGGAATGCAGAATAATAAGTTCCTCCTTATCTACCCACTGTTATTAATTCTAGGAGAAGCATTTTGAATGTAGATAAGAGGGAGGAAAAAGTGTATTTTATATTGAGGTATATATATATGTAAAGTTTACAGAAGTAAGGTATTTATACACGAGTGGGTACAAACAAGAAAGTTTAGAAGTAAATGAGGCTAACTCAAGGTGGTACAGTAGAGGCCAACTTGAGTATGGAAACAAGATCTTGAAGTCTGCCAGGTAAGTGTATCTTGGTAAAGATATCGGCTGTTTGATGGGAAGAGGAGACAGATGCAAGATGAACAATGCCTTTTGCAATATGATGGTGTACAAAATAACAATCAATTTTAATATGTCTGGAAACTCATAGAAAACATCATTATGTTCAATTTGAATTGCACTGAGAATGTCTCAATGGAGAATAGTAGTATAAGATGAAATGATAACCATGTCTTCTAATAAATGACGAAGCCACAATAGTTCTACAGTGGCATCAGCAAGAGCACGATATTCAGACTCAGTGCTAGATGAGCAACAACTGTCTGTTTCTTACTTTGTCATGGAATAAGAGAATCTCCCAAGAAAAAACAATATCTAGTGGTGGAGCACCGATCAGTGAGATCGTCAGCCCAATCGGCATCAGAGTAGTTAAACAAAATAAAAAAAATGTGCAGAGAAATGAAAGCCATGAAATAGTATGGCTTTGACATATCCAAGAATCTGAAGGACAAAAGAGAAATGAAAGGATCGAGGGGCCACTAGAAATTGACTAACCAAATGCACAACATATGTAAGATCAAGTCTGGTAAGTGGCCGATACAAAGTGGGATCATCAAGCGGGGTACCATCAAATGGTGTCAATTTGACATTATGCTCCAAAGGAGTGGAGATAGTTTTACTGTTGGTGATGCCAGCTTAAGAGATGACATCAGACGCATATTTTGCTTACGAGAGATAACAACCTTCAAATGTAGATGAAACTTCAAGACTCAAAAAAATAGCTAAGAGGACCAAGATCTTTCATCTTGAAGTGGTAGCTAAGATATCCCTGTAACTTTGCAATACAAGCATTATCATCCCCAGTAATGATCATATCATCTACATAAAGAAGAAGAATAACAATCTCATGATCAGTGTGATGAATGAACATAGTAGAATAATGACAACTGGAATGGAAGTCAATTTGGATGATGGCGGAACTGAACTTTGCAAACCAAGCTCTTAGTGCTTGTGTTAGCCCATACAAGGCTTTTCTTAACTTACAGACCTTATAAGCAGGATGAGAGTAACCAGGTGGAGGCAACATATAAAATTCCTTTTGCAGGTCTCCATTAAGAAAGACATTTTAATTTTCACATCCATTTAAAAAAGTTTCCATCCTTTGATAGCGGTAATAGCTAAAAGACTGAAAATAAGGTGATACAGGCAACTGGGGCAAAAGTTTCTTCATATTTTATTCCATACTCTTGAGTGTAACCTTTAGCCAATAGACGCGCCTTATATTGCTTAATAGAACCATTGAAATTGCTTTTGATTTTATAAACCCATTTACATCCAATTACAATTTTTCCTGAAGGAAGATCAATTAAGTCCCAAGTATGAGTTTTCTCAAGAGCCTGAAGTTTTTCATTCGTAACTTATTGCCAATAAGGGTTAAAGCTAAATTCTCGATAAGAGTTAGGTTCATGGAGATTGATAATAGTAGAAAAGCAATGATAATCTTGTAGATGAGAACAGGTCTTTCTTATCTATGTAGATTGTCGAAGTAGAATAGCGGAAGTAGGTATAGTTTCAATAGGCAAAGTTGACTCCACAGGTTCAAGATCAAAAGGGATGTTCAAACACAGGAGATAGATCTATTTTAGAGCTTAGAAATAATACAATAGAGACAAGCATAAGGTTCCAGTTTTATTATACTCATGGGGTTGTAAAAGAACAAAACTAACACATCTAAAAGTTTAAGAAGATGATAATGATAAGGCTTACCAAATAACTGTTCATAAGGAGAATTATCAAGAATGGAGGTAGGAGTATGATTTATAGTGTAAACAACAGTTCAAGTAGCTTCTCCCTAGAGTTTTTCAGGAGAGGAGGCAGTAAGAAGAAGGGCATATATAGAATCAAGAATGTGGGCATGTTTTCGTTCAGCTTTACCATTTTGTTGAGATGTACCAAGATAAGAACGTTGAACCATGGTACCTTATTGGTCCAAGAAAGCAAGGAGTACAGAAGATTCTTTATATTCCATTACATTATCTGTTATGAAGGTTTTGATGATATAAGAAAACCGAGTTTTGACCACGGTGGCAAACTTGATGTATATCTGTGGTAGTTTAGATCTGTGTTTCAAAAAATAGATCCAGGTATATCAAGAAAAATAATCACTAAAGATCACAAAATATTGATAACCACTTATAGATAAAGCAGGCGAAGGTCTCAAAATATCAGTATGAATAAGATTAAAAAGAGAATGTGAAGTAAATGTACTATTATTAAAGGAAAGAGCAGGTTGCTTAGCTAGTTGACACTAAAGACACTGAAAAGACTCATTTTTAGTTGAACCTAACAATCCACGAAAAACTAAAGGATGAAGCTTGCCAATAGAGGCATGGCCTAAACGAAGATGCCACTGATAAAGAGAGAAGTTATGAGGTGTTCATAACTGAGATTAGGAAGTTGAATTGCTGATAGTTTTTGCAGAAGGGAGTACCTGACTTTTGGGACAAGGGGCTAGCAATAACAAGAGCAACATTAAATTGTGAAAATTTGTATAGGCCAAGATAGGTCTCCTGAAAGATAATTTCTTTGATTGCTTCATTTAGAGAAGGCAATGGAGTGTGATGCAGTAAAGAGGAACGGACAGACTCATACATAGGACCAAGAGCCATAAGAACCTGGATCAGTTGGAGATGTTATACACTAATCTTATCTTGAGTGATTTGATTCCAAATATGTTGGATTTGGCCTAGGAAAGCATTAATGGACTGGCAGAAGCTTGCCTTATAGAATGAAGAGTAATCCACAATTGACAATAATGAGCAAGACTAAAAGTTTGAAAATGAGTTGCTAAGAAATCTCAGACCTTTTTTACTGTATCAAGAGTTTCAAATTGGACATAGATGTTGGGGATGGATGTGTTGTAAAACCAAGTGATAATCTTATGATTTTTGACGTCCAATCTTTAAGATGTTCTGAAAATTTGGTATCACTTTCATCTGAATGATGTCACCTGTAACAATACGCCACAGTTTACATCTAGCCAAAAAGTGTTTCATATCTTGGAACCACAAATTATAGTTGCTACCATCTAAAATGGTTGAGATAGCCAGGAAATATCTAATTTCTCCATTTGGAAATCAAAAGTAGGTAAAATAGAGGGCAAAATCAGATTCGGGAGGATAAATTTAGGCAACAGAGGTGCTTACAGTAAAAAGTCAACGGTCAATAGTCAACAACCAATAGTCAAAGGAAGACGTGACGAAACATGTGGTAGGTTAAGGATGATGTGGCAGAACTCGTGGCAATATTCGTGGATGCTGATTGGACAGTAGATCAACGTAAGGGAGATATGGTCAAGGTAGTGCATGGAGGCATATGGTGGCACATAGAGTGACAAACAAGGCTAAAAAATTGCATATTGGTAGAACAAGGACCTGCGGTGTAATGGAATCATGTTGGCAAACAAACCAAAAAGAGCTATAATTGAGGGCAAACTAAGCCCCTTAAAGGTAAAGAATTTTGGAGTACAGAGGCTGAAAACATGTTCAGGAAAAAAAAGAAAGGATAGGGGCAATAAACCTAGAGAACAACTGATCAAGGATGGAAAAAAAGAGACAAAAAATGCATACCTATGCTCTAACACAATATTATGAATTCTAGGAGAAAGATTGAGAACGTAAACAAGAGAGAGGAAGAAGTGTATTATATATTGTATATTGAGATATATATGTAAAGTGTACATGAGTAAGGTATTTATACAGGAGTCATAGGTACAAATAAGGAAGTCTAGTAGTAAATTACACTAAACCTAAGCTAATTACAATCAAATTACATTGCTACAAATTAGGCTAATATTGTGGTTTGACCAACGTTGGAACCCACAAATTTATAAATTCATCACCCATCCTCTTATTTATAAGAATATCCACCATCCATGCAAATTCTCAGCTTCTCGAGCCATTTCACTTATTACACCACCTCTATCATGCTTGCTATCATCCACACCTGTAGCTTTTGATAGCATGGGACAAGAGAATTAAGACATCTATGGCTAAGAGAATAAAGGGTTTCTTTATAAACATCAAGCCTATTAACATAATCATATGAAACTTCCAGAAATGATCGAAAAATTACAGATTTTATTTCTCGAGATGCCTTGTCATCTTTGGAATGTAGAACACAATTCAAGACTTTCAAGATGATGCCATCAACTCTTGTACAAATGGATGGTTAGGATGATACTCTCTTAAGAATGCTCTGTAAATTGTTAAGATGAAGTTCACATAGACATGACACAACTTTATCTTCCTCTTCTTTGGACCATAGGATAGCTTCTAAATACTCCAAGCATGACACTATCCCTAGCTTTTAAATACTCCAAACATGACACTATCCCCCCTTCAAACATGATAGTTGAACATACCTATGTGGGAATTTTTCATATTATGGTTTAATACCCATAAATGGTCTAACGTTTGTAGTTAATGTATAAGAATATCCTATTTTTATGGTAAATGTCAATGTGCTTAATGAGAGCACATTGATATATGTTTTTCTTGCAGAATTTTGAGGTCCCTAAGCTCCTTTTCTCTTTTGAAAAGATAAACCATCAATGTTGGAATTTAGAGTTTAAAAGAATTCCAAAAATGCAGACTTTCCAAGAAAAAACAATAATGACAGAAGGTATTTTGATTTCTTCCGCATTCAGTTTATTTGTTATTCTAATTTATATTATTGTCGAATATACGTTGAATTGAATTACATTTGGTATCAAAACACAATATCATCTGCCTTGTTTTAGTTTTGGAGAATTTCAAATTGTGGAAATAATTTTAGATTAAAAATTTTTCATTTTACAATTGTTTTTGGAGGTTATTCTTTCGATTAAAGGTCAAAATCTTCAATTAATTGTTTTGGAAGTCTTTCTACATTTAAAATATTAGTTTTTGGAGTGTTTTACGATATAGTTTTGTTTAGTATCTATTGGGTCACAAATCGGGTTGCTTTGACCCAACTGGGGGTTGAAGAAGACCTTTTTACCAAACGACATCATTTTTTTGGTTATAAAAATCAAAATTTGATGCAGTGGTTGAGGCTCAAACTTATGCCCACATAAGTCTCATGGTGAGCCTTTGCCAACTGAATTGAAGCTTATATTCTTATTCATTATGCGTTGAAATTATATTTGTACAAAAGTTCAACATGAATCAGACGATGACATAATTATTATGTTTATATTTTACATTATGAATAGAATTTTGGATAAAATGTTTTGATGATTAATTATTAAGGCTTAGCCACAACAATCCTAATTATATAAAATTATATATTTATGTACTTAATCTCATAAACAGTTGAGACATTTAATTGTAGTTAATTATTTTAGTATAATAATTTTTATCCCACAGGATTTTTTATTATATTGGAATGACTTATTGGGATGAAATATCAAATTATTTTTTCTAATTTTCCCACAGGTATTAGGAATTAGAATATAATTTGATAGTTTTATTTTAAAGTTTAAAGTAAATTTGTTTGAATTAAAAAATTAGCCCATATGCAATTTTTATGGCATTTGATTTATGTCATTTAATATATGCTTACATTGGTACATCATATATATAGTGTGTTCATCTCAATTTATTGATAAGTAGCATATATGATTAAATTATGTAGCTATTCAAAATGTTAGTTTTTCTGATATAAGTTGTGAAATTCCTGAACTAAGGGGTGAAAACTATAAGATTTCGAATGAGAGAATTCTTCTTCATCTGGGGTGGATGGACACTAATTATGCTATCCGAAAGGATGAACCGCCTAAGGTAACTGAGGCCAGCACTACAGCTGTCATTGCTCTTTATAAATGTTAGGAACTGTCTAATCGCCTAATTGTGATGTTTATAAAAACCAAAATTTATGCGAGCATTCGTGGTTTTGTATAAGAGCGAGACTATGCTTGTGCTCTATTGAATGCTATTGATAAGCAATTTGAAACTTTGGACAAAACACTTGCAAGCACCCTGTTTATGAAGTTTTCATCTACAAGACTCACCAGTATTCAAGGTGTGCTTGAGCACATCATAAAGATAAAGGATATTGCAACTCAGTTAAAGAAACTTAAGGTTGAGATGTCGGATTCTTTCCTCATGCATTACATTTTGAACACCCTTCCAGCACCATGCAAACCCTTTAAAATCTCTTATAAGCTACCCAAGTTGACATTAAGAAGAAATCCATGTGGTTCTTTTCCAAGAAAAAAGGACACATGAAGAAGGATTGTGTCAAACATAAGGGATGACTGGGAAACAAAAGGTAATCTAATCTTTCAAGTTTACTTTGAATCAAGTTTTTCATGACACATAGTTGATTGATTCTAGTTGTACAATCCATATTACAAATGAGTTGCAGGATTTGCAAAACCTAAGGAAGCTAGTGGGAAGTGAGCAATATATCTTATTTAAAAACAAGATGCATTCATGTACGGAGGCTATTGGGGATTGCAATTTAATTTAATGTACTAGTTTTGTTTTAAAATTATAAAAGACATTTTATATTCCCAATTTCTCTAGGAAATTGATTTCAATTTCAAGACTTGTATCTTTTGGATTTTTAAAGTTAAATTATAAATCTAAATTTGTTGGGAATGGTACATTATTTGATGGTCTTTTCCATTTTAATTTACAAGATAATACCTGTTACAATGCAACACATGTTTATGCTGAAGTAAAACATTGTGTTATCAATGGAAATTCCTCTATATTGTGGCACCGGAGATAAGGACATATTTCCATAAAAAGGATTAAAATATTGGTGAATGACAGAGTGCTTAGTACTTTGGATTTTATTGATTTTGAAACTTTTATAGGTTGCATAAAGGGAAAGTAGACCAACAAATTAAAGAAAGGTCCCAAGAGAAGTTCAGACATATTAGAGATCATACATATGGATATTTCTAGTCCAGATATCGACTCGTATAGTCAAAAATACTTCATCTCATTTATAAATGATTGCTCACAATATGTATCTCTACTTGCTTCATAATAAGAATGAAACACTAGATGCTTTCAAAATATTCAAAGCTAAAGTAGAGAACAATGAGGTAAGTAAATTAAGATCGTGATGTCTGCTAGAGGTGGGAAATATTATGGTGGATATATCGAAGGTGGAGAAGCACATGGTTCATTTGCAAGGTGTCTTCAATAAAATGAGATAGTAGCCTAATACACTATACATAAATCCCCGGACTAGAATGGTGTGACAAAAAGAAGAAACTCAAAATTATTGGACATGGTATGGAACATGTTGAGTAACTCCAAACTTCCTAAGTCCTTGTGAGCTAAAACTCTTAAGACAATAGTGTATATATTGAACCAAATACCAACTAAGGTTGTTCCAAAAACATCATTTGAGTTCTTTAAAGGTTAAAAACTGAATTTGCAACATTTATCCATTTGGGGATGTCTGTTTAAAATACGAATTTATAATCCAAAAGAGAAGAAATTGAACCTAAGGACCATAAGTGGATATTTCATTTTATATGCCGAAAGGTCTAAAGGATAAAGTTTCTATTATTCATCACATCACACTAGCATTATGAAATCAAGAAATGTAAAATTTCTTGAGAATGATTTGATTAGTAGGAGGGATCAATTTTAAGATATAGTTTATGATAATATTCATTTAGATACTCAGTTTTTTTGCCTCAAACCATAAAGTGATTGTCATTCACAACGCTCTTTAGGTTCAAATTGACATTTTACAATTAGCTATTGAAATTCAACATCCTACAGTTAACATAAATGACAATCAAGAAATTTCATAAGTTATTGATAATTCAGTAGATCCAGTTATTCAGGAATTACCTGAAAGCATTCAACAACCAGTTAAACAACAGACTCCAAAGAGGATGTAAAGAGATATACTAGAACAAGGAAATCAGTTATTACTAGTGATTATGTTGTATATCTTTAAGAATCTGATTATAATATAAGAGTTGAGAATGATCCTGAAACCTTTTCACAAGCATGAGTTTGAAAGAATCAAATTTATGGTATAATGCCATGAAGGAAGAAATGAAATCTATGAAAAATAACGATATTTAAGATCTTGTTGAGTTGCCTAAAGGAGCAAAACTCATAGGCTACAAATAGGTATTTAAAACAAAGAAAGACTCATTAGGCAACATTAAGAGAAACAAAGCAAGACTTGTTGCTAAAGGTTTCATTCAAAAATAAGGAATCAATTACATAAATACGTTTTCTCCTGTGTCTAAAAAAAGATTTACTTATTATAATTTTGCTATTAGTTGCTCATTTTGACATGGAATTCTATCAAATAGATGTGAAAATGGCTTTTCTGAATGGTGACCTAGAGGAAGAGGTTTACATGAAACAACAAGAAGGATTACCTTCTAGTAATGGTGAGCATTTGGTTTGCAAGCTTAAAAGATCTATATATGGATTGAAATAAGCATCCCACCAATGGTATTTAAAATTTCATGATGTTATCTCATCATTTGGCTTTGAAGAAAATTTTATAGATTAATTTATCTATCAAAAGGTTAGTGAAACTAAAATTTGTTTTCTTATATTATATATGGATGACATATTACTTGCAACCAATGATAAGAATTTGTTACACGACGTAAAACAATTCCCTCTAAGAATTTTGAAATGAAAGATATAAGTGATGCATCTTATATCAATGGCATTAAGATCCATCAAGACAAATTTTGTGATATTTTAGGTGTGTCTCAAGAAACCTATATTAAAAAAGTTTTAGAGAGATTTCAGATAAAAGATTGTTTACTAACTGTAGCTCCTATTATAAAAGGTGATAGGTTTAATTTGGACTAATAATCAAAAATGATTTTAAAAGGGAACAAATGAAAAACATCCCATATGCTTCTATAGTCAGAAGCTTAATGAATGCTCAAGTTTGTCTAAAACCTGACATTGCATTTTTTTTGGCATATTGGGCAAATATTAGAGTGACCCAAAATTAGATCACTAGGGAGTTGCAAAGAAAGTATTAAGGTATCTTTAAGAGACCACATATTACATATTTATAAATAAACGAATCAATAATCTGGAGATAATAGGGTATTTAAATTCATTTTTTGATGGGTGTTTTGATTTATGAAAAACAACATTAGGTTATATCTTCATGTTTGCCAATGAAGCCATATCTTGGAGGAGTACCAAGCAATCTTTGACTACTACTTGTACTATAAAGGTTGAGTTTATTTATTGTTTTTAGGCTGCATCACATGGTGTATGAATAAAGAGTTTCATATATGGGCTTAGACTCGTGGATTCCATTTATAAGTTATTAAGAACATATTGTGATAATTCAACTGCTATTTTATTGGCTAAAAATAACATTGTGGTAGTCAGAATAAACACATCAACATTAAGTTTTTATCCATAAGGGAACGTTTTGTGGAAAAGAAAGTGATCATTAAACACTTTATCACTAAATTAATGATAACTAATCCTTTAACAAAAGGCATACCACCATTGAAGTTCAAGGATCATATTGCTAGAATGAGATTGGATTATATTATATAGATTTCATTGTATTGACTATTATTTTCATGAAACTTTTATAATATTTTCTAATATCATGGTGTACATTATTGAATTTTGAGAAAATTGGTTATTTTGGATTTGGAATAAACATAAGGTTTGTTTAATAAGTAATGTTACCACATTTGGGTTAATACAAAATATAGTATACTGTAATAATAGAAGATAATACTCAACTACTAAATGACTTATCGTTATGATTCATATATTATATTTCGTTCATATTGGGATTTGATACTAAGTTAAACGTATAGACTAAGTGGGAGAATGTGATAAATTTTCATATTCTGGTTTAACACCTATAGATGGTCCAACGTTTGTAGTTAATAGATATAAATGTCCTATTTTTGTAGTAACTGTCAATGTGCTTAATAGGAGCATATTGATATATGTTTTTTCTTGCAGACTTTTGAGATTCTTAAACTCCTTTTCTCTTATAAAAAGATACACTATTGATTTTGTAATTGAGAGCTTTGAAGAATTTCAAAAATGTAGACTTTCCAAGCAAAAATATCAATGGCAGGAGGTATTTCAATTTCTTCTACATTCAATTTATTTGTTATTCTAACATTACTATTGAATATATGTTGAATTGTCTTACATTTGATATCAGAGCATAATAACCTCTACCTTGTTTTAGCTTTTGGAGAATTTTAAATTTTGGAAAAAAATTTATATTCAAAAATTTGCATTTTAAAGTTATTTTTAGAAGTTATTCTTTTAATTAGAGGTGGAAATCTTCATTTACGTGTTTTAAAAGTGTTTTTATATTCAAAAGATGAGTTTTGTGATGTTTTATGATTTTGTTTTGTATTATATCTAGCTGGTTACGAACCAGGTCGTTATGACCCAACTGCATGTTAAAGAAGACCCTTTCATTAAACCAAATCGTCTTGTTTGTTTATTAAAATTAAATTTTGATGCAGTGTAGATAGTCTACTTTTGTTGCCTTAGTTTAGCAATGTAGGTAGTATGGTTAGCTACTTAGGTAAGGTTGTTTGAGCCCTAGTCCCAAAGAAGACATTTCTATAGCTTATGTTTCTGTTTCTGTTTGAATGAGATGAAAATTGGTTCAAGAAAACGACCACCATAGATAGGACAGGATAGGACAAGACAAGATGCATTAAGTGTAGGAGTTTATATCATTGAATTGGATTATTAGTGGGGCATCATATCAGCTGTTCCATAATGACTTTCCCTGTGCTAAAATGTCAACGTTTTAATAAGTCCAAATCTCTCGATTTTATGCTGATCTAAGCTAAGCCGATGCCCCTCTTTCTTTTGATTTTCCTTCCCGCCTCAAGGAACCAGTGCAGTCCTTAAAGACCTCTAATAACGGCCAGATTCGTTACCATTTACCTTCCTTCGCTGAGCTTCTCGAATCTGGCACTGTTGACATTACTTCCCCTGACAAGATGCTCAAGCGCCCTCCACCTTATGATTTATTTCCCGACAAGATCCACCGCTACCGCAGCATCCTTCTCGTTGTCTCCATTCCGATTTTATTCGTTATCTTTGTATTGTTTGTGATGTCCTCCCAGTCGCAAGACTATGAGATCAGTAACCACAAGATGTCGCAAAGTTTGAGAGGATCTAGAAATTATGCCGTCATTTTTTATGTCGGGAGTTCAGGGAGTAGAGTCCACGTCTTTTGCTTCGATCATAATATGAATCTCATGCATTTTGGGAGACATCTTGAGCTTTTCATCCAGGTAACGAAATTGATTGCTTTTTATTCATCTCTAAAATTGTGATCCAGGACACCTGTCAAAGTTGGGGTGGGTGTCATATGAGTTGGAAAAAAAAACCTTTTTCATCCACTAAGATTCTCCTTTTTTGTAGGCATTTGCTAAGTCACTATAATGAACTTTTCTGGTGTTTGTGTAAGCTACTATGGGCTTGAGGGCATTGGGAGGTGATGCATTTGATAGGATTTTGCAAGCAGTAAGTGTATTCCTTACCCACACCATTCCATATGTACTTGCATGATTTGTACTCAAAGTCAATTGGTTTTCTTCCTATAAAGTTAAGGATCTTCTAAAAGAAAGAAGCACCTTAAAATCTGATCTGAATGGGGTTAGGGTTCTGGATGGTTCTCAAGAAGGCTCATATCAGTGGGTATGTTTTGTTAACTTTTGTAGTTGGCCCTTAGATTTCTAGTACAACTTGTAATAGTTTTTGTTTAGTAAATTATTTTCAATTTTTTCTTTACCATAATTGTTTCAATTCGAAAGGAAAGGTATTAATGATGGTAGTGATTGAAGATTCATAAATTGGGTACTTTTGAATTAGATGATTAGATGTAACAAGCTTGCAAGAAAAATTGCAATCATTTGTATGATGGCAGTATGGCTTTCCAGATGATGATAAATGTGTTGAAGATGGATGAGCCTAGTGAATCTAATTTGACAATAGTGTGCTGAAGATGGATAAGCCTGGTGAATCTAATTGGATAATGGATCCTTTGGGGTTTCTGGAAAGTTAAGTCACACAAAGGGAAATGAAAAAACACCAAAATGAAAGATAAAGAGTTATCCATTTACTGATTGGTGATTTTATTTTTTTCATTTGTCTTACCGTTATGCATAGATCCTTTTTAAACTGCACGTCAATTTACAGGTGCCATAAACTATCTACTAGGAAATCTGGGGAAGGAATATTCAGGTACAGTTGGAGTAGTTGATCTGGGTGGAGGATCTGTGCAAATAGCATATGCTATTTTCGAGAAAGAAGTTGCAAATTCCCCTAGGGTAACAAATGGCGAGGATACATATGTTAAAAAAATGTATCCGAAGGGAGCCGATTATTACCTCTATGTGCATAGGTTTCTTTGCATCCTTTGCATAACTTTGATTTCAAGATAAGGTTTCTGAAGGGAGCCAATTATTACCTCTTCAAGCCATCTGCAATTGTGTCCTTACTTGTTTGAAGCTACATTTGACCCTATTTTGGAACCTTGTGACACATTCTATTGATCTGTACATTTTATTCTTATAGGATAGGAAACCAATGTCTTTGGTTGATATTTTCTTCGAATCTTTAATATTTCAGATACCTGCATTATGGCTTGTTAGCAGCTTGAGCAGAAATGCTAAAAGTTTCTGAAGATACTTTCAATCCATACATCTTGGATGGTTTTAATGGTAAGTTAGTGGAAATCTATCAACTCTAGACATTGTGCTCCATTCTACTCATCTTTTTTTTTGGTTCTTATCTTGATGTTATGCAATAAAACAAAGTGATTGGTTTTAATGGAATTTAGTTTAGCATCATGTTAGATTTTACACAATAAGAGTCTCTAAATTCAAACAACGTATAAGAAAATGATATTGATATCAACCATTAGAGTATGTTCGGATTCTCAAAATTTCTTGAATGCACCTTTATGTTTGAATTCTCAAAGTTTCTTGAATGCACCTCTTGCTATATGAAAAAGTACAATGACTCCCTTGAAAAGTAGGATGCTCTATGTGCATGGTGATTTCCCTTCTTTGTATCATCTCTGAACAATATGCAATCCTTCTCACTATGACTACAATAGAAGGATGGTCATATTGTAGATGAAGTGGGGCTTCTGCATATATTAAGCTATGCTTCCATTTTGACCTTAGAATTGTGATCAATGACCATGTCATTATTGTTTTGTGACTAGTTTAAGATACATATTATGTGATCTAAATTGACTTTTACCTTACTATTAAATGTTGGTTTTAAAAGTGATCATTGACTATTAACACAATTATAGGGCATATGGAGTTTGAAATTATTTTGGATCAAACTTTTGTGTTGACTTTGCCGATAGATTGGACTGGTAAATATTATGTTGTTGAAGGGTATACCTTTTATTTTGAAGTCTTCTGATTATTGTTTTTTAAACCTTCCTTAACAATTCCCAGATAGCATTTTAGCTATAAAATTAAGTCCTGAAATTGGATCTTAAGAAACATCAGGTTCCCAGGTCATGGACTGATTAAGATTGATAAGATTACTAGCTGGTTTTGTCAATACACCATTATATGTAGTACATGTTATGATCATTGTGCCTTGAAATCCACCCAAAAAGTTATATGGATTGATGATTTCCGTAAAGTCCCAAATGGTTTGAATGATAATAGAAATATGGCCATCTTAATGTTAAACACTCAGTATGCTTTCCTTTTACTCAATTGCAAACATCTAATTTTCTATTACACATTGCTGAATGGGGATGTAGGTATCGAGGAGAGGATTTTTCAGTGCAAAGATCTTCAATATATATCCAAGAAAAGGAACAATTATGGCTAGATCAGATGTAGATATTGTGCCTTTATAACGAGAGTTGAAGTCTAGTTAGTTGAGATAAAGGTATACATATAGACGTGTTTTATTGTAATCTAAGATATACATGTGGTTGTTGATTGCATAGGAGGTAAAACTTTGTGGATGGGTTTTGCTCAAGAAGAGTAATTTCGTATTCATGTTGTTTGTTTTTCTTCCTAATGAAGGTGCTCGTTTTTTTGAATGCAACTGCATCAACTTCTTCCATCTCTTTGGTCTCTTTGGTGCTTATTCAAGGAAAGCTGGAGTTAAAGCCAATACTTGTTTTAGAATTGTTTAGCTCATGAATCCAAAGATCCTTTGTGGTGATTATACTTGTAGACTATGATTTGTTCTGAAAACTGAGTAGTGTTGATTTGTTTTTAAGAATGTTAATTTGAAGATTGTAACCTATGAGGACACATTTATATACAACCTCGTTTTCTTTTTCCAGTCCACCATGAGTTTCTCACATCTTTATTTACATTTTCGCTTTTGCTAATATTTTCCCCCAAAAAATAGAAGTTCGATGTTCGTTTTTTTGCCCATACCATTGTTAGAAGTTTCATAACAATCTCAAGAATTAAACATTTCGCACTTTGACACAAAAATATTTTTTAACATAAAGATTCGTCGTTTATAGATAATACATAATAATGAGAGTATAAGAAAGAAATTGCCAATTTGCATCAGGAAATAAAATATGCACCTCGTCAATAAAGATGCACAAATTAACTTTAACACTCTACTTTCTTTTCACTTTGTATTTACAAAATATGCCTCCTGCACATGGAACTAAACAACCGCGTGTCTCAATGAAACCACCTATATCTTCACTATCATAGTTAACATTACTATTTGAGCTATTTATCACTACATTGCTGACACCATGTGGTTGTTGTGTCATTATTAATAGTATTCTGGCAAAAGATAAATACCAATTAAGAGTTGGTCATGTCCAAAGAAAATGGAACACTGTCATTGTTTGACTTGAATTGGCATAGATAACCTATCATCAAAAATGTTAAAGAGTATTTTATGCAAATAGTTAGACTTATTGTTAAAACATTAAATCTTTTTTATTAAAAAGTACACAAGTAACTGGAGAAATTATTTAGACAAAAAATATGGTTGTTGAATTTGAACCATATTTAAGTTATCAATACAAATCTCAGTTCCTTGCATTTGATTTGTATATTGAAAAAACAAAGAAAAAATTAATGAGAAATTAAACAACATTTGAGTGGTGCAATTTAAAATACTGATCAGCTTGATTGTCTCTTTGATAGGGAATCGTATATTGACTTGATGTAGTTTGAAAGTTTTTTTTCATACCTTGTCTCACCTAAAAAAGGGAAAAAAATATAATAGCATTATATAAGGACATAAAATTCAAAGAATATAAAATTTCTTTTAATGAAACCTCAAGATTCCATTCCAATTTTTGGTATTTACTGTTTAAACTTATGACAGTTATAAGCTTATCTTCACCTTCACTCCTACCAACTTTATTACTATCTTCAGATACACCCGCCGTAGAATTATTAGGTTTGATCCTAAAGCAAAACCCCAAAAAAAAACAAATGAAAATTATTAAAAATGGACACTTCACTTTTATGATACAGAGAAACATTAGGCATAGAATTCACAATTTAACTAAGAAGCAAAAATGAATCCTTTAGCATTAAACTTAAATAAATATTTAATAACTGGAGCTAAATAAATTCTTTAAAAAAAGTTTGGTTTCTCTATTTCGCGTTCTTACGTGTTGGTAAACTAGAAACAAAAAAAAAAGGAAAAGGAAAAGGCATCGGCCTCACGGTTATTAAAAGATAGTTGATTGATACACAATAGAATTGAGTTTTATTAAAATGACGTTGTAATGTGGCTAAACAAGGTTGGAACAAATTTATAGAAAACAGAGGATCCAAATTGTCACTCACGAGCATTAGAACAATATATTTCTTTTAAAGAATTAAAATAAAAGTTAATTCATTTTTTTCATCACAATCGTTTAAGTGTTATTGTATGAAAATCAAGTTTGATTGTGATATGGAAGAGATGTCACTTAACACATGAATTTACATGAAAAACTCAATCCATCTCATTAAAGTATTAGACTATACAATACAAGGTCTATTTGTTATAAAAAATATGTACTTTTGTTTGGTAGTTG
>JAOTAY010000190.1:8787454-8807696 GCA_025629805.1 Erythroxylum baracoense | reverse complement strand
CTGCCCCTTCTGTCACTGAATCATATCTCTCTGTTGTGCAGATCAGTTTGGACATCTGTCAGGTTTTATGAGGATGTCGAAACAACTACACATGCTCCTGAGCTCTAACCAAGCCAGAAGAAGAACTACAAGAACTTAAGCAAAAGAGAGAAGAATCAGGTCCAATCAAGCATCATTGGTAAAGGCGGGAAACAAAATCCAAAGAAAGAGAGTGGGTTCACAACTACTGTATCAGTTAATTATTGATGAAGAATAAACTTACAAAGCTTTGTCCAAAAAGAGCATACCTCAGCGTGAACAAAATCACAAATTTGATGGAGATGTTCTATGAATCAACCGAAAAGACGAAGGAAAGAGTTGAGGCGGGAGGGAAAATCAAAAGAAAGAGGGGCATCAGCTTGGCTTAGATCAGCGTAAAATCGAGAGGTTTGGACTTATTACAACGTCAACATTTTAGCATAGGAACAGCGATCATAAAACAGTTGATCTGATGCCGATTGGTAGGCTATCTTCTTCAACCAATTACAACTGTGTTGTTGGAATTATAGGATTTCGAGGAAATGGGCTTAATAGTTACACCCTGCGAAAAATTATTATTTATAGTGTTCTAATCTTGTATCATTTAATTTTATCCACATATGTATATAAGATCTGTTACTCGCCGGAGTCCATGTGATCTCCGCATCCTATTAATTATAATCACCGAAATCACGAAAAGAAGCACACAAGTGTTGATGTTTCAGACGAGAAAACTGGTCAAACTTTTTGCTGAGAGATACAAGATAGTAACGATCCATGTTCTCAGTTCTCCAAAGAATGAACTACTGGTTCAGTGGAGCAACTGTCTACTAAAATAAATTAATTTACAGAACATTACAGCCAACAAACGTTATCATAGAAATCTCAAATTCTGCAAGCAAACACTATTACATTTACAGCCAGAGATGACAAGCACTGCAAATAAATTACCGTTCACAGGAAAATTGCTGCCTATTCCATCTTTTTTCCTGAAAAGGCATAACATAATTAAGAAACTAAATCATAGGAGAAGAAACAATTCAAGAACACTTTGAATGTAAAAAAAGATTTAAAAGGGTGTTAATTTTACCAGTTCAGAACACATTCCTCTGTAGATCCTGCAGTTTAGGGTCCACGAGTTTGCCTTCCTTTTCTGCTTCAGTCCCAGAAAGGGAAGTATCAAGGTCAGGAGGATTCTGCCATTTTCGCAAACATGTCAGTCCTAAGCTATCTATGTACATTTCTGCATTATAGCCATAGGTCGTTAAAATATTACCATGCAGCGAACTAGCGCCCAGTTGACACCTTTGAAGAATGGATGCCTCTTAATTTCATTTGCTCCTTCCCTTGAACCTAACCTGCTTTTGGCATCTCTGTGCAGCAACGGGTATATAAGCTGCTTTGCGTTGAGACTAACCTGCACGTACTTGGCAATTTTAATTAAAACCATCAGAGGTATCTAGGCTAATTCAACAAATTGGAGTCATTCTACATGGCCTTTATTGTGATCTTTAATCACTTTTTAATCAAGCTGAGACACTAAAATGACATTTTTTATGCAAGAGCTTGCACAGATGGTGTTACCTGCTTACTGGATGGAAATTTAAGGTCTTTGTGAAGTATATTGGCAAATGTCTTCTGCCTTGTTTTTCCTCTAAAGGGTGTATATCCATAAAGCATTTCGTATAGAAGAATACCTGGAAATTTTTATTTTAATTCACTCAATTATGAAAATGCAAAGATCAATAACTGTTAAGATACAAATCCTATTAACAACAAGAGTAGCATAATTACCTAGAGCCCACCAGTCCACTGCACTAGTATGTCCAGATCCAGAAATGATTTCCTGAAATAATTTGGCAAGTGAGAAAAATAAAGAAAAAAGATAAGAATCTATATAATCTAAGAAAAGATCGGGAAAAAAAAAGACTCCAGCATATAAACATATTGAAAAAGAAAACTATGAATTAAAAGATTTCTCAATCAAATTCAAAAGAAAATGGAAACAGTACGTAGAAGGCTATGTAGTTTATGTTTATGTTTCATACATTTCGTTTTGCCATATGATCGTGAATTTCTAGCTTTTCTTAATAATTGTATGTGTACTTGATGAAGAATTTCTTCTTCCATTATGATTGGAGAAACCAAATGGAAGACTGTGATAATAGAAACTAGAAAGGTGTTGAGAGAACTAACTGGAGCTATGTACTCTTCAGTCCCAACAAATGAATTTGAAGCTCTCATGGGTTCAGCCACAAAGATCGGAGTCTCCTGACGTTTACGGTGCTTTTTTTTCTTTTCATTTACGCTAGGAATCAAAAGCTGCAAAACATGATGTTATTATTACTTTCAGCGTCTAAACCAGAAGTAAGAAAGATGGGTCAGTCAGATACCTGTGGATCGCACGATGTCAAACATGAGAGATCAAAATCTGTCAAGGATACATGACCATCGCTCTGGAGTAAAACATTCTCAGGTTTCAAATCTCTGTAAATGATCCCTTTTAGGGAAAACAAGAAAAAAGAGATGAGAGACTTAGCAAGCAAACAATAAAAAAGAAAATCAATCCAGTCCGTACCTTGACAGTGAAGGTATTCCAATGCAACAACCACTTCTGCTGCGTAGAACCTACATTTACCAAGAAAGCACTTGTGAACGGGAGCTTTTATTTCCCTAATAACAATGTACTTATAATGTTCTGTCTCGACAATTCACCTCACAGCATCTTCCTTCAGCACCTTCAACGGTTGTCTGTCCAAAAGCAGGAAGAGCTCTCCACCAGGGCAGTAATCGGTTATAAGACAAATATGGGTTTTCGTCTGGAATAGAAGAAATCTGACATCCTCCTAAGCATATAGAATTCATATTGGCATTGCACAAACTACGTACTTCTCTATCAAAGTACCTGAAATGAAGCATATAATGCCGGAAGAAAAGGGTGGTCCAGCATATCAAGAATTTCTCTCTCTGCACAAGCTCTATGTACCTGTGTCAGAGAAGACAAGCTTGAGTTAGAGGATTACAAGATGCATAAGTATGCAAATTTAAGGGTAACAGGAAGCATCAAGATTCATTCAAGAGGAGAGGATAAAGTAAGTTTACCGACTATTTAAAAAGTGATGCTTTGAGAAAATCTATCTCAACTCAAGTTTGCAACTAAATTTCAAATACCTTATTGCGGTTGAGCATAACTCCTTTATCCATGACTTTCATAGCAAAATGTAGACCAGTGTCGCACAATTCTACCAAATTGACACTACAATTCACAAGTTAAATCAAACATCAAATATCTGCAAGATAATTTTATAGAATCATCTGACTATCTCCCACTCTTGATTAAGCAGTTTACAGGGTAAATGTGAAAGACAAACCTGCCCGTGTCACCAGATCCCAATGGTTTTACCGGCCGAAAATGTTTTAGACCTATTTGCTCTCCACTATCTATAATCTGCAAGGTTAAAATGAGCTCAGAATTAGGAGGAACGTGTCAAACTATGTTATTTTAACAGCAAACAAAAAATGCATACAAATCACATATCACACATCCTTATTATCTTTCTTATGTGAGTATGGTCGCTCGTCAATAAAACAAATATCTATCTAAAACTGGAATTGTTGCATTCACATCCACTTGAGAAACAAAAACTTTAGAATTTATATATGCCCAAGGACAATTATACTTCACACAGGAATGTTCTTATACAAGAAACTGTCTAACCTAAGTTCAATTCCCACGTAAAGGTCCACCCAATCAGATTTCTCCACTGCCAACTAAACTTGTCAAATATTTTATCATTCAGATTTCCTCTTCTTATATAACGAAATAGTACCTTCTGAATTGCTTTCCAAGAGGGGCTACCCTTCCTGTGAGGCTTTGGATGAACCACCTTTGAATGATTTGCCCACAAATCTTCCGGTTTCTGCAATGAGGATGGCAGTAATTTTTGTACTAATCCATCACCCAAAAAAAAAAACTTTTAAGATGTGGAATTGCAATGAGAATTACCATATTTGCATCTGGAAGTTCTCGCACTGCTTCATCAATGTTTTCTGCAGTTTGTTTGACCTGATGATGGCCACCAAACAAAATAATCAATGGAAATAGACTCTTGAGACTACCAATTAACACCACATACACCATAATCGTATGCGTAAAATGAATCCATTTTCATGGCATGACTTCAATGGAAAAGGTAGACAAGGGAGTAAATACCATTTTTTCACTTTCTTTTGCTGTTTTATCTGGAATGCTGTTGGTACGCGGCTCAACTTGCTCACTCCCATCTAGTTGTACTCCGATAAAATACTGTACTTCCCCCTGTTCATAGAAAGCTGAACTTTGTAAACGAAAGTCTCTTCATTCTGTTCTCTCCTACTCATCACAATTGAAGTTCAGGGGGCTCTCTATTCAAATTACAGGATCTAGTTATGTGGGCATCGTATATACCTTCTGATCACGCATAGGCTGCAGATGAAACAGATTCCAAAACTTTTTGCCTGAATTGATGGAAAATCAATAGAAGACATAAAATATTTTAAGTATCGTTTTCTGAACATATCATTAGATCTTCCGCACTATGTATATAAATGAAGATATGATCATATAAATAGTTTCTATTTTCACTCAATTGAAGAAAGACGACGAGAAGTAATAACAATTATATTCATACCACTCTTTGTGTAGTTAATTAATTGCACAGTAACATCTGTCTGATTGTCAATAGCCTCTCTTATTTTCCTGACAGTAGCCGGATCAGTTTCAGGTCCTTGCAGAAATCTGCAGTAACAGGATTCCCAGAGCAGAACGGTGTCAATTACAAAATTTGTTATGCATAACTGAGATATAATGAAAAACGATGAGAAAAACAGTGATGCAGGTGTTCCTCAGTAGATTTAAAACAATTTCAGTGCAGATAATGCATACGCATGAAAATTATTTGAATCTGGAATTCACTATTTATGTACTGTGCAAAACTTGCCGAGTCTACAAATGTTGACGAGTTAGGGAGATTCAGATCATCAAAGACAAATTTGTTCACAATCATATTAATACTTGAGGATACCTGCAATTTCTTCCCAAGATTTCTTCACGGCTGTACTCTGTCAGCTCCAAGAAACTATCAGAGGCAAATATCTGAAATGTTCAAACAATCAGAAATGACTGAATCTCTATCTTTCTATCCAGTGTAAAACACGTCAAAAAATAGGACTCCAATTTAGTAGAAGAATATCTGATGACAAAGTAGTATTCTTACAATGGGATTATCGGGTAGCCTTGGATCAGTAATTACAAAATTCTTCTCTATACGCTCAAGTGTGGTAGCTAGATCAATACCCTGTCTCATTTCCTTTTTCCTCACTTTGTCATCAAGGCTATCAGGCCTGGTATCATCCTCACTCTCTTCATCAAAGAAAGACACTTCGTTGTCATGGAAAGTCTCAGGAGCAGATTGAGTACTTTTTCTCATCAGACTGAACCATGAAAATGTTATATATGTCAAGGAAGTGGCACTGACCAAGCCTGTCATAAAAATTTCCTGAAAGAAATAGTCATACCCCATAAAAGAAAGGCGGACAGATTTTCTTTGTTTCTTTTCTGGCAACTCACTGATCCGCTGCATTGAGCTTCGAGAGTTTTGTCTATTTGGAGGCACGACCTCTGACTTTCTCCTTCCTGGTGCTTCTATTCCTTCCTGTTCTCCATAATCTTTGGATTTTCTCATTAAAGGACGATTTGCTGATTCACTATGTGCTCGAGGTCTTTTTACTGCCTCAACAAGTTCGGTCAATGAACTTGTAGCCGCATCCTTTTGACGTGCTGTAGAAGTAACATAGTTGTGTAGCTTAGTTTGACATTAAGGGTTCTAGTTTATCTTCATATCTAAATCTTTTTAGCATTACTATCCATTCTAGGTTCAAGTAAAATCAACTTCCTCAGTTCTTCATGGTGACTTTTAGTTTACCACTGGACTCTCAACTCTTGCAAGTTTGCTGCCATTGTTTGAGTTGATGTAGGCAAAACAAATATCCATAAATTTGCATTTCCCATCAAAATAATGAATTCCAAAGCAGTGTGGCACTGATAAAAGCCGCAATACTTGTTAAAACTCGACATCTAAGAGAAAACATTCTTGTTCTGGTTAAGGTTCTGTTCTCTCTCGCATAAGATTCTTGTTGCAGTTTAAGTGATAGAGTCCTCATAAAAGTATGTGGAGGAGAGTCCATAAAACATAGCATGCAATTCAGCCTGATATCTAGCTCAAAAAGTTAATACTAGAAGAACTTCCATTTCAGACTCTTGGCAATTGAGAGTAAATAAATTTCTGCTTTGGCAATAAACATGATGTTAGTTTTATTACTCATTTTAAGCTTCTGACAGCAGAAACTAAAAAGAAAAAGAAAATTCCAAGAATTTATGGAAAGAGAGAGGATAGATACCATCATATTTGATCAAAGATTCAGGCAGTCCATTGGGCCGCACCATCTTATCTTTGGACCCCTCAGTGTGCTTGCTAACCTCCACTAGCATTCTGCCAAGTCATCAGACAGAAAAACTTTCATACACGAATGCACTGACAACAGCTAATGTGTCACATTGCTATTTCCCCCAATCAATAATTCATATCCAAAAAAATTTCCTTCCACTTTCTACCCTTTTCCTCTTCACCTTATATCCAAATCAACAGTATCTCAATTATGCTTCTAGTACTTCTACCTATATAAATATCGGGCAAAAATTTTCGTAGTTACTGTTATTAGCAAGATATTGATATATGGCTATCAGTGTTCCACGAAGTTTTTAGAAGGGAGATGAGGTGCTATTTTGCCATTGAAAGAACATTTGTGACTGAATGTCAAATGGCGGAAACCATGTGGCCAAATTCAATTTGCAAAGAAGAGTTATTTTTAGAAAATGACTTCCATTATTTGTTTTTAAGAGGTAAATGGAAAACAGAAAAGTAATATATAAGTTGAATGGAACTAACCCAATAAACTTGAGAACTTGGCCATTTTCATCCTTGATGGGTGAAATGGTAAGAAGGTTCCAAAAAGGAGTGCCATCTTTCTTGTAATTCAACAATCTTCCACAGTAACTCTTCCCTTCCTGTAAAGCCTCTCTAATTTTGGCTACATCTTCTGCGTCCGTGCCAGCACCTTGTAAAAACCGACTACAACCCACCCAATATGTAACTGTCACTCACTCCTCACTTTGACAGTTAAACCGTTAAATAATAAAAACACAACAGAGATTAACGTAGACGTTACCAGTTCCTGCCTATCACCTCTTTCGAGGTGTATCCTGTCATTTTAAAGAACCCTGCACTTGCATAGAGTATAGGATAGTCAGGTTTCGTAGCATCAGACACAACGAATGTTTGTTGGAACGATGATAGGGCGTCTTTAACGTCTTCAGATACTCTTGGAATCCCTCCTATCTCTTTTCCAGAATCGTCCGAGACATCATCGGAGCTCCTTACAGAGTTGTTGGAGTCTCTTCTTGAGGATGAACCTGGCCTTGTATTAATGTTCGGTTCATCCCCACCTGAGGTCCTGACCTTAAACCCTTGTGGTCTGCCCGTTTCGTCGTCGGTTTTTAGCACTAAACCCCATTCAGCTGCTCTTTTCGCCGCAAAGCCGGCTTCTCCGGCCAGCTTCGGACTTCTGTCTCCACCATTGCCAATGCTTTGGGACTCCGGTGGTTGAACTTGAGTGCTGGTGGCCGGAGTAGGGTTTTTGAAGGCCATCCATGATGTGACGTAAGATTCTTCAGTCCGATCGGACTTGGAAGAGGCCTTGGACGGGTCTGGTTGATGGTCGACATTCGGTTCGACCGAGGTTTTCCAAGTGGGGCTGCTACGAAATGCTGTGTTAGTGGGTCGGGAGGAGTAAGTGGAGGGATTGAACACTTCAAGTGAGCCACGAGAGTCTCTGGGTAGAGTGGGCAGGCCTGGCGATTGCTTCTGTTGCTTGTTGGTCGGTTCCATCACTGCATCGAAATTACTCAGCTACCAATCAACCTAGAAATTTGTGTATGTGAAACTTAAGCATTTAAGCATTAGTATAATCATATTTATGTACATGAGATTGATATCCTAGAGTATACAGACACAAAAGATCTACGTATGTGTCGTTATCAGAATACACGGTGGGTCAGTTGTATGGACCAGAGTAGAGGACATGGTAGTTGATATTATAAGGAACTCAGGAAAGTTAATTGGGATAAGGAGAACTTTTGGAGTCGATTATTAGGATTAGGAAGGGTTCGAGGGTCATTTTTGAATCTGGTTCTGTTGGGTAAGTAGTGACAGTTGTCGTCTGGTAGCTGCCAAGATCGTCAACCTCATATTTGTTAGGGCAGTTTTGTCCGACATGACATGCAAATGAGAGGAGGGGACTTTGGTGTCGCGATGAGGACCAAAAGGGACCTGCCTGGGTAGTTCGCTGAATTAAGGCTGTCCACACAAATGGAAAGTTCCTTTTACTGCCCCGTGAGAGTGAGTGATGACAATGAACAACATGCAAGAGCAAACTTTCCAGTTTCTGTAAACTATCGGCATATTAGTTGCTCTATTGAATCAACATATTTATATGTAAACTTAGAAATTTAGATAAGATGCATTGTCCAATTTTTAGCAAAGGAGAACTTTTTCCTTTCTAAGAAAAAACAAAGGCGGAAAAACTCTTCTACGAGGAAAATTGAACATGCAGATCATGTTCAGCAGAAATTGAAAACTAATCGATCAAATGATCGTCTAAAATAGATGAAAACAAAGCTAACTTCTGGGGTTAATAAGCTTTAAGATATAGAGACTGAGAAAAAAACTACTGTAAGACAAATCTAGTAAGTACTATATGCGAAGTACGAAATCAGCAAACCACGGGAAACGACATATGTGGAAAAGAACAGAGACTGGACTGGATGAAATTAACGAACAAGCACCTTAAAAGTCAAGATGACTACTGTTGATACTTTGTCTTGAAAAAGGCAACCCCAAAACTCCAATTTTAGGACACAAAGCTGAATCTGAAGGGTTTATATATAAAAACACTCCAGAGAGAAACAAGAGCTGGAAGAAGAAACTCAGTTACAGAAAACACAGAGAAAGAACATACCGTGGAGAAGATAAAAAGAAGAAGAGAAAGGACCTTTAACAGGAAGAATGATCGTGGAAAGGAGTTTGGCTTCCCATCCCGTAACACCTAATCTCACGTGCCGATTTCTTCTCGTATTCCGATGTCATCATGAAATTATATTGGAAGTGACTGAAAGAAAGGAGATATAGTTTGCAATCCTTTTGTAGGTATTTACATTAACCCAGTCAATAATTTCTGGTGAGAAAAACAGAAGTATGGGAATGGGTTGGCAACAAGAAAAGAAATAAAACAGAGAAGTACTTATATGCAGTCGGTGTATGTGAAGTGGAGGTTCTACCGACCATTGTCTTATGGGGGACAATGCTCCTGCTGTATTCGTGTCTCACTGATTGCAAAAACCATTAATCTTAAAGCAAACGGACTGAGGGGAAGCTGGTATAGTTTCTGATATTTGTCTTATTAGTTTTTGTAATGTCTATTTTCAAGTGTTTTTGCAGTTATACATGCGCGAAGCATTCGATTCGTAATGTAAGGAATAGCTTCATGCGGGCCTATTTGACTATACACCGAAATAATTCAACCATGTATGTTGGTTATTAATTTTTAATCAGGTATAGTTCTTTACAGATACCATTCGTAAAAACAGAATAGCTTAAGATTAGGCTACTTCTTATATTTTAGATTTATCTTTCTACTATTGTCTTTAAGCTTGGTTACATTTAAGGTTTTATATTTCGGTCATCTAAAAAATTTCCCTTGATACAGTTTCCTTCGTATATTTTGCAACCACAAACGGGACTCCTCGTCTGAATTGGAGGAGGTTACTATGCGAGTGAATGAGATTCCAAGCATATGGAAAGCCTAAAAGTGGTAGGCCCGAGAGCCACGTGAAGAGCTTTCTAGGTAAAATCATCTTATCTGTTCACGACCGCGATTGCTGCATACGTGACAACTCTGTTGGCGGAAGTCCCACTCTTTCTTTTAATGGTAGAAAGTGGATCGAAGCCTTAAGTGGTCCCTTCAGCTTCAGCTCACTTGCCTCGCCCGAGTTTGGTGGACATAATACTCACATTACCCATCTCTGGAATCTGCGTAAGTTTGAGTTTCACCTAAAAACGACAAGAAATTACAGAGTTCTGTCAGATTCAGCCCAACTATAACAAAAATAAATCATTGGGCCCTTGTCCTTTTCTCATCCAAGACATCCATAGCATAGTTTTAAAGGAATATTTCCGAGCAAACTTTATAAGGAGCCTTAGTAAAGAGGTTAATTAGATTATAGGCACGAGGAAGGCACGTGAAAATATTAAGATAAATATGAGCCAATGAGATTAGATTTGGTGTGAATTTTGGTAGAATCTCGAATTATATAGAGATTGATTCAACCCATGCTAAGGACTTCATGGACTAAGAACTTGGCCCATACTTGAATGAATAGACCACGACTAGCAGATTTGTTGTAAGAAGCATTGGATCAGGCTAGTGTGCTAGGTAAGCTTCGACCAGATCACACTGCATCAGCAGATAGAGATCGTTGGAAGATCTTGGATGATGTGGCGACGATTAGGAGTTAAAGTTACAGTGGGACTCGACATCTGAAGACAGTGGAGATCTTCGAGGATAAGGATGTTAATTTCCTATTTGAATGTAAACTCTATCTTTTTGTTATCTTGTAGATTCTATCTTATCAATTAGAGTCCTATTTAGATGGGGTGTCATCCAATTGGTCTACGTTATATAATCTGATAGAGATAGATGTGATCTTAGCACAATCTTAGGTAGTTCAGTTTGAGTGAGATTCTAAATATAACTTAGCATCTAAGTTAGAATGCCTATATATAACTCATTCGAGCTTTACTCTCAATTCACTTAGAAAGAGAGCATTCCTTGTATTCTTTTGAGCAAAAGTAGTATAAAGGTTGGTTTAGTTGTATCTTTCTTATGTTCCTTTGTTGCCTTTATTTCTTATTGTTTTCGTAGCATTGTTTCTTCGAGTGTGCCAGATAAGTACTTTAAGGGTCGTTGAAGGCTGAAGTCTTACTTAAACGAACCTAAATGAGACTGTCATGTCAAAGATGTTGGCGATCAATTTCGATAAAAGTTCGAGTCCCAAGGTGACTTTGTTTCAATGGTAATATAGTTCGTTATCAAATATTATCTTACAAGTATGGTCTTATTCCAAATTTGCAAGGCATCTTAGAAGATAAAGTGCGTGACATCTCTTTAATATGAATGATACCTTACATATGTTATGCTTTTATAATGCAATACATTCATAGACATATCTCATCATAACTATGGTCTTAATCCAACTTTGTTAGGCATCTTACGCGACATCGATTTAATGTAAATGATACGTTAAATATGCTATACCGAACTTCATGCTTAAGGAGTTAAAATTGATGCTGGAAAATATTGAAAGTAGTATTACTTACTATATTGTAAACTCTACGGTACTTGGTACTTTCTGATGTCAAATATTTAATTTATTACATTACTTACGACTCTTAAAAATTTAAAGGTACTATCATGTGATTTTTTCTTTTCTTTTATAATAAAAGATTCAATGTACCACACTGTACATTAATGTTAGACTCGTCAACTTTATGTGATCAATTCAAGTTTAAACAGTCTATGATGTAAAACAATATAATTAGTCAGTATATCAAAATAAACATTTTTCAAAGATATAAATGAATTGGACTTAATTTACATAAATCCTAATATTCCATTATTGAAATGTAAAAAACATATTTTATCTAAAAATATTATGAAAAGGAGTTTGTGAAGAAGAATATGGTTCGAAAGAAAAAGAAGAATGGGCGAATATATTGCGGAAGAAAGCGTATCTTTTTTTTCTCGATGTACATTCTTCTTCCTTTTTTTTTTCGTTCTCAGGGATCTGTTATTCATCATATGCATTTTTTTTCTTCCTTTTTTCACTTGCTTTGTTCCTCACTGTTATTAGGGAATATTCTAATTGGGGCGAGTTTAAATCTAAAGATAAATGTTATAGGACGTACGAGTCAACTTATTTTGCTGATTTCTAATTAATACTGGCAACTTTTTGGTTTTAAGCTAATTCTGAACATTCAACATCAATCAAGGATCATATAGTGAAAACTAAGTAGGTTTACATTAATTGGTACTTGATATACAGTAAGCTCAGGTTCGAGCTACGTGAAAAAGAAATTAGCATTTTGAGCCATGAAAAATGTGACTTCCAAGTATCATTTCAAACTGGATTTAGTCGCTAATGTCATTGTAAAATATAATCCCACTTTTTAAGTGTTATATCTAATTGAATCAAGCTTTGTTTTAAGCGAGCAGTGTCTCTCCTTTTGCATTAGTGATATTATTGTTTTCTATATTTCAAAATTGAAGTTTAGTATCATACAAGGTTTAAGACTTTTTTCACTAATGAACCACTTGTAGTCATTCTCAGTAGGAATGTCAAACTGAAATTCAGATATATTACATACAGAAAGTGGAAAGCTTAATTTGTAGCTAGAGACCAGACTTTTTCCATCATCAGAAAGAGATTTAAAAAAAATCAAAAAGTCAATGTACCAAATTCACATAGTTTCATATTTTGCGGGAGTCTAGAAAGAGTCATATTGCGTATTTCCGTAACTTTGTTTTGCGGGAGTCTAGAAAGAGTCATATTGCGTATTTCCGTAAGTTAAACCTATGATTTTATGGTCACAACAAGAGATAATACGTACCTAAAGTGAGATAGGGATGGAACATAAGCTACCTGCCATAGCATTAAAATGACAAGTTGAATCTTTGCAAGCCAAAACTTATTCTAGTTAGCAGCCAACCTTTCACCAAGAGAGACCAAAAACAAGGTGCAGAAAAGGTTGGTATTGATTGCTTCTTTAATGGTCCAGCTTGATTCTGACTAGACATTATACATATGTTATTTTAGACAAAATTGCGATTGTTCTTATGTACATGTCATTCAAACTGAAGATTAAGTTCACTCCGATTATACGCTAGAGCTAGCCTTAATTGTCAGCTTTTTATACATGTCATCGTGTTGGCAATTTTCAATTGCTTGACCCACTTGGTAAAATTGAAATATTCTTTGTAGTTAAAATATATATGGCATATATGTAAGATGACCTGTATGTGGTCCACCCACCTACTGCCACTCTTTTTGTCGCCCATCATACCCGACACTCATCATTTTGTCTCTGTGATGGCCAGAGCATAGTAGGGTGAAGTGGGTTTAAATGATAAGGTTCTTGGTCCCTATCCTCACTAAGATTTTTCTAAACATCACACCATCGGTTGAGCTTAGGCAGAGGATAGAAGTTCCAAAACTTCTCCAAATTCTTGCAGATCTTCGGTGAAAGACAATGGCTGGAGGTGTCCCATATATTTTATACGCTTCCGTGTATTATTTATGCATGTGTTTTACGTGATTTTAATCATGTATTCATGCATGAAGTTGCTGTTTTATTATGGCATGAATTATCAATATATGTATCCATTTCACTTTCAGATTTAGGCGACACCCCAACTCATCACCTAAAACCTTTCATCTCTTTTTTAATATATGTAAAACAACGAAAATAATATTTCTTTAGTATATTAAAAATTAAAAATATAAACATCTCCTGACCTTCTATATTTATTAATATATTAATTTAACTCAAAATATATCAAAAATGAAAGGAATGTATATAAAAGTAATAGGTCAGATCAACTTACAAAAATGAAACTATCCTTCCATGATTTTCTGAATAGATAAATTATAATATAAATAATTAGATTATTAGAAATCAAAAGTTTAGATAATCATAATTAATTATTAGATCTTGACTAACTTATATAGTCATAGAACTCTAATATAAAATTTAACGTTACATTTTATTTTTACTCTAAAACTCAAATTTCATATGTAGATTATAGAAAATATTAGTTCTCGTTATAAACTAAAATGATGATATATCAAAATAGTGTTAACATATTATATTAACAAAAGTTCTACATTTAAACTGCAAGACAATCGTTGTCAACATTACTAATAAAAGTGTTAAGATATTAATCATAATTATTTAGATCAAATAAAAAATTAATTTTTAAACTCAAACACAAAATTACTATACCGATCAAATTGAAGATTAGAATTAACATGCATGCTATTTAGTAAACACTATTTATGTAAGTCCTAACGAATCCCCATCATAAATATAAATCCTAACTCAAAGTTGTCCATACTTAATTGTAATTGAACTGCACTTTAAAATGTTTCTCTATAGTTGTAAAATGTAATATTTGAACCAACTTGTGCGCTGCCTCCTCTTCTTGAAAGGAGTCACCTCGAGCCAATGAGAGTTATACGGAGCATAAGTCCCTCGTCTTACCAATAAACTCAATCAACCATTGGACACGATTCCTTGGCTTGAAATGCTAATTCTAATTGTTCATTTTATTCATCATGAGCAATTCGTTTGGTTTTTCGAAATTAATTACATGATTACGTCATTAATTATGTGTTCTTAAAACTTTCTTAATCCAGCGAGAAATTGGCGCACTTAACTTCGTCATTCCATAAAGAAAAAATAAACGCAAAAAAGATTAGACACATCTTCCCTTTTTTTTTTTTTTTTTGGGGTTATCAATGGACACATCTCTAGCTCTCGTTTCTCGTTTAGATCCGAAGAAGTCTCAGTCCAATCTCCTCTCCTTCTCCATTTCCTCCACCTCTTCGAATTGGGGCAAAGAAAAAAAGAAAACAGAAGGAAATTAAGAAATATACCATAACCGTTCATGTGATGACAATAAGCAGCTGCAAGAACACCTCCAGCCACACCATAACGATCTTTTTCAGGGAAGGCAAAACATGTCCACTACGCCCCAACGTATGTTTCAACATGCACTTGTTTCCAGAAATGCCCTTGTTTTATTCTTCCTCATCACGGCCACGCTTTACCTTGTCTACTCGTCTCGTTTCATCTCAAGCAATGATCACCAATGCCCTATGCCTGAAGAACACCTCGATTTTCTCACCAACTTGTCCTCAACATTCCACGCCAATGAAGAGAATGGACATTCAGAAACTTCGCAAACCAGCATATCTCTCCTGAAAAACCCGGAGAAGAGCGACACTGAGCTGAAACATATCGTTTTTGGGATAGCAGCTTCGGCGGATTTGTGGGAAAAGAGAAAGGAGTATGTCAAAGTATGGTGGAGACCTAAGGAGACAAGAGGAATAGTTTGGATGGACAGAAGGGTAAGGGTTAGAAAGAACGAAGATTTGCCTGAGATTAGGGTTTCTGCAGACACGTCCAGGTTTAAGTACTCGAACCGGCAAGGTCACCGTTCGGCGTTAAGGATTTCGAGGGTGGTTTCGGAGACGTTGAAGCTAGGACTGAAGGACGTGAGATGGTTTGTGATGGGAGATGACGACACAGTATTTATTGTGGATAATGTGGTAAGAATACTGTCTAAATATGATCACAGGCAGTTCTATTACGTGGGTAGCTCTTCAGAGAGTCACCTTCAAAACATTTACTTCTCTTATGCGATGGCTTATGGAGGTGGTGGATTTGCTATAAGCTATCCATTGGCAAAAGAGTTGGCAAAAATGCAAGATAGGTGCATTCAAAGATATCCAGGGTTGTATGGTAGTGATGATAGAATGCAGGCTTGCATGGCTGAGCTTGGAGTGCCACTTTCAAGAGAAGCTGGGTTTCATCAGGTAATACATATACATCTTCAGCATATATAGAGGCCCTAATGAATTAAGGAGAACCAAAACTGAAAGTATTAATAGGATTCTTAACCTTAAATCCTTATTTCTTATCAATTTACCTGAAAAATTAGCTGATTTGATGTCTAATTCAAAAATTTAATTCCTTACATGGTGATCTATTAGCTATTTATTCAAAAAGAAGTTTAAATGTCTTATTTATGTCATGTCATCTAAAACTTTCAGCAAAAGCAATCGTTGTTGAATAATTTCCTCACTAATATCAAGCCTATGCTTTATCTTCATTTTTTTAGCAAACCTAAGTAGTAATGATTTATTTATGGTCTTATGCAGTACGATGTTTATGGAGATCTTTTAGGACTATTGTCAGCCCATCCTGTGACTCCTCTGGCATCTCTTCACCATCTTGATGTGGTGCAACCAATTTTCCCACGTATGAACCGAGCCAGAGGCCTCCAACATTTGTTCAAGTCCGTGAATTTAGACTCAGCAAGCGTAATGCAACAGTCCATCTGCTATGACACCACAAGATATTGGTCCATATCTGTGTCATGGGGCTTTGTTGTTCAAGTCTGGAGAGGGGTGATCTCGCCTAGAGAGCTTGAGATGCCCTCAAGAACCTTTCTTAATTGGTACAAAAGAGCTGATTACACTGCATATGCATTCAACACAAGACCTGTCACCAAGCATCCATGTTCCAAACCCTTCATTTTTTACATGTACGCTAATAGATATGATAGAGCAAGAAAGCAAACCATGGGAATCTACCATCGTTACAATACTGGTTCCCCTGTTTGCCGGTGGAAGATGGACTCACCCCAAAAGATTAATTCTATTGTGGTGTTGAAGAAACCTGATGTTCACCGATGGCAAAAGGTAACGGATTCATGTGAATAGAATCATTGTTTCATGTTCCCAAAATCACAATTTACTTTTTTGCAGTCACCAAGAAGAGACTGTTGCAGAGTTCTTCCATCAAACAAACCTTCAACTATGTACTTATGGGTAGGGAGCTGCCGAGGGGGTGAAATCAGTGAATTGCAGCAGCAGTAGCATCCCATTTTGGTTGGCTTTTCTCTAATCTAATCTTCTTCCCACAAGTATCTCAAGCATAAATGAACAAAATCATCTGTGCCATTAAGGAATACTGCTCAAAGGACAATTCCTATTGGATTTCCCACGCCAGTAAAACCCCAGAAGCCGCATTTAGTCAAAAGCATAAATTGTTCAGGACTCGGCTTCAATTTGTCATTTAGTCAATGCCACAAATTGAAGTTGCACACGTTTTTCTCTTATCTTCCTGCTCTGTCAACAGAGAAGAGGATCATTCTGTAGTACATTATTTACATGAAACAAACAACTATGATTCTGTATTAGAAGTTAGAACGTAAATGTAGACTGAAATTTCTCATTCCTAAACTTTTCATTTATAAAGGCCAAATGCTTCAAGATTTATCTTTGTATGCTGGCGCCAGGTTTACTTCAGTTATGTTGCTGTAGTTGTTTTCATGAACTTCTGTGGCTGATGGAATTGGAGATGTAGCAGATGCCAACACAGCAAGCTCAACAACATTAGCAGTAAGATTCTGCGGCTTCTCAATTCGATGTATTGCCAAGATTCTTCCATCCTTGGTCTCAATTTTCACTGAATTCAGAGCACAACAATGGAGATTACAGACTTAATTAGCTAAGCAATTGTAATAAGAAAAAAAATCACTATAATGGTTTCTTTCCAAGATCATTTCAGACGAAGTAATAGACTAAATTTCCCTGCATTGTTTGAATCGAGAAAATTCACATAGAATATAAAACAAAAAGAAAACAAAAGAACAGATTAAAGAACAAGTAATTCCCCAGAATCCCTTTTGCTTGCTCCTAAAATATATATATATATATAGCGATAAGAAGAAGTTAATCAAACAAAAGAGTAGAAAAGAAGGTACCTGGATAAGAGCACCACCAGAGAATGAAGAAGCAAAAAAAGACTATGAGCGGAATCAAGTGAATCAATTTCTCAGCTCCTAATGATCTTGACCGTGAAAGGGCATGTCTACGGGAGTAGACTGGAAGGTAGTCGGAATAGTCATCCACGGTCCTTAATGGGGCCAGTTCGGGATGTTGTTTGACGTTGATCTTCCACTGGTCTTCAGGTGCTCGACAAGAGCTTGTTGGCCTCTGTTGCATTTTCAGGGAAATGAAGGTTTCTTTTCTTGAAGTTGCTTATGGAAGCGCAGAGAGGTAGTCATTCTTTGGTTGGTTAGTTTGGTTTTTAACGACTTATGGATTTTGGCGCGAAATGTTCAGGCACGTGCCATGCATATGACAATGAATTTTTATGTATTGTCAGCTAACTTAGATCCTAATTTGTGGCAAACTCCATAAGCAATTATATTCAAAGTGATACTTTCCAATATCTTCACAGTTATTAAAGAAATAATGAGATAAGAACTAAAATATGGTTTGAATTAGACCTTTCAAATATTGAGTTGATCAACCCGATCAGACCTTTAGAGTTGAACGTAACCATGTCACATATACAAGATTGAACTTTAGGGTTCTGCAGAAGACAAGATTGGGAAAATGCAATAGCTTGGTACAACCTTTCCGGGTGTATTGACCTTTAATTGTAGTTTCAGTGATTAGAGAAAAGTCCTCTACTCTTTCCACTACAAGAAAATCACTCAATATCATCGAAATATTTCAGTCGGAAATAATTCCGTCGCTATTTACCGAAGGAATATAATATTCCATCAAAACATACGGAACATTTAGCGACGGAAAATACATCCGTCGACAACATTAGAGGGAAGAATTTTGCGCGAAATCTCCGACGGCATATAGTGACGACAAAACCTACGGTGTCGGAAAAAATGCGAGAACCGTTCCCGCAATTTGATTACTTCGGACGCTTACCGACGGAAAAGTTACCGTCAGTATATATACCGACGGAACAGTAACTTTCGTCGGTAAGAAATGCGGGAATTATTCCCACAATTCAATTGCTTCACCGATTTACCAACGGTGAACGTACCGTCGGTAAAAGCTTACCTTTATCGACGGAAGTCTTATTCCGTCGCAATAGTTGGTAACTTAGATACCGACGGATCCAGCCTTCCGTCGGTAAATGGTTAACAAACGTCGTCGTTTCGATGAAGACGAGACGATAAGATTTAATCACCAACGGAATCCAATTTGCGTCGGTAACTGTCGGCAGAGATAACCCTAGAGTACCGACGAAATTTGTGTTCCGTCGGTATTTGAGTTTCCACCCTATTAAATTGTCGTTCTTTTACTGACGGAATGTTGTATTCCATCGGTAACTGTCGGCATATTTCGTTCGCCAACTGTTGAGCTAACCCTAGATTATTGACGGAATGTTGTGTGTCTATCGGTAACTGTCGGTAGTTGCGTCGTGAATACGACGGGGGAAAACCAACGTTCCGTCGGTAATCTAGCGCTATTTACCGACGGAATATAATATTCTATCGGAACATACGATGCATTTAGCAACGGAAAATGCATCTGTTGGCAACACTGAAAGGAAGAATTTTGCGCGAAATCTCCGACGGCATATAGCCACGACAAAACCTACGGCGTCGGAAAAAATGCGAGAACCGTTCCCGCAATTTAATTGCTTCAGACGCTTACCGACGGAAAAGTTACCGTCAGTATATATACCGACGAAACAGCAACTTCCGTCGGTAAGAAATGCGAGAATTATTCCTGCAATTCAATTGCTTCGCCGATTTACCGACGGTGAACGTACCGTCAGTAAAAGCTTACCATTACCGACGGAAGTCTTATTCCGTCGCAATAGTTGGTAACTTAGATACCAACAGATCCAGCCTTCCGTCGGTAAATGGTTAACAAACGTCGTCAGTTCGATGAAGATGAGACGATAAGATTTAATCACCAACGGAATCCAATTTTCGTCGGTAACTGTCGGCAGAAATAACCCTAGAGTACCGACAAAATTTGTGTTCCGTCGGTATTTGAGTTTCCACTCTATTAAATTGTCGCTCTTTTACTGACGGAATGTTGTGTCTCGTCGGTAATTGTCGGCATATTTCGTCCGCCAACTGTTGAGCTAACCCTAGATTACCGACGGAATATTGTGTGTCCGTCAGTAACTGTAGGCAGTTGCGTCGTGAATACAACGGGAAAAAACCAAAGTTCCGTCGGAAATCCAGCGCCTTTAACTCGGGCGCCGCCCTTTCCATTATTGTTAGTAAATAATGGAAAAATGCAATCGATTTGTGGTTAGATTGAGATTATACATATTGCCTATGAGGTGCTCGATAAAATGCTTTTTATGATGTTTGAAATATTTTTTGTAATTGTTGTGTTAATTTGAGAATTTGAATATGTAATTTTGATAAAATGTTTAATTTGAAGTTTTAATTT
>JAOTAY010000190.1:8776883-8787354 GCA_025629805.1 Erythroxylum baracoense | reverse complement strand
GAGCTTGTGATGCCAACCTTTCAATAACTTCAAACACTTTGATGGCTAGTTTCATGAATCAAAACCAACCAACTCCACCTTTAAGAGAAAATCTCAAGATTTTTACAACCTTTTTGAAGAAGATACAAAACAGAGCAGCCAAACCCTCTGATTCTCGACCTTTGGGGATAAATAAAAGGGGTCAATGAAAAACGCACCGTTTCACTTGCTGAAGAAGTGGGGAAATAAAAGGGACAAAAATTGGGACGGATTTAGGTACCAAAATAGGGACCGATTTATATACGGGATTTGGGATGAACTTAGGTACGAAAATAGCGATGGAATATTTAGACCCAACATCGTTGTTAAGATTTTAGGGACGGAAAATATTCTCAAAGAAATTGGTTGCAAATTTCGCCCAATATTTGGGACTGAAAAATTCCGTCCTTAATATTCCGTCTCTAAATCCGTCCCAATGTGAACAGTCGCAAATTAGTAACCGATTTGGGGACCATTTTTTTCCGTTCATAAGTTTGGTTCGGAATTAGGGACGGATTCTTATGAACTTTACTTCATGAGTTTTGGTGCCAAACTTTGCAACCGATTTTGGGACGAAAAGTTTGGTCAGTATAGATGTAGCGAACTTTGGGACGGATTTGGGGATGATTTTTTTATCCCATTTCGGTCGCAAATTCCATCCCTAATTAGGGACAGATAAATTCCGTCCCTATTTGCGATTTTTCTTATAGTGATTTAAATACGGTTTAGCAACTTATCGTCGGTAAAATTAGCGTTAGAAAATTAACTTTCCGTTGGTAAGTTTACCGACAGAAAAGGAGTGACGGTCGGTAACTTTTCAGTTGATATTACCGACGGTCATTTTATTCTGTAGGTAAACGTACCGACGGAAAGTTTCTTTACCGTTGGTAAGGTTAGCTACGGCCGAATCTCCGATATTTTTATCTGTCGGTATATTCCGTCAGTGATATTTAATACCGACGGAATATTTGTAATTTCCGTTGGTATTTTTCGTCGCTAACTCACTATTTTCTTGTAGTGTTCACAAAGGTCTTGCTTCTTTAAATTGTTCAATATACACAAGTACTTAAATTTTGTACTTCAAAGGTAGCTAGTAAACATAGAATACATACAAAACGTAACTATGATGATGTTAACATCTTACTCAGCAATGGCAATAAAGGCGTTAGCATAAATACAAGAAATAAGATACAAAGGAACACTTTCTTACCCAATTAATTAAATCCTTTCCAAGTTTTGTTCAACTCAAAGCTTTCCTACCAATAATGAGCCCAAAGAAACCACTCCAAAGCTGTAAAACATCTGACTTAAACGTTAGCTTTCTGGAAACATTCTGGTAAACATAACCATATATGTCCCAAAAAAAAGGACTCCAGAAAGATGGTGTAGTAATCAGTTGCAAGGTGGAATGGGGTGTAATTAATCAGATTGCTAATGATACATTACAAACTTACATACCATGCACATGATTTTGCAGAGGTCCTAATGTCATTATACTCATATAACAGTATGTCACCTCCTTTATCACAATATCCAATTAATTCGACATATCTGCTAAACTTAGTGTCTATAACTTCAACTACAAACTCATTGAACCCCTTGAACACCATATGGATCAAGTTGTCTGATAGACAAAACCTAAACAATCAGATTCAACTCTCAATAGTGATTACAAGAAACGAACCACAATATGCATGAAATACATGTTTACCTCTTTATGTCTTTCCAAGTAACCCTCGTAAACTTGAACATTTGCACAGGAACCTAAGGGCCTTTCTCTCTCAATGAAACCTTTCTCTGCCTTCTCTCTAGCAGTTTTACCTTCTTGCCCTCAACAGATCCCTCTTTTTGAAATCTTCTTCCTTGCCTCTGCTAAGCTCCAACCTTCAACAGTTTTCTTAGGTCTTTAGCTATTGACTTTGCTTCACGGAGTAAGCCTTTTGAAGGCCTGGAAAATGGAGAAGGAGGGGAGTGTCTTCCCCTCTTAACTTGAACTTGGTCGACTTCCCTCCTCTTGTAAGTTCACTGAAGTCGACGAAGATAGGGGAGAACTTTTCTTCAACAGCTAAAAAGATGAAGGCCACGACTAGTGTCAATTAAAAGGTGCTTGCAAAAATAAACCCTAGATCTAATGTAAAAAGGGAGAGCTCAAACATTTTCAGAATGTTATAAAAGAGGGAACCTTATACCTCCTATCAATCTTCTAAAAGCTATTTAAGCTGAGTAGTATACCTGTGAAAAATAGTTCAGATAAAACAAATGTTATTCAAGCTTCTGGTGTTGTTAGTCTATTGACGGTAAACCATATGGAACAAACATAAGCTAATGGGGGGAGGAATCAAATATCCTGAGGCCAGTTGAAAACATCTGCCAGTTGAAGGTTAATTGTCAGATGGAAGCAGATGCACAATCAGTGGACGAAGCGATAGAAGATGAACTTGGTTTACTGGATAATGATTTACCAAGCAACCTGTTGCTACTGCAACCAGACAATGATAGACTTATTGAGATAGTAGAAAGGTTTTGAGAGTTTTCCTCTCAATCCAAAAGATGATTATCTAGGAGGAAAACCAAAAGAAGAGTTATTCTCCATAAATGACCATTCTAATATGGAATATAAGAGGGTTAAATGACACTTAGCCAAAGATTGAAACACTATAGGATGCTATAATCAATTGATGTAATATACCTTTGTAATTATTATAGGATGCTGAATTTATTGGCCGATTCAGTAAATCATTGTAATGATATTTTGTAGTTTTTGCTATTATTAATACAATTTCTTTTATTTTTTTTAAAACGCAACCCTCATAAACTTTGCAAAAACATCCGCTAAGACACAATTTGATTTGAAACACTTTAGTGCATTTGACATCCTTAGATAATTGAATTTTCACATTTATATTCTTTACTTCAAATGTTAATTCATCATCAATATCAACCTCCTATTCCTTATTGCATTTGTTGAAGAAAGCACGTTACTTTCCAAATTCTAAAATGGGTTGTGTTGGTGCTCGTTGTTTAGTGGTATTTTTGACGTTATACGATGACCACTTGCCTGATTTGCACATCATAGACAATCCATTCCCTTCTGGAAACAAGAGAAAAAATGGAAAGACTTCGCTTTTTCTTTCACTTCCTCCCCTTTTCTCCTATGCTCAGAAAATAAACCATAGGACCATAGTAAAAAATCCTAAAAGCTTAGCTACATTGTGATGCTTATATAATTGTTCAACAATGTTCCAATAGACCATATACGAGTGATCGATGAACAATGAATTATTCCATTATGAATACCTCGTGCTAAATGCAAAAAGAGTGAGTGGTCATTTTAAGCAGGGAAGTGTAAACTGGACTAAACAAACCTTTTATCCATGTATGTGGTAGCTTCTTTGTCCAAGAAAGAAATTCTAACTTCCTTTGTTGTTGAATAATTAAATTGGGGTATTAGTTTTATCAATATCAAGCATGAATATGTGACCTATAATTTATGTTATACAACGGTGGGAAAGTAATATGGTCAATATGCTGAAGTAAGTTACCATTCAAATTCAACACTTCATCTTTTTTCCTATCGATTTCTTGTAGGGTGAAGCTTATGCCAATTTTTTGTTAAAAATCGTACTAGTTTGCCATCTCCCACTCTTTATTTAACGCCTTTAAGAAATACATCCTTGACTTCTTGTATTTTTTTTCCATAAAGGAAAAAGATTTTTTAGGAGGACAATTTTAAAAAAAAAACCACTGCCAACATACTTGCAAAATAAACACGTTTACAAATGTTGTTTCCAACTATTATTTAGTTTCTTCGTTAAAGCTTTATGTATATCATTCAATTCATATTTTTTTCTTAAAATAGTACCAAAAACCTCTATGCTCCACCTCATCAATTCTAACCCTATTTCTTGAAATACAAATGTAAAGTCTAAAGAATTATTTGATCGAACATCCCTAATAATTTTCTTATAACTTAGGAAAGTTTACCAAGCTACTCTAAATTTAAATATATTATTGCATGGAATAAAAAGTTTCTCATCTAAATCCAATAAAATGGGACAATAATCTGAGTATGTAATGACCAAATGAAGGATTCTAACTTGAGAAAAAAGTTGTTAGTGGGAGTTGCTAACATTTGATTTAAACATTCATAAATTGAAAACTTTCCTTCTCAACCATTACATTAGGTGAAAAGATTGCATATGAACTCCAATTCAATTAGATTGAAACTATTAATCATTGTTTCTAAGTGACTATTTCCCCTTATTTCTAAAGAGGCATCGGGTAGCACCCTATTAGTCTTGAATGATGAGACATGGACTAAGAACACAACTAGAAATAGATGCTGAAAAATCTCATAACTGCTTCTATAAACTTAACAAAGAACTAGTATAAATCATAGTAAGCAGCCAAAGTTTTTTGTGAGAAGCTATAACTTCTACAGAGATATGTTGGTAAGAAGCACTGATTTCTAGCAATTATAAATCTCTATCTCTCTACATGAGCCGAATTCTTCCTAACAAGCCAGAAGACTCAACATACATAATAAAAAGTAAAGCATGCCTTTTCTATTATCTTACAAGCTTTCAAACTAATAATTCAAGCCTTAGCAACAACAATAATGCCAAAGTGATGTTGGTGTAGTCAATCCTTTATGTTTAAGTAAAATAAAGGACCTAATCCTCTGACATTCTAAAAAAGAACTTTCATTTATTATAATACGTGTCAAAAATTAAAAGACAAAATGAAGCTTTACCTAAATTAAGATTTCTATATTCTAAGACTAAGAAGAAAAAAGAAAAAACCATGTGCATCTTATGTTTATTCTGAGAGCTTTTATGATATTTTTAATGTTGGATTTTTTTCAAGAGCAGGTAGTAGATTGATACAAATATTTTTAGTAATCTTTCTTTGTACGTTAATGTTTGCAAAATTTTTTAGTTGCACACTTATTCTTTCCTTCAAAAGTCTTAGAAGAGTTTTATTATCTTTTGTTATATATTTACTTGTACACCGAATTGATATTTGCCTTTAGAACTTTTATAATCTTATGTAAAATGAAATCACACCTTTACATTAGGTTAATCAAAGAAGAAACTATTTATATTACCCCACATTTTAATGCAAATTAGTGTGAAGAGTTATTGCTAATGTTGATTAACAAGAAGAGTTGGTTTGTCTAAGGTTATGTGAACAAAATTCTTTGAACTAAAAAAAAAAAAGAGTTAGTTTCTCTATTGGGAAGGTAGTTAACGCAATCTTTTAGATTGGAAAGTATTTATTGCCGATAATCAAAGTTTAAGTTTTCATCAAGTTATTGCTAATTAGCTTATTAGTTATATCTTTTTTCAGTAAATTATATTTTAAATTTGGAACTTTACCTTATTTTGTATTTATTAATCAAAACTACAAATTATATTACTCAATTGTTTAAATTTTCAATTTGTTATAAATTCAATATATCATTAACCCTATCATTAATATTGCTAACGAATATCAATTTGTAGGTAGTTTTATCTTATATCAACATACACGTGAATTATAATAAATAGTAATAATATTTTTAACTCGATTAATTTATTAATGAGTTAAGAAATAGATGAATAAATTGAATAAATCTATGTCCAATTTAAGCTCTTGTGTTATAGACAGGCCCTTGTTAATGTATTATAGGCCCAAGTCAAAGTTAAAAAGAAGGGCCATAATGAATTAACAATATACAAATATGTAAATTTCAAATTTTAAAATCCATACATAAGTGACTTAAGTCATAAGTCCACTTACTCAACATAACAACATCTTGTAATTGTCAGCAACAATAAAATCGTTAAAAATAGTAGCAATGACAAAAAAAATAGTAGTAGCAGCATACAAGAATAATAATATCAAATTGCAAAATACAAAGAGAATTACACTAACAAGCACCCAGATGATCATGAAAAATAATTTCTCTAAATATTTCTGCATGCAAAATCATTAATGATAGTATCAAGATCAATATATTATTGCTAATATTAATAAAATATTATATTAATCAATTATATCATTGATATTAATCAAATATTATATTAAAAGTATTATAGTAATATATTATATTAATAAATATGAAATAAAATCAATAACGATATATTCTATTATTATATTAATAAAATATGTTGTTGTTAATAAATATATTAGCATATATCTCTAACAAATTAACCTCAAATTATCCTTTTTTTTAGGTCTAATGTGCATGTGTATAAATATCATCCTTTAACTTGCATAAATGTACACATTCAAAATAAATTCAAATATAAAATATAAAAGATAAATATAAAAGGAACTTGTTCTTTTTTTTTCCTTAACAAGATTGAAATAGAATCATTAAATCACTCAATTGATTATTAGGACCAAACTCTTCTTTAGCTTTATTAAATAAAACTTGAAATTTAGAATAAGAAACTCAACAACAAATTTTTTCTTTTCATTTTTTTCAAAGTAAAGTACTAAGGAAATTTTTGGTAAATATAAACATCTTGAAGTAGATTTATTAACTTTTCAATTTCTACTTCTTTTAAAAAATATATTTATTAACTTTTAGAATTTTAATTATTTTAATGAATAAAATTTTAAATATTTTTAATTTTCAACTTTTTTAATAAATGGACCCTCTATAAATCTGGGCCTTGGGCAAGTGTCCTTCTTGCCCTTGCCCGGGGTTGGCATTGGTTATAGATATAGAGGTCGGAAAAGAAGGCCCTCAGATTCTCTGGTCCATGTACCCTGTCCCTATCCTGTCCCACAAGATCTCAACCATTTATTTATGTGGGACCCACAAAAATGGATGGTTGAGATGTTATGGGACAGAATAGGGACAGGGTACATGAACCAGAGGATCACGTTCCTAAAAGAAGAAGAAGGCAGTGCCAAGAGTTTAAGAGCGATGATTAAGAAATATAGTAATAAAATATTAAGGTTTTTGGTACCTCATAAGGAAAGTATAGATAATGAACCACCAGCGACCCACTGATTCTTTCCTATCAGCAACTTAGAAAATGGATTGATCTCACATTCTCAATAATTCACCACATTGTTATTGGGCCTATTTTTAGTTAGAGTGTCTTTAAGTCTTGAAACTATTGTCCAAAGATGAATACTTTAAAAGAGTATTGTCGATATTTAAATTTTAAATAAAAACCAACTCTTCTAATTAAGATAATAGATTGTGTCAAGACAAATAACATATTTAAACAGTTAATTCCAACAATCTCATCAATCTCTTATTTGCTAAATATCCCAATGTCAATAAAAAGATCCAAGAAAAGCGACCTAATCACACCATCAGTGTTAGATATTAAGATATTGGCCTTTGATAGGAATAGACTTCAACTTGTGCACAACAAAGTTTATATATTTCATTGAGAGGAAGTGTCGCAACAAGAAATTGTATTTTTAGTGATAGTAAAAGTTGTCACTAAAAGTTGTAATATTAGTCAATTAATAGTATCCAATATTTGAAGTCGTTATCTTCCATCACAAATACCTCCGTCATTACTGAAATAGTGACTAATTTAAGAAATTGTCACAATTATGTAACACTTTTTGACACAAATATTGACACAAAACTTGTGAAATGCGTGACAATACTATATGGTCAAAAAAATGTTACATATTCATGACAAGTTTTGTCGACACAAATAATATCAATTAGTGATGAATTAAGTCGTAACAAAACCGCATTGTATTGTGACAAAAGTGCCGATACTAAAACCTATAAAATGTGTGACAACACTATATGATAACAACAACTTTACATATTTATGACAAGTTTGTCGACACAAATAATATAAAGTAGTGACAAATTAAGTCGTAACAAAACAACATTGTATTGTGACAAAAGTGCCGACACTAAAAACTATAGAATGTGTGACAACACTATATGGTAACAACAATTTTACATATTTATGACAAGTTGTAGACACAAATAATATCAAGTAGTGACGAATAAAGTTGTAACAGTATTTCATTTTATTGTTACAACATTTTTGCCACCAAAATAATTATAAATAGTGACAAAATATTGATCACTAATAATATTTTTATCAATGTCCATTACTTCTTGGTCACTAAAATTTTAATTAAAAAGTGTCGACATTATTTTGTCACAAAAATGAAAATGAGTTCTTACAAAAAATATTGTCACTAACTTGTTTATTATTATCACAAATAAAACTATCAATTAATCAACAAAATTACATTAGCTATAAAAGAAATTTGCATTAGTGGCTATATTGTCTAACATATTTCGTCACAAATATGAAAATTATATATTACAATAATGTCACTAAGTAAAAAATATATGTTACAATTAATTTATCACTAATGTGTTTGCGTTTGTCGCAAATAATATTATCAAATTTAACAATTTAGTTACTTAATCGATAAAATTTTTTGCATTGGTGGCCATAAAATAAAAGTTGTCACAAATGATACGAAATTTTAGTGCCAAGATATTATCAGACTAGCAAATAAAAATTCTTAGTATATATAAAATATATAAAAATCACCAAAATGTACAAAATTCTAATTTCCAATATATAAAATTAGAAATTTTAATATCCAATAAAATTATTTATTACATTGATCTCAAACTACTACATACTAATTTAAGATAAAACTTTCTAAGGTAAAATTTCCTAGCTATTCTTCAGGATGCAGTTCACTGTTGATTTGTTTCCTACAAAATAAATAAAAATAAAATCAGTTAATTAATTTATAAAATATTAAGCTATAAATTTAATACTAACATTTTATAATAATATAATGATAATAATAAGAAATGATACTAACTATTCTAGATTTTATAAATTTATAAACTTACATGAGTAGTTAGAGTATTTGATTTTGTTACACTTAGATGGATCATCAATTGAAGCACAAGCATTGAGTATCAAACTAGTAATTACTCCAGTATTTGCCTCTGGTTTAAGAACAAAACTTACAAGTTACTGCAACAATGAACGAAACCTATAAGTTACTGCAACCCAATAACAATTGCAAGTTGCATGCTGGTTGTTGTTAACTAATGTACTGGAAAGAGAGCTGCAATGCCCCTGAAGAGCAAAAATGGATGCCTAATTATCTAACAACCCCCATGAAACAAGAAATGGAAAAAAGAGGAGAAAACAAACGTACATTCAAAGCTTCATGAACTGCTTATTCTGTGATGTCCTTCCCATTCTCAGAGAAGTGCCTAGTCCAAGTACTGACATTACAATTCCACAGTTCAAGCGAACATGGTTGCTCTTCATCTCTCTGTTTCTCACTTTTCTATACTTGAACCACACTCTCACACACACACACACACACACATACCTAATCTGAAGTCAACTCCATTAACAAACATAATGAAGTCGTGTCAAGCTTAGGAGTTATTTTAGTAATATAATTATACATCTCAAAGCAAGACTAGAAAATTATTGGGGTATTACAAGACAAAACAAGTAGAAAAAGTAATTGATAAACATAGAAATAGTGTAAGAAAGTAGAGCACATATCTGAAAAATATATTATGAATCTAGGACATCGTAAGCGAATGTTCTGTTCTTCCATTTCAGAGCCACCTCTAAGAGTGCCTTCGTAGACAACCATCTTTACTTAAAACATGTGCCGTTGAGTCTTTTAGGTCTTTCATTCCATTGCGTCCCTTTTCCCTTCTTCACCTTCCATTAAACCCCTTACAATGTCGGCGATTTCTTCTTGTAGAATGAGGTTATTTTCATTGACCTTAGGTCTCAATGCTAATTTGATGTCCTCCATTAACATGACAACATTCATTTTCTGCTCAGTGTAAAGTGGCCAAGCAATTAATGGCACACCATTCACCACACTTTTGAGGGTCGAGTTCCAACCACAGTGGGTTAATAACCCTCCGATCGAGCTTTGGGTAAGTCTTTCTGGCTCTGGACATTGAAATACGTGGCATTAACAACTTTATCATTTGGACTCCTCACCACCCACAAGAACCTTTACTCACGCTGCTCTAAACCTAAAGTCAGTTCAATTACCCACTTTCGATAAGTAAATTTCAAATTTTAGAACATGATTTTTATTATATTTAAAATTTTAATTTTTTTGATTTTTTTTTATAAAATTTCAAAGTTATGTATACAAAATATCTATTGATATATAAAATATTACTTTTGGATTATCAATATATGTACTTTGAATATTTTATTTAAAAATATTTAAATTTTTTGCAAATAATCATATTAAAGAAAAAATCATGACAAGTAGTTTCTGGTCTTTAAAATTTTTACAATAATGACAAAATTTATCTTTCGATTGATTAATTTTAATATGTTATTATAACAATAAATATTTATCATTAATTTGTTACGTTTATATTTACAATAACTTTTGTAACAAAAAGTTGATCAAGTGACAACAAAATTTCTTGTCACTAAAATTACAAATA
>JAOTAY010000190.1:8763085-8774908 GCA_025629805.1 Erythroxylum baracoense | reverse complement strand
TGAAGGAGCTTAAAGAGCAGTTAGAAGAGCTGATGGAGAAAGGCTTCATTAGGCCTAGCTCTTCGCCTTGGGGAGCTTTAGTTCTTTTTGTGAAAAAGAAAGATGGATCCTTAAGGATGTGTGTGGATTATAGGAAGCTCAACTATGTCACCATCAAGAATAGATATCCTCTTCAGCGCATAGATGATCTGTTTGATCAGCTGCAAGGGGCAAAAGTCTTCTCCAAGATAGACTTGAGATCGGGTTATCATCAATTGAGAATAAAAGAATCTGATGTATCAAAGAATGCTTTCAGAACACGGTATGGACATTTTGAATTTTTAGTGATGCCTTTTGGATTAACCAATGCCCCCGTAACCTTCATGGATCTCATGAATAGGGTCTTCAAGCCTTTCTTAGACCAATTTATCATAATCTTTATTGATGATATATTGGCCTATTCTAAAAGTGATGAAGAGCATGAAGAGAATTTAAGGATTTCCTTAAAGACATTGAGGTAGAAAGAATTGTATGCTAAATTTGATAAATGCGAGTTTTGGTTAAAGGAAGTAGTGTTCCTTAGACATGTGATTTCAGAAAAAGGGGTACATGTGGATCTAAAAAAAATAGAAGCTGTTGTAAAATGGGAAGCACCCAAGAATGTAGTAAAAGTGAGGAGTTTCTTGGGATTAGCTGGTTACTACAGACGATTTGTAGAAGGCTTTTCTATTATAGCTGCCCCACTCACAAAATTGACAAGGAAGAATCAAAAATTTATATGGACTGATGAATGTCAGAAGAGTTTTGAGGAACTGAAGAAGAAACTCACAACCGCACCAATTTTGGCCGTACCTTCTGGTAGTAATGGATATACAGTTTATAGTGATGTTTCGAGGAAAGGCCTAGGGTGCGTGTTGATGCAAGAAGATAAAGTGATTGCGTATGCTTCCAGACAATTGAAACCATATGAAATGAATTATCCCACACATGACTTAGAATTGGCTGCTATAGTCTTTGCATTGAAAATATGGAGACATTATTTGTATGGAGTTACCACCAGGGTCTTTACAGATCATAAGAGCTTGAAGTATTTGATGAGTCAAAAAGAGTTGAATTTGAGACAAAGAAGGTGGTTGGAATTACTAAAAGACTATGACTTGATGATAGACTACCACCCAGGGAAAGCAAATGTAGTGGCAGATGCACTGAGTAGGAAGTCTACTATGGCTCATGTGAAGACTACATATTTACCTTTGTTGAAGGAGTTGGCTAAGCTTAAGGTGACGTTGAGACCAAGCAATTTTGGTGGCCTATTGGCTAGTTTTAGAGTAAGGCCAGTATTGAAGGAAAGGATTAAAGAACTACAGGAACGAGATGATTACTTAAGCAGTCTCAGGGAGGAAATTAAAAATGGCAAGCCTTCGGAAATAGAATTGAAAGGTGATGGATTGATGATGGTAGGTACTAGACTGTGTATTCCAGATATGCAAGAGTTGAAGGATGAAATTATGGATAAGGCGCATAATGCTCCATATGCCATGCATCCGGGAAGCACAAGAATGTACAGAGAATTAAAAGAACATTTCTGGTGGCGAGGAATGAAGAAAGATGTTGCTGAGTACGTTGGAAAATGTTTGGTGTGTTAACAGGTTAAAGCAAAACATCAAGCCCCCGCCGGTAAGCTTGAGCCCTTATCTATTCCCGAATGGAAGTGGTAATGGATCACTATGGATTTCTTATGGGATTACCAAAGATCAGCAGGAAACATGATGCAATATGGGTGATCGTGGATAGATTAACCAAGTCGGCGCACTTTCTGCCTATCAGGCAGATAGATTCTTTAAATGTCCTGGCTAAGAAGTATATAGATGAAATAATCAGAATTCATAGGATTCCCAACTCTATCGTCTCTGATCGAGATCCCAGGTTCACCTTGAGATTTTGGGAAAGTTTGCAAGAAGCTTTGGGAATCAAACTGTATTTTAGCACAGCTTTTCATCCTCAGACGGATGGACAGTCAAAAAGGACGATAAGGACATTAGAGGCAATGTTAAGAGCTTGTGTCATGGACTTTAAAGATTCATGGGATGAGCACCTACCCTTGATTGAATTTGCTTATAATAACTCTTATCATTCTGGAATTCAAATGGCACCATATGAAGCCTTATATGGTAGGAGGTGCAGAACTCCTATCTGTTGGGACGAGGAAGGTGAAAGGAAGCTTCTAGGACCTGAGTTGGTACAAGCTATAGTTGACAAGGTTACATTGGTGAAACAGAGGCTTAAAGCGGCTCAAGATCGGATGAAGAATTATTCAGATGCACATAGGAAAGAAATGGAGTATGATGTGGGAGACAAAGTGTTTCTTCGAGCTTCACCATGGAAAGGAGTTTTAAGATTTGGTAAAAAGGGTAAACTTAGTCCAAGGTATATAGGCCCTTATGAGGTTATTGAGAAGATCGGGCCACTCGCCTACAAGCTAGCCTTGCCGTCAGAGTTGTCAAAAATTCATAATGTCTTCCATGTGTCAATGCTAAGGAGATATCGATCGGATCCGTCACACATCGTTCAACCGTCAGAAGTTCAATTAAGGGAAGATTTGACTTATGAAGAACAACCAGTGGCGATCTTAGATTCAAAGGAGAAAGTCCTGCGAAATAAGACCGTGAAGCTGGTAAAAGTTTTATGGAAGAATCATGCAAGAGAGGAAGCAACGTAGGAAACTTTAGAAGCAATGGAGGAGAAGTACCCACACCTATTTGTAGACTCAGGTAAGAATTTCGATGACGAAATTTTTTTAGGGAGGGGGGAAATGTTGGATCCCGCCTTTAGGATTTATTTTATTTTATTTTATTTTAAAATTAGTATGCATGAAAATAAATTTGAATTTATGAATTAGGAATTGTAGTAGTCTAATAAGCTATCTTTTAAATTTTGTAAGGTGGTATGAATTGACAGGAGTTAGTAGAAATTTCTTTTTGAAACTACACTATAAGGTTCAAGTGGGAGGATTGCACAATGACACTGTCAAAGAACCCTAACAAAAGGACAAGTTGATCTTTAACAAGAGTTTCAACAATATTATTAAGGGATCAACGAGTGAAGACCTATATATACTACAACTTGCACATCTAATATAATGTCAAATACAATATATTAAATTAGGGGAATATTTAAGCACGTTTGATAAATTAAATAGTCAGTTAGCTGAGTTTGGAGAGCTGTTTAGAGAAATTGACCAATTGCTAACTAATAGAGCTCATGACCATATAATCAAATTAAAAGAGGGAGTAGAGACCATCAACATCAAACCCTAAGATACCTAGAAAACATAATGATGTTATTGAAAGAGCAATCAATGAGATAAAGAGACAAAGTTTATCAAGCACAACATCACTCCTTATGCTTATCAGTAGTTTTATTGAAGGAGAATGGCAATTCATAAAAATGCACACTGATTATAAAGAAGTCAACAAACACATAGTAAAAAATTAAGTTCCTTATATATGTAATTGAAAAATTACTTAATGATTTAAATAGGTCATATTGGTAATTTAAAATAATTTATAAAACTTAAGAAGTATATAAATTTTTGGTCACAACTTTTAGCCTAATCGCTACCCCATCTACTTTATAAAGTCTTGAATAAGATATTTAAACCATCCTTAAAAAATTTCTCTTTGTTTTCTTTGATGATATCTTGATCAGTAGTAGTTCTTTCTAGCAACACTTAGAGAATCTTTGATAGACTATACAAACCCTTCAAACTCACTATTTGTTCATGAAGGAAAGTAAATGTATCTTTGGGATAAGATAAATTGACTGCCTAGGTCACTCTATATTACATCAAGGATTGGCTACTAATGTGAAGAAGACATGAAGAATCTAGAAATGGCTCATTCCTTAATCACTTAGAGAATTGAGAGGATTCTCAAAGATCATTAGGTATTACAGAAGATTTATAAAAAATTATACAACCATAGCTAGACTTTTGACATAAATGTTGAAGAAACAAGTTGTTGTCAATTAGGAATGAGGATAAATCCAACAAAAAACTTTTAAGTAAATAAAGAAGGCTCTCATATGTGCACCAATATTGGCATTGCATAAGTTCTCACTTCCTTTCACAATAGAGGTAGATGCATGTGGCATAAGCATAGGGACAATTCTCCAATAAAACAGACATCTGGTCACATTTTTTAGGAACATACTAGGAATAAAACTTATGTGGATCTCCACATAAGATAAAATTTTATGGCAATTGCCAAAGCTATCAAGCAATGGAGCCATTACTTAATGACAAACCATTTGAGCTATAAGCAGATGACCAAAGCCACAACTACTTATTAGAACAAATTATTACCACCCTTTATAAAGAATATGGTTGTCAAAGCTCCTTGGGTATAATTTTGAAGTTATATATAAAAGTGGAAAGGAAAACGTAGCAACTAATGCTCTATTTGAAATAACAAGTACTAAGCTATTAACATTGACAATCTCTCAAATACACACCAACCTGTAAGTTAGGAAACAGATTCCACTATTTAAGACCTTATCAAGAAGTTGAAGATAAAAGAAGTATGTTTAGAAACCTATAATAGAGAGATGAGTTGCTTAAATGGAAAGGGAGATTGGTGGTAGGTTTTAGCAATAAATTGAGAGAGAAAGTGATGTATATGGGACATGATGGACCTCAAGGTGGGCATTCAAGAGTTATAGACACTTTTAAAAGGGTGCAAAATGTATTTTATTAGTATAGTTTAATCAACGATGTCATAAATTGCGTCAATAAATGCTTAACGTGTTAAAAGAACAAGCATGAGAATGTTGCTTATCCAGTAATATTAAAACCACTACATATACCAAAACAATGTCGAAAAGAGATTAACATGGATTTTGTTGAGGTATTACCCTTGTTTATAGGTAAATTTAATAATGGACAAACTTAACAAATATTATCATTTTATGGCTATTAAACATCTATACATAACTTTAAAAATAACATATATTTATTTATTGACCATAAGTTCAAACTTTATAGGATATTAGATATTATTGTGAGTGATAGGGACTCTCGTTTAAAGTGTTTTTTGGCTAGAAACTTTCAAGTTATAAAGTTCTCCATTGCATACCATCCATATTCTAATGGCTAGACTAAAGCTATTAACAAGATACTAGAAACTTATTTTCAATGCTTCTTCACTGATGTTTCAAATGGATGGCTGAGTGGATTTCTTTAGCGAAACAATGGTACAATACCATATATCATGCATTTATCAATTCAACTTCATATAACATCCTTTATGGCTATCCTCCTCTTATACATACACATTATTTCAGTGAAGATTCTAGAAATTTGGTCAGGGATCAAGCTACGAGGAATAGAGAGAGAACTTTTGTGGTTGTAAAATTTCATCTCAAAAGGGCATATCACCAAATGAAGCAACGTGAAAATAAAAGAGATCATATAGAGAGTTTGAAATGGAAAAATGATTTTTCTTAAAACTTCAACCTCATAGGCAATACTCAGTATAGAAGAAAGAAAATAATATCCTTTCTCCTCTATGTTAGAGATCATATGATATTATAAAAAAGAATGGAAAACTAGCTTACAAGCTTTAACTACCACTAGAATCCCTCATTCAATTAGCATTTCATAACTCATAAGAGTTAGATCACATTTCAACAGAGTTATTAGCAATGCTTATGCATATAAACTAAAGGTCCAATAGTTATTTTGGATTGAAGTTAGTAACTTAGCTATTATTTCAATGGATAGATGAGTCTACTGATGATGCTATATAAGAATTCTTATTTAAACTGCATAAAAGATTTTGTTAAGCAAAACTTATGGATAAGGTTTTTAAAGGAGGCAGTGTTACAAATAAATGGGGCGGGAATAACATGAGAAATAACAAACATAAACTCAAATAAAATGATATCGCTTTTGTTTACTAGAAGTGTTATTAGTAAAACACTTTATTTTATTTTAATAAATTGTAACAACCACTCTGACACGTGGTTCATTTCTAAATGGGATATCAAGTGCAATCACGTGGTCATTATAACAAGCAAATATATAACTAGTAAAATCAATTTGTTTCCCCTTCTCTCTCTTCCTTGAATTCCTAATAAAATCAATTTGTTTTCCTCCTCTCTCTCTTCCTTGAATTCTACTCATTTTCCGTTTTTCTTCTTCTCATTAGTGATTGTTAATTGATACTTCTATTTTAATTCACATTAAACAAAGCGTGTGTGGGCAAATTTTGTAGGGGTTATACGATTTTAAAACAGTTTGTTATAAATTGAATAATTTAAAAAAATTAAAAATTTGTTTATTATATATAATAATAATATATTTACAGTACCATGCAAATGCATATTTTAAATAAAAAAGAAAAAGAGATAAATGGTGTAAAAATGATTTAATCCTAATGATCATAGTTAACTAAAAAGTTTAAGATTTGATTAGGCAAAGTGAAGCGTTAAATTGAACTCATAATGGACCACTAATAATTGGACTGCTTCGCATCTAGAAGAGAACATAAGAAATGGCTGTGACTATGAGAGCTCTGAAATTGAACGGACGGTCACCGTCTCTTCTCTACCACCGGCCACGGCCGATCATCGTAAGGGCATTCTCCGCCCTCCTGTCGCCGCCGTCCAAGGCGGTCGTCTACGACCGGCAAGGTCCCCCTGACGCCGTTACGAGGTCCAAAACCTGATGCATTCAAACTTTCATTTTTCTCCGCCTGTTGTCAGAGACTTACTGCCGTTTGGTGCAGAGTGGTGGAGTTGCCGCCGGTTGAAATGAAAGAGAACGACGTTTGCGTCAGAATGCTGGCTGCTCCGATCAATCCCTCCGATATTAATCGGATTGAAGGTTCTGTTTTTCTTCGCTTATTGTCTATTTATTTTCTTCCTGACTTACTTTTAAGCCATCCCAAGTTAATTCTGCTTTACTATGTAGAAAGCTGTTCTTTGTTCTGTTTTACTGCGTTTTAGTACTTTTGATGATGTTATCGTTTTCAATATGTAATATGTGGCGACGACGATGCTGATAAATTTGTTGTATGGCGTAGGAGTATATCCTGTGAGACCACCCGTGCCTGCAGTCGGAGGATATGAAGGTGTAGGGGAGGTGTATTCTTTGGGGTCAGCTGTCAAGGATCTATCTCCGGGTGATTGGGTCATCCCGTCGCCACCCTCTTCCGGTATGTTGCACTAGATCTCCTTATGTTGACCATTCGTGCCTGGGCTAGTGTTAATAAGAGACCATCATGCGTTTACAGATTTGTTACTTAAAACTATTGACACAATTCACCTAGTTAATTGCTATTTGGGAAACGGTCCCTGACTCTATATCGTTATATTGTAAAAATATGATTCATGTGGCGGTATAAAACTGAAGTCTGTCTGACCAATTTGATGTGAACTTTCACAAGGAAGATGAAAACTAGATTTCCTGAACATTTGTGCCATTTTGGGAGTATTTCTGTGTAGAAAGGTATCCTGAAATAATTGCATGTTGTAAAGCTAGATAGTTAATGAATTATCGGGTTTGATGTTAGTTGATATTGAGATCAGTAGCCATATTCTTACTGGTAAATATGAGATGGTTCTCAAGTGTGATCTTGAAGACCTTAAATATCTGTACAATGCACAAGTCAAAGTGATTGCTTGTTTTGAACTCTTTTTTCTTATAGACTGATTTTTCTGTTAAGGAACATGGCAAGCTTATGTTGTTAAAGAACAAAGTGTCTGGCACAAGATCAATAAGGATTCACCTGTTGAATATGCTGCAACAGTTACTGTTAATCCTTTGAGTGCTTTAAGAATGCTTGAAGACTTCACAACTCTGAATTCAGGTGCTGCCACACCTACAATCTGAAATATTATTGTTACCTTTTACTTGTTTTATGCTTTCCTCTGATATTATAGGGTATGAGCAGGAGACTCTATTGTGCAAAATGGGGCTACAAGTATAGTAGGACAGTGCATAATCCAACTTGCAAAATATCGTGGCATTCATAGCATTAATATAATAAGGGACAGGTGCGGCTGATCTGAGACAAAATAGCATGCATCTAAAATCTTTTCCCTTCTATCTGATAGCTACCTTCAATTTTCTTTAAGTGGATATACAGAAAAAAAGGCCATGGAACTCTTGCAATCTGGAAATATTTTGAATTTCTGTTGTCTTATGTGGCATTATTGCTTGCATTCCCGTTATTATGTATGAGCATCAAGACAATGTACGCCATTCCAAGGTTCTTGTTTGTATGAGCATGCTTAATATAATCATGTCCTATGTTCTATGGTGTTCAAACCTAATAGTAACTGTTTTGGATGTTCCTAGGTTGCTATTGTTTGTTACTTTGTACTGGAGAATACTCGAGGGTTGTAACTTGATAATCATACGATTTTCACAATTCCCCATCGTTGGGAACGTTTTCTAGTTGTTTGCATTTCAGCAGCAATGCTGTCTGTGAAAAAATGCTTTTCTGTTGTTGCAAAGAATACTAATGGACACATGGCTTTGTCTTATGATGTATATAGCAAGTCAAATTGCATATCTGTGAAGAAATAAATGCCAATTTCTTTATGATTAATTGGGTACATGAGTTTATATTGCTTGAAGGCTTGATTTCAGCAAATGCAATTTGCTTGCCAATATAACTTTTCTTTTCTATTTTCTTCTTTTTTCAGGGCTGGGTCAGATGAAGCAAAGGAGATGTTAAAGCAACTTGGAGCCGATGAAGTGTTCACTGAGAGCCAACTAGAAGTAAAGAATGTTAAGGGTCTCCTGGTATCATTATATCTGGACTAATTCTGTTGGCAATTTGTTTTACAGTAGTAGCTGAAATAGGGATCTTGTTTATTTTCCATTCGAGCTTGATATCTGTCAACTTCACTGCCCTAGACTTGATTTATTTCTTTGATTTTATGCTGTTCCCACTGAAGTTTGCCATTTGGTTTTCATTGACACTCTAGACAAATTTACCTCAGCCTGCGATAGGGTTCAACTGTGTTGGTGGCAATTTTGCTACTCTCATTCTGAAATTCCTAAGGTGTGTTTTTGAGCAACAAATTAGCATTTGATTTGGTCCTTTATTATTCTAATGATGTTCTGATATTCAGGCAGGGAGGAACCATGGTAACGTATGGTGGGATGTCAAAAAAGCCTGTAACTGTGCCAGCTTCATCCTTTATTTTTAGGGTGGGTTTTCTCCATCTCTGCATTGTAGACCACCGTGGTTACTGGATCTAATGGTGCTGCTGTTCCTCCCAAATTGTTATAGAAAGTCGTAGTAGGTTATATACAGTTATCATTACTTGCAGCATCTCTTCAATTTGAGTAGTACTTTTTCTTCCTATTCCTTGACATTTGCAGGATCTTTCCTTGAGGGGATTCTGGCTGCAGAAATGGTTGACTTCAGATAAAGCGAAAGAGTGCAGACATATGATAGATTATCTGCTACGCCTGGCAAAAGAAGGGAAGTTGAAATATGAGTACGTATTGTCTCAAGTGCTAACTTGCTTTTTTGTTGTAGTTAGTGACAAGGTCTTTCCATGTAGTGTCAACTGCTAAGACTTTGCATGCTGAGACCCCCCTCTTTGCAGGATGGAGCTAGTCCCTTTTGACAATTTTCACGTTGCACTGGATAAGGCACTTGGGAAACTGGGGAGTCACCCTAAACAGGTCTTAACGTTCTGATATTAAGGATACCAAGTTGACTTGATGATCTTCCTGTACGACCGGCTGAGACTTGAAAGAATAACTGTAGTTACAAAAGATTATCATGAATTATAACATCTATAGCCATCTAATACAATTGGTGGATGAGTGAAGTGAACTTTCTTCTCCCGACTGATGAGGATCCTCTGGATTAGGTCGAGAAAAGGAAGGCCATTGAATAAGAGGTCTAAAATTTAGTTTTAATTATTTTAAATTTAATAAAAAATTTTAATTAAATCCTAATCCGAAATTTTGTAAGTAAAATCGTTTCTCTCGTTTTCTCTTTACTGTTACTGTTACTGTTACCGAGCCAGGGTGACCTTTTGAATTTCATAAACAAATGGAGGAATAAAGAATGAAAATCATTTGTAAAGAATGAAAGCAGGTGTTTTAGGGAATCTAGTTTCTTAGAAGTGGGAATGGGAGGGTTTGAATCTGTTCATAGGAGACGATTAAAGAAATTTTGATGCCAATAAAATTTTCATGGAAGAAAAGTGGCATAAATAATGAAGATGATAAATTGCAGATAGCGTTGAATTTGTTTATAGAATTTGAGATTAGGGTTTGGTAATTTGGGAATTAAAATTTCTTTATTAAATTTAAAATAATAATAATAAAATAAAATGATTTAAGTTAATTTATATTTATTAATTTTAATTATATTTTAAGTAAATATAATTAAATTTTAAAAATTAATTAGTTTGAGATTATTTTACAAAAAATATATTTTATTATGCCATATAAAATAATAAACCTCACGTTGCAAATAAAAATAATAAATTTATGTCATATTAACGTTAACACTATATATAATGAATGAAAACTTAATTATATTAAATTTTCGTTCATTCAGCATATAATATAAACTTTTACAAATGTTAAAATATATTTTAAATATTCTAAAATAATATTTTATTTTATATCTTAGGAAAGACTTTAGAATGAAAAATACACATAAATACATGTAATATCTTATAAGTTTCATATTATCAACTACAGTAATCCCTAAACTTGTAACTACACCTTACTATTTATCTCGTTAGATTGTTGGGTTAATTAAAAAAATTCTAAAATTTAGCTCAAAATTTAAAAGATAACTTAAATATTTCAACTTTTAATTTGATGTGAAAATAACTCTATAATAAATTTTCCATTAAAATTTTCCAACTCATTTATTTAATATTAAGTTAAATTAAAAAACAAAAGGAGAAAACTTAATTCTCTAATTTGCATTTTTGCTGCAATACAACTCTGTTACTTCCCTCTTACCGAGTGACTCTCTTGAATCTTTATAGCAATATGACTCTCTTTGTTTGTGTTTTTGCAAGCAATAAAGTGAGATGATCTAGGTTTTAATTAAATGCAGGGATTCTTTTTTTTTTGGATAGATGTTGGCTTTAATCTTGAAAGAGCTAAAGGATCTCTAGAAGAATCCTCGGCTAAAAGTTCAAATTGGGGCCTAAAGTTTTTGAGTTTGATCAATTTAAGACTTAAACTTGTAACTTGCTCAACGAATGTCTAAATTCTCACGAGTTTGCTCAACTTAAGGCTTTTTTGCACGGAAATTAGAAAATTTCATACACGCACCGTTTCTATATATAAAAAGTCTATTTAGAGAGGCCAGGTAGATTTTAAAAGCTGCGTAGATTTTAGAAAAAAAGAAAATAAATTAATTTTCATACTAAACTTGCTAGGCCCCTATTCATCATCAAACTTTCCCATCTCAATCAGAACTGTGCAGATCCTTTCGGAAGTTAAAGCTTTTGCTTTAATGGCTAATGACCTAAAGTTTGTTGCTTCTCAATTCAAATCAACTCTGTCACACGTTCAAGTTTTACTCGCAACAATGGAGGGCATGGGCAGTACGGAGGTCACCAAATGGTTCAGTATAATGAGTCTTGATATGGCCGTAAATCGTTTCAAAATTGTTGAAACTTGTTTGGACATAACCCAAGAATTAGCCTACTCTTCTAGTACTTAAGAGCCGCCAACTCAGCCTACCAAAACTTTGAGAGCACCAAAACACAGAACATTATCACGCTAGATGATATCAAAATCAATATAAACTTACAAGAAACTCCAGACTAAGGCTTGATTTAGAGGAG
>JAOTAY010000190.1:8725753-8754788 GCA_025629805.1 Erythroxylum baracoense | reverse complement strand
AAAAATATATAAAATAAATATTAGTTTATAAATAATAATTTTTAAATTATTTATTTTTAAAAATAAAATATTTTTATCAATACTTTATTAATAAATATTATATAAAATATTAAAATAAATTTTAATAAAAATTAATTTATTTTAAATTTTAATTTAATTTATAATTATTATTTGTAATAAAAAATATTTATTATTATTTTAAAAACTTTGGAAAAAAAAAGGAAAATGAGAGGTAGGAGAGAGGAAGGGAGATTTTGAAAATTTTGGAAAATTGTGCAAAAAAATTCCCTAATTTTTTAAAATGTCAGTATCAACCGGTATTTGGTTGGTATTTTAAATACCGACCGGCACATCTGAAACACGCTAGTACCGACCGATATTCAAACCCACTACGACCGACCCTTTATACCGCACTAGTTTTAGTCTGGTAAGGTCCAGTATTCATAATACTGGTAAAAACAAATTGGGAAGTTAGGCTTTCTCCTTTTGATTTTAATTTAATTTATTATTAAACAAATAGGCTAAAAAAAAGAGACATGTATCACTGTCAATTACATGACATATCAAAAAATCTGAAATGTTGACAACGAAGAGTGGCCTAATGGTGTAAGTTCCTCACTTAAAGCTTTCCCTTATAGGAAGTCTTGAGTTCGAGTCACACGAAAGGAGGAGAAATAAAAAATTTATCCTATTGATAATCCTCTAACTCCCTGGACAAAGCTTCTTAATTGAATCAATTACGGATGCTCGCTTCTAGTAACAGTATGGGAGTTGAAGCTACTAGGGAACCCGAGAGTTGTTGAAAACCTGATACTGAACAAGGTCAGCAATCAATCAGCAGTTGACCAATCATATAACGACTCCTTGTGTGCAGAAATGTCCAGGCTACGTAAAAACCTGAGTAATCTTAAAATTCCATATTTACATCCTCTAAGACTCTTAGAGTGGGGTCTTAGGCGCTTAAGATTAGTCCGGCTAAACTAGAATACCTAATGTAATCAAAAAAATAATCTGAAATGTTTAACCACCTCCATGACATTTAATATCGGATTATTTTCGCAATAAACTAATAGTTAAGATATTTTAATGCTAATTTTTAAAATTTGACTTAGTAATGTGAAATTGAATAAAGTAAAATATATATATAATTAACCTAGATTTTTATCATTTATTATTGGTGACGGTAGTGGAAAATATGTAGATTGGTTAAGACTTGACTTTTAGCATTCTCAACTAAATCTTTTCTACTAAGTGCCCTACAAATGTTAAACTTACTATTCTCTAGAAACTTTTGTCATTGAATAGTCAATGCTGCTGTCGAGATGAAGGAAAATGACTTTCAGGTTACTGACTTGCCAAGAATTTTATTTCCTATATGGTCTTTCGTGAGAAGTAAACAATTGTAGCATGTGGCCGAAACAACTATCCCGCTTATTCCAAAGCCTTGGAACTATGATGACGCTTCAATGAGTCATCTCCATCCTCAGATTCATTCTAGTGCGAATTACCAAAGATAGAACAGAAAACAACATGGGTACCTGCAAACTCTTTTTATCTTAGGAAGATGTGGACACCTGTAAACTTCTAAACAAGAGGAGATAGCTCTTAGATTATCATGCAGAACAAATTCAAGTCTTGTTTCGATCATGGTATCCGTGCATAGAAACAATCATTGAGGGCAGCAAAGCCAACAACCTAAACAATGTCTTTGGGGGATGAGATCATCTGTTCCACCCCTGATCTCCCCCCCGTCTTTGGTTGTGGAAAGGACCACCTAAGAATCAACTTTGGTCTGACCTTGCAACCAGTCTCTGGAGGCCAGAGTAACTACAGTTGAATACCTAAGAATAAAAATTCATGTTATTTCCTTTTGATGTCATATAATGCCCAAGTATCTGATATTGAATGATTTAAAACACCAAAAACATAATGGTTAACTTAGGCGCATTCCCTTTTCAAGATATAGTCCACAGCTTCCTCTACCGTGTTAACAACCTGCAAAAGCAGTAAAGGGCACAGTTAAGTAGAATGTGTGCATAATTCAACTTCCTTTGTTGTTTGCCATGAAGGTTCATTAACCATAGTAAACATAGATGAAGATTTAGAAACATAGGAACACAAACTATGAGCCTAGGCAGCTATCAAAAACCATTAAGATATGGGGAATAACCTACTTATGTTGTCAAATGTCAGTTGGATTTTATCTCAAAGATTGATAATCAATGGAATTGAATGAAATGATCTATGACATCTCCTAATTCACAATGTTTAATCCTGGTGCAATCGGGGAAAAGATTGAGCGAAGTAAATGTATTGAGCAAAGGACTTCTTATTTTGGAAGGTAACCACTCATAAACTTGCACCGACACTTCTAACAGTTTTGAGGTACAAACCAAATCTGCCGGAAAGTTGGTGTCATTTTCTGTTCCCTTGAAAACACCTGTCCTGGTCAAAATAGAAAACCAGGGATCTCCTGCCTGATAATCAGCAGAAAAAAAAGAAAAAAAGTATAAACAGCTTAGTGATCTCTGATCCATCTTTCGTCATCAGTTGATGTCGCTATCATCCAAGTAAATCATCTCAGACAGACAAACCTGTCTTGCACCTCTGATGTCAACTGAAGGATTGTCTCCTACCATGTACACTGTTCTGAAATGATGATCAATGAGATTAGAATCTCGCAAAAGTTGAGTTCCACAATGAGCAGAGACAAGCTGTTGTAGGACAGCTTCGGCATTTTTAAATACAAATGGATTTGGCTTCCCAAACGAGGTGTACTGTAGAGCATTGGGGTGCATACTGCACGTTCAAAAGATTTTTTAGGATTACATTACAATAGAATTGAACAAGTAAAGAAGAGCCTAAAGCTAAAGAATGGTAAAATGTTATAAGGTAAACAAATATATGCACAAATTCATCCTATCTACAGGGCTCATTCCTTCATGAACCTCTGTCTCAATCTAAGAGTAAAAGTCACTAACGCCCCAACTTAGATAATGACAAAAGAAATCTCATAACAAGTAGTGGAAGAGCTACCACAGTTGCAAAATTTTAACTTCCCCAACAAATTTATGCATATCACAGGGTCTTACCTATTAAAAATTGATTCTAAAGCGATTCTGAAAGCTCCCATACCAAGACGCTCTGAAGGAAATGTAGCCTACCTTTAGTAGTTACTCATCAGTATATTTGTGAGTAAAAACTATCATAAATACTCATAGTCAAATATTGACCACTAGAGTAATATCAACCTGGTATGCAAGGTCATCATTTGCAAAATATAGGTGGGGCTGGTGTCCAATTTCTCTTCCAGGAAGGCCTCCAGTTCGTAAAATGTCACACAGGACCTAACACCAAACCATCATTAATCAAGTTGTATTTCTAACTTTGAGCATTTAACGAATACCAAGTATCAGAATTTAACATGAAACAGAAAGCATATGGATGCAAGAGCCATGACCGAGGAACTCTTAGCATTTGTCAAATGTTCACAGTGGGTCCTTAACTCAGAAATGTTGGAGTGATGATATTTAACTTACCAAATAGCAGAAATTAAGAGATAAAGAAGCCCTTCTTTGCATGCAAATAAAAGGCTAGAAACAAGGAATCAGTGAAAAGTCAAAGATTTAAACCTGAATGTCTCTGCTCCAGTCAACAGAATCACTGACAATAAATGCTGCTTTTACTTTCTGCGAGTAAATAGAATGTTTTGATGGCATATCCTCTGTACTGCTCTTTTTAGCAGTAGTTTTCCACATCTTATATTGTGCAAGTGGATCAATACCATCAAAGCAAGATGCGTAGTCATCTACAGAAAGAACGTTTCTGCATGTATACATGTAAAAGCCAGTGAAGAGCACAAATTCTGGGCACACCAAAGAGTTTCTGTTATGGACATTTTTGAAATTTTAAAATAAGATGGGCCAAAAGTTTACTTAAACCCGTATTCAGATAGTAAAGCAGCAGGTTCTCCTTTTCCAACAGCAACAACGAGGTCATCCTTAAATCTGCTTAATCAAGACTTTTTTTTAATGAAAAAAAGACTCAAACATAAAAATATCAAAAACTAGAATAGAGTTCTTCACACAATACTTAAGCTATTCTATTTCGACCAGTTTTTCATGGCTAATAGTTGTATTTAAACTTCTAAATATTTCTTCATGTAGAGCATTTTGTATTAGTGATGCCTAATCTGGTGGCAAAATCTGGTCAGTGCATGGTCCTTCAATGGGGTAACTTATATATCTTAAGTAATTCACACAGAAAAGCTTAGAAAGCAAAATCCTAAATAGAACGAACTAGGTAAAGGTTTGACAACTTGATTATTCAAAAGTTGGAACTATGCACTTTCTATTCTGTGATGGACATCCTAATCACTATCATAATGCATAAGAAGCCATCAAATATGTTGTCTTAGCATTTTGAGTCCTTAAATTATTAATAACATTTTGGCCAAAGAAAGCTTAAGCATGAATTCAATAGGCCAAACGGGCATATGTCTACCACTTACAAATATCAGGTAATCTAGAGAATACTGCTATGCAAACATGTAAAACTCAGTAAATTGACTATTCAGAATACATACCGATGGGCCAGCTGTTTAAAAGGAGTATGACCCTGCACAACCTGCAGCATTATCAAGATCAACCGAGTATTGCTCCCATCATTTTAAAAGCTACCACATAATAGAAGTGGAGATAAATCTGAAATCCCATATATCATCACAAAAAGTACCTGCAAGGGTGAAATGTTGAGACCCAGAAGTTTACTCAACTCTGAAGCTCTTCTTGATTCAGGAAAACCACCACCTATTGAGTTAAGAACCACCACATAGTTAAAAAAAATTAACTTCAAAGCTGAACCAAATGACACCAAAACAAGTAGAAGAAACTACATGGAAGTTAAAAAAAGAGAATCACCATTTGTCAAAAAAATAAAAGGAATCTCCAAAGCACCTGCGCAAGGAAATTGAACCCGCATTACATCAATCACTCAACTACTACTACAACTATAAAGTATCCTCAAACATGCCAAAACTAAATTCTTGATTTCTACCTTTTACCAGCATATTACATACAGCGCTCATCACAGGCAAACTAAATAAGAGCAAGTGTTGGTCACATGATAATGGGGTATTATTATTGTACCGGAGTGGTTGTACAAGCGCCTGAGAGCTTGTGGAGAGCCGCCGATGGAACTTTCGCCGCGAAGAATCACTCCGTCGATGTCGAAGGCGATGCCAAAACTAGGCCTGTCAGATTTTTTTAAAATGAAAAATTCAATACCAAAATGAAATTTAAAAAAAAAGGATTGCAGGTGGCGGGAATGGGTACCGATCGGATGGGGAGGGATGTTGGGAGAAGAATCGAGAAAGTGAGTTGAGAAAAGATGATAAAGATCGCTGCTTTTGGGTAGCTTTTGCGACGCCAACTGCAAGTCTCATTTCTTCTATTTCTCACTCCCTCTCTTTTTCTACAGGAAATGAAGCCACACTTATCTGCTAGCTGTGCGTGTAAATTCCAACGCTAATCATTTTTTCAACAAGTCTTCATTTTATATTTCAAGGGAAATTATTACTTTAGTTGAGATTTAAGTCATCAATTGTTTCAGTATTGCAACTTGTCTGTAATCATCAAGAAAATACAAAGCCAAAATCTAAATAATAGTTCCAACGTTTAAGTCATTCAAAATTCGATGTAGGTAAAACAAGTTCTTTAATATTTCATAAATTATATATTTTACTTTAAATTATTCGATGAGTTATTAATTTAAATTTGAATCAAATAATATATTTATTATAATTAGTAATTTATATATTTTAAAATATTTTTATTCTTAAATAATTATTTTGAAAAATTTTAGGTGAATATTTAATTTTTTACTTAAACTTCTTTTTTATATAAAATAAATAAATTCATTTATTACAAACTAATGTTATGAACACCGTATTAATACCATTACTGAATTTATTTTAGCATATAGCAATTAAAAATGATTATCAAACCCCAACAATAAGTTCAACCTAATGAGATCAAATTGAACCAATTTACCCCTCATATACACCAATTTATAACTCAAGGCAGAATTAGTTAAGATATCTTTATTCAGTCTCATAATGTTGCGGAAACAACGTAGCATTCAATAAATTTCTTTCAAACAACAGAATATCTAAACGAAATTGTTGAAATTCATCCAAATTTATGGGATGATCAAGAACTAACCTGATGTTCGCAAAGGAATCTCATTTCTGTGCTGTATCAGAAATGTAAAACGTATTTGACATAACATTATCAACTGATGTTTTGACCTGAGAGTACCTACGAGGAGGTCAGACTGATTTTCGAGCCAATTTTTTGGTCAATTTATGAGGAACAGAATGAGTGCCAGTAGGTGGTGACCCAACTGTAGAGACAAGAGCAAAGTTTCAACCAGAGCTTCTTCAAAATCAGGATCAGAATACTCTACCATGGAATACAACACAAGCAAAGCATCATCATGTACCGATGGCTGGTCTTGAATAAAAGAGGGGTCGGGAATGTCAATGGGCACTTCCAATGAAGATTTATCACTAGTAATCGTTCTCCCACGCGTTGGATGTTGTTGGAGACGGCTTGAACACCAAGTAGGGCTGGCGATGGAAGGAATGGAGGTCAACGGTGACTTCTCCACAACAAAAGATGAAGCTTGTCGTTTAGGCTTGCCCATTTTAGCTCCAAATAGAAGAAGACCGAGTGAAGATGAAGTTGGTGACGTCGGTGGAGAAAAATCCAAGAGACAGTGCCAAAAGAGAAAGATAATGTATTGAGAGACCCAAGAGACACGTGAATGAGAGAGCCAAACTAAGTGAAAAGGGAAATTTCAAACAAATGAAAAAAAAAAGGAGGGAAAAAGGGGGGGTCAGTGACAAACCAGAAAATGAAAGATAAAATTAGGGATTTCGTCTTTTTAATTTTCCCTTTTTTTTAAAAATGAAATTGAAGGACAATTTCAGTACATTAGAATTGCAAGACACATAATCCCAAAACCCCTCAAAGAAATTGGAACCTGATTGAATCAAGAGGTTTCATAAAAATGTCAACCAGTTGCTTTTTAGTTGTCATATATGAAAGAATAACAACTTTGGTTTCTACCTAAGATAAAATGATACTTTAAGTCAATGTGTTTTGTTCTCGAATGTTAAACCAGGTTTTTAAAGATATCTACTGCACTCTTGTTATCACACAAGATCGTTAACATATCTTGATTCATTTCATAATCCTCTAACATTTGTTTCAACCAAAAAAGTTGCGAACAACAACTACCTACAACAATATATTCCGCTTATGCGGTTGACAATGAGATTGTATTTTGCTTCTTACTGTATCAAGAAATCAGATTGTTACCTAAGAAGAAACAGTCCTCTAAAGTGCGTTTTCAATCGTTTAAGTTTTCAGCCCAATCCGCATTACTATACCCAACTAAATAAGAAGTGGAGTCACATGAATACCAAATCCTAAATTCCAAAGTAACACTAACATACCTGATAATCCTCTTTACCGCTGTTAAGTGTGTCTCTTTAGGGTTGGCTGGATAGCGAGCACATACTCTAACGCTATAACAAATATCTGGTATACTTGCGGTTAATTACAGTAGGCTACCAATAATGCTTCTATATAAGCTTACATCAACACTTTTGCCATTTTCATCTTTGTTTAACTTAGAAGATACACTCATAGAAGTTCTATTATGCCGAGCATTCTCAAGTCCAAACTTCTTTTCTAGATTCTTTGCATATTTAGTTTGCAATACAAAAATATCATCCTTCACTTGTTTAATTTGCAAACCCAAAAAGAAATTTAACTCACCTACTATGCTCATCTCAAATTCATATTTCATCAACTCCACAAATTTGTCCACCATCTTTGGATTAGTGGAACCAAACACAATATTATCAACATAAATATGTGCAATCTTAAATGAGATGTGATTTTTTTTAAGAAATAAGGTCTTGTCAACACTATCTCTTTATTAGCCTTACTTGATGAGATACTAAGTTAGCCTTTCATACCAAGCTTTTAGAGCTTGTTTGAGACCGTACAGAGCCTTCTTAAGCTTGAAAACATAATCAACATGAACTGAATCAATAAAACCTTTCGGCTACTCAACATATAGCTCTTTTTGTATAAATCCATTCAAGAATGCACTTTCACCTCTATTTGATAGAGCTTGAATCCTTTTATGCACGCTATACCCAAAAGTAGTATAATCGACTTAAGCCTTGCCACTGGTGCAAAAGTTTCATCAAAATCTATTCCTTCAATCTGAGAATAACCTTGAGCCACTAATCTTGCTTTATTTCTAGTCACATTGCCTTTTTCATCAATTTTATTACGAAACACCCATTTTGTTATGATCACATTCACTTCAGATGGTCTTGGCATCAATTCCCAGACGTCATTGCAAGCAAATTTGAGTCAATTCTTCTTATACAGATGCTATCTAGAACTCATCTTGTAAGGTTTCTTTAACATTTTTATGCTCGAATGAAGAGGTGTAACATAAAAGTCTCGCGAGTTCTCGATAATCTACTCTTTTTCTTTCCCTTATTTTTCTTCTCTCACTAACTTCTCCAATTACGTTTTCAACCAGATGAATTTTCTTATCCATGAAGGAAGATCCCTCTTTAAATCATTTTCTCTCGAATTTTGATTATTCAAAGGAATTATTTCCGCATCAAGTGTCTTAGTAGTCTCATCATCCAAAGCAACTTACAACTCCTCTGTTTGGATAGTTTCTTCATCAGTAACAACTAACTGCAAAACTGGGTAGGATTTGGTTCTTGACTTGTTATGTGTTTGAGTTGGTTCACAAGACTGGTTCTGCAAGTTCTTTTCTGCCACTTTATCGTTTCATTGAGACACATCATCTATCACATCATTTATGGATTCCAATACTTTCTTGGTTCTTTGGTTGAACACTTGATATGCTTTACTATAAATTAAATATCCAAAAATGATCACTTCATCACTCTTGCTTTCAAATTTTATGAATTGTTCTCGATCTTTAAGAATGTGGCACTTACTACCAAAAATATGAAAGTAGTTTATATCTGGTTTCTTACCCTTCCAAAGTTCATAAGATATCTTGTTTAAGATACTTTCGAGATGAACTGTTTTACAAATGTAGCATGTTGTGTTCACTGCTTCAACCCAAAATCGCATTAACATTTTTCTTCCATTTAACAAAAATTTGGCCATTTGTTGAAAGGCATGATTCTTCCTCTCCATAACTCCATTTTGTTATGGAGTTTTGACTGTTGAAAATTCTTGTATGATACCGTGTTTATCACAAAAATTGTTGGAAGTTAACATTCTTAAATTCTCTTCCATGATCTAATCATAGTTTTCATATTCATGACATACACACAGAGGCTTCTAAAAGCCTTAAATGCATATGATTTTTCTTTCAAGAACGATACCTAAGTGTATCTAGAATAATCATGAACACAAGTAAAAAAATATCTCATTCTATCAATGCTAGCATGTTGTATTTGACCAACCAGTCCATATGAATTAATTCTAATATGCGTGAGGATGTAACGTGTCTAACCTTTTTATATGGCACTCTCTTCTGTTTACCCATTTGATGTACACTATATACCACTTTATCCTCTTTGTTCAACGTAGACAAACCTCTCATAGCTTCGAATTTCTTCAACTTGCTAATAAGTTCATAATTGACGTGGCCAAGCTTTTGATATCATAGATTTATATTGTCATCATATAAGGTTGATTTATAAGTAGTGACCTGCAACTTGAAGTAACTTGAAGTAACTTGTCATCATATGCAACTTGAAGTACTAAGTTCTAATTCAATGACCAACTATAATACCAATTGAAAATCCCAAACGGTGTAATTTCACACAAATTATGATTCAGTCGCAACAGCTATAAGCTTTCTTGCCTATATTTGTAAAGTCCTCACCTAGCTTAATACTTTCTGTAACATCCCGTTACCTTTGGGAGGTTGGAATAGTAAATATGAGTGATTAATGAGAGCTTAGAAATGCAATTTTCATGCTCATGCATTATATGATATGCTCATATTCATGAATATTGAATTTTTGCACATGAAAATAATTGTACATGCATTCATAGACATTCCGGATATAATTGATTTATAATTGAATTGTGAATGTGATTTTATGGAGAATTGTGATTTTTATATGTTGAAAAATTGATGTGGAGAGTGTATTTAGTGATCTAGAATTTTTGGAGATTTTTAGAAAATTTCAAAAAATTTTGGGTAAAATTTGGACTAGAAAAAATGCCAAGTGACAAGATAATTGACAAATAGCAGTAGAATTAAGAATCAAATGGCAGTGAAAATTTTTACTAATGACTTTGGAAATTAGTGACATATGTGATTAAAATTTGGAGACAATTGGACTAGAAATTGGAATTAAATGGATTAGTTTTAAAGAAGGGTCCAAATGAAACCATAGGATGGTGAAAAGTGTCACCAACACTTGTCACTCATCCCTCACTCTTGAATACACCCATTTTAAGTGAATTTTGGTCTTTCATTGTCGCTCCTCTCTATCTCACGAAACTTCTTCTTCTTCAATTCTTCATGTTTTTACTTCTCCATTTTTTCGCCTCCACTGAAACTCCTACTAACCTCCATCAAATTGATTTTTGGCCATAATATCATACTAGTCACTTAAATAGCTTGCTACATTCTTCTTACTACTAAAAGATCCAACCTAATCCATATTTAGAAGATAAGATCATGTGAATGCTTGGGAGTTGGGGTTGACTAAGATCTTGAACATTTTGAAGAGAAATCAAGTAAGTTATGTCTTAAATATCATGGGTATGGTTAAATGAAGCTAAAATGATGAGTGTATTAAGATTGATGACTTGATTATGTGAGCTTTTATGTGTGTGTCGTGGGTGTAAAAATCTAGAAAAACTTGAAGATGATGGATTGGAAAATGTTCATTGCACATGCTTCCGTGTTTTAGCCATAACTTCTTCTAGAATTTTTCAATTAAGTTGATTCTTAATCTGGATTAAACTAGAGATATATGGCTATATTTTTCATGAAGACACAAAATTTTAATTCTATTGTTAAGAGTCTCAAAAATTGACATAAATATGAGAATTTATGGGAATGAATAGTAAGAGAGTTAAAATTTTGATCTGAAACTTCCATGAATTTACTGTACTGATCTTGATGGATTTTGATAAAATGGCTTTCATGAAAGTTGTAGATCTTTCTTTTAACTTTCCATTGATGTAAAATTTGGAATTTTTGGAGTTCTGAAGCAAAAGTTATGGAGGTTTGAAGTTGAGATGGCAGTGTAGAAGATGAAGTAGAGTATGCTGACTTTGCTGGTTTGACCAAAGGGACTCACCCTGAACAGCTTTCCTTCTTTTGACCATAACTTCTTCTCTAGATCTTCAAATGATTTGATTCTTGAACCAATAGATTCCTAACACACTGTTCTATCCCTCCATAAACTTTTGTATCATTCTGAATTGAATTGTGAAATATTCATCAAATCAAAATGTGGAATCTGTTGGAACAGTGAAATAGGATTTTCTTCCTGAACACTCTTCTGTATTTTGATTTTATCTGGATCTATAGGATTCCAAATGAGACGCTTTTTAATTTGGAGTAAACTATAGATATAGGCTTACAAATTTTCATAATAAGTCGAATTGTGATTCAGTCTCTAAGATGCTTAATTTCTGGATGGAAGTAGTGTATAGCATACTCTTTTTGAATATGAACATCCCAAAAATGTTCATAGCATATCTTCCAAATTACTGAACCAAATTGAGTGATTTTGGTGTCAGTAGAAATATAAGTCATAGAGGAACATTTTCCTAGAAGAAAGTACGACCAAATTTGATACGGCAACAACCTAGAATCAATGTCTAGATCACCTCCATTTTAATAATTGCTCCCAAACCTAAATTCAATCAATCTAACAAGATCCTTCACCCCCAAAACAGCAAGGAATTGATAATCTGAAGAAGACTTTCCAATGTTTATTCACGTCTAATCTGAAGTTCACGAATAAAGAAAGGGTTTAAATACCCTTATGCAATGCAAATCCTAACAAAGATAACCTAAAAAGCCCTAAAGAAAGCCCAAAATATCAAAAAGGCCTTCTTGAAACAAATCTGCCCAAGAACAAATCCCACATAGATTTGGGCTTCAAAACTAATTAAAATTGACTAGTCCTAGTCCAAATAGGATAAAGAAACCACAAAAATAGAAGACTAACTTAAGAGGGGCGAATTGGGCTTTTAAACTAGGCCCACAAGCTTGGTTCCTTAAAATAAAACATGCACATGACTTTTTTTAATAAAGCACATGCCACTTAATGCAAATTAGCCCATGAAAAAGCCTAAAAGAAGTCCATACACCCTTTACAAGATAAAATAAGCCCAAGCTCATTGATTAGACTTGTGCTTGTGAAAATTAGCTAAGTGTTAGCCCTCTTGGTTTGATGCCTCCAATGGGCACACACACTTAGGCATCTTCCTAAGCTCTTCCCCAAGCTTGATTAGCAAAACTTCTTAAAGTTCTTGTGAAATAAAAGCTTGTACATAAATCTGAAATTGTGCTTTGAGCTTGTTGAAGCTTGACCTTGTAATTGGACCCATTGGCATCCTTAAGTCTCCATTGCATTGGTGAGTTGTACAAAGTTCCCAACCTTGGATTAAGCATTTGGAGACAAGGAGGCAAGTATATTATGGAGCATCTCAACCACATGAAGAGGTGCTTCAACCTTTTGGAAATGTAGAGAGCAAGACTGATTGTTTTAAGTTTGCATTACTAGGTATGCTTGTAAGATTACGTGTTCTGGTTAAGCTGTACATTTTAGTTTGGATAGTTTTTGTGGGAAGTTTGGTTCATTACTTATAGTTTTCCTCATGTCCTTAGAAGAGGCTTTTCATATCGTGATTGATAGAGAATTGCCTCTTGGGCATTCTCTTGAGTTGTAAATAAGTTTTTTATTTTTATTTAATTTTACTGATTTAACAAAAAAATACTTGAAATGTGACTAAAGCCTTGTGTTTTCATAAACTAACTTAAATACAAAAGAAAATACGCAGACTTAGAGTGATGCCTTGACTGTCTATCACTCGATCTCTTGTGCTTCACCTGGAGATGGCGAGGAATAGGGGTGAGCTTAAAAGCTCGTGGGTAACAAATTTATAGCGGAGAAACAAGTAAAACCATTGAAAATATTCATTGCCGTAGTAAAATCGCATTGAATCCATAGAACAAGTATTTCTCAAATTCTCAAGCTTATCAAACAATTCATAAACAACATAAGTCATATATTTCTCAACTTGTCAAACAATCATAAACACATAAGCAATCATAATGGTTTAGGTAGTCCATAAATAGAATGGAAGATCACAAACCCACATAATGGTTTTGCATAGTCCATAAATAGAATGGACCCCTTTGGTAGTCCATAAATTGAGGGAGTTCATGAAGGAGCTCCATGCCACTAGCAGGCAGGTAGGAGAAACCTTTAGCAGAGTCAACGTGCACGTGACATAACAGAATGGACCACCACAAACCCACACAAACATAAATTTCATATCTTGTAACATCTTGCACATTTCAGAATCATGATTTCTATTAGCATGATATTTTTCAAATACAATTTCTATCATCATTTCATAAATCATCATCAAGATTCATGTACCAAACATGTAGCAATTTCTTAAATCATTTAAGAAACAATAAATGCAACAATTATAAAACAATTGAAATAATTTAACTTTATTAATTTAGAAAATTTCTCATGGCTCATTAACTCAACTATAAACAAGTAACCCACCTTGATTCCTTGCTTAAAAACTTGCTTTGAAAATGATTCCCCTCCTCTTGCTCCTCTTACCTCTCTTGATTTCCTTTAACATTGGAAAAAATTCAACTCAATAGGAATACAAATTGAGAACTCAAAAAGCACATTTACTAAAATTTGATTCTAAAATACGTAAACCCATGTATTTCCTAAGCTTCATGAACCAAAACCCTTCCCAAAATCCAAAGGATTACAAACGGGCTTACCTTGAATCTATACCAAACAAAGAGATGTTTGGCTCAAATGGAAGCTCTTCTCTTCCTCTTTCTTTTTCTCTTCTTGAACACCCTCAAAATCACTCTTAAAAGCTAAGAAAAGATGAAACCTAACTTGCTTCTTCTTTTCTCTCTAATGGCCGGAACTCTCTCACTTCTTTCTTTCTTTTTCACGTTTTTCACTCTTCTCTCCCTTCGTTCATGTTTTTCTTCTTCTAATGTACAAGACACTCTTTTCCTCTTCCAATTCTACCCTTAATGAATGCTAAAAGTCAATCCTACCCTTCCTTTAATGCTTCATGCCTTTTAATCTTAAGTGACATGCCAAAATTGCCCTCAACACATTCCTACTACTTTAATTTCACTAACTAGTGAAATAAAAAGATACTAACACTGTAATAAGTAATTAAACTCCAATAATCATTTTATCATGACCTCATAATTTATTTAAATATGCTTAACTCAATAAAAAAAATTTGGGGGCCAACATTAAGGGTAGAATTGGAAGAGTACCAATGTTGTTTGGATATTGATGGAAAAAGACGTGAATGAAGAGAGAGAAGAGTGAAAAACGTGAAAAAGAAAGAAAGGAGAGAGGGTTTCGTTCATGAGAGAAAAGAAAGAAGACAAATATTAGGTTTCTTCTTTTCTTAGCTTTCAAGAGTGATTTTGAGGGGTAGTCAAGAAGAGAAAAAGAAAGAGGAAGAGAAGAGCTTCCATTTGAGCTAAACATCTCTTTGTTTGGTGAAAGTTTAATGTCAGCCCATTTTTAATCCTTTGGATTTTTGGAAGGGTTTTGGTTCATGAAGCTTAGGAAGTACATGGGTTTAAGTATTCTAAAATCAATTTTTAGTAAATATGCTTTTTGGGTTCTCAATTTGTATTGCTATTGAATTAGATTTTTGCCAATGTTAAAGGGAATTAAGAGAGGCAAGAGGGACAAGAGGAGGGGCATTTTTAAAGAAAGTTTTTAAGTAAGGAATTCAAGTGAGTTACATGTTTATAGTTGAGTTAATGAGCCATGAGTATTTTTCCAAATCAATAAAGTTAAATGATTTCAATTACTTTATAAATGTTGCATTTATTGCATCTTAAATGATTTAAGTAATTGCTACATGTTTGGTATATGAATCTTGACGATAATTTATGAAATGATGATGGAAATTGTATTTAAAAAATATTATGCTTATGGAAATCATGTTTTCGAAATATGCCTTTTGTGTAAGATGTTTACACGATATGAAATTAATGTTTGTGTGGGTTTGTAGTGGTCCATTCTGTTATGTCATGTGCACGTTGACTATGTTCAAGGCTTCTCTCGCTTACTCGCTAGTGGTATAGAGCTCCATCATGGACTCCCTCATGTTTCCTAGAAATTCATAAGAACTCCCTCATGTGTTATTGGAGATTTGCAAGAACTCCCTCATGTTTATGGACTACCCAAACCATTATGAGTGCCTAAGTTGTTTATGATGTGTTGACAAGTTTGATGAATACATGACTTATGCTGTTTATGAATTGTGTGACAAGCTTGAAAATTTGAAAAATACATGTTTTATGGATTCCATGTAATTTACTATGGAAATGAATATTTTTTCAATGCTTTTGCTTGTTTCTCTATTATAAACTTGTTACCCACGAGCTTTTAAGCTCACCCGCCATTCATTCCCATCTCCAGGTGAAGAGCAAGAGATCGAGTGACAGAGAGTCAAGGCACCACTCTAAGTTTACATATTTTTTTATTTAAGTTAGTATAGGAAAACTCAAGGCTTTAGCCGCATTTCAAGTAACACTCATTCATGTAGACCAATGATGTATTTAGGTCTTGAATGCCCATTAAAGCTTTGTAAAACTCTTTTCTTTTGATGATAATGAAATATATTTATGTTTTGCTCATGACTTTTCAAGTTTTCACATTGCTTTTTCAAGCATTCGTTGGGGTAAAATTTGTATTCTAAATTTAGGAGAAAAACTGTATTAATCTAGGCTCATTTATAGAAAGTTGTCTTCTTAGAAGTTGTATTTTATCCTCTTAGTTTTCCAATGATATGAAGTTTGTAATTTTTGGAGATTGGAATTGAGAGATATGCTTTTTTCAAGTTAGTGATGCTACACAAGGTACATGCTGGACACTTTATAGCTCCTTTCTAACTTGATTTAATACAAAAAGAGTACTATGGTATCTTGAAATGGGAAGAATTAGTGTGATAAGTTAGAGATGAAATGAAGGTGATGAAGGGCGTTGAACATGTGTAGAAATTATGATGAATGTGCATAAGTTTGAACGTTATGTTTTTGAGTTGATGACCAAACATAGATTATGATTTGGTTGTAAATGATATTAAGCTGAAATGAAAGTGATAATAAAGGAAAATGATGAGGAAAATAAGTTAGAAATGATAGATATGCATAAGAGGGGTCATTGGTAACTTGTAGGAGTTAGAAATCTAGAATTTGACCCGTAAATGTCCGTTGGGCGGACTTGATGTCTGCTGGGTAAACCTTTTCGAGAATTCCAGTGTTTCAGCTCAGTTCATGTCCATTTGGAGGGATATATATCTGTTAAGTGGACATTCTCTAGAAAGTTATATAAATGTTTGGCAAAATCTCTCTTCAGGGTCTTCACGGAAGTTGTTGAACTCAAAATCCTCTTCAAAACTGTGCTTGAATGGCCTTAATCCAACATCCTTGGTAAAAGTTATGCCTATTGTCCCAAATCATGTATATGTATGTATTGTGGACATATCATTGCTTAACTATGATACATTTAGGCTTGAATTGAACTTGAAATGTACTTAGTTTGATTTGGTAAGAAGAGATAAAAATGAGCGGTTTGTTTAGGGTGATGATTGAGGATATAAACCTATGAATGGATTGTCATATATCAAGTGTTCAAATATAGAATTTTGGGTTATTATGAGAATGAAGATTAACCTATGTTGGCCAATGAGGTTCCATTAAAAAAATTCTACAGAGTGATGCGCTCATGTTTTACTCTCGAGTTAGACTCCAAAAATGGGGCCCGACAGACAAATATTCATAACATATTGTATATAATATCTACCAACTTTTCATACCAAACAATGGACACGTAACAAGTATCGAAGAGTTAACAAATTGGATATGTTATGAAAATCCAATAACCATTACTCACTGTGTTAAGGATGCATAAAATACACACACGGGCCTATGTAACAACATTATTGGGCTTGACTTCCTATGCAAATGGATATACATAATTTGCTTATGTAACCTGCATTTCTAAAAGATAAAGCGTTAGCGAGTTGACCTACATGAAACTCCAGATTGTGGATGGATGATGCATGGTGAAGATGTGGTAAAATAAGTATAACATATTACATCAGTACTAAAGAGCAGGCATGGATATAAGACATGAAGTGGACCTCACTTATAGTCGATACAAGTATGGGTATAGGGTACGTCATACTTGACACATAGACACTATATATGCTCTATACAAGGGTAACATTTCTTTTAGTTTTGGTACTATCATGACATGGATGCCTGGGATCCCCAAATTTTCAATGCCATAGAGTAATGGGCTTTGAAGCATATATGTCCATAATATATGTAATGGTCATATTAATGTCGTACCCATACATCGCAAAAAATGTCTGTTACCTAACATAGATACTAACTGTCACACATACATATTCATAGGGCTATCACTCAAGTGTACTAAACGGCATGACCTAATATTACCATTCAATATATGGCATGTTTATCCTTTGGTACATCCATGTCATGATACCTAGGCCATGTTACCATACAGCTATAATAGAAAAGCAAGGAACAAGTATGACTTATTCATTGCTTTTCTGTAGCCACATATGGGACAATACTATGGATATGTGGCCATACTTTATTATGTAAGCACATTATAACCAAAAGGAGCCAGAGGCCATTAGGTGCTACATTAAAGGTTATATAAGGTAAACACAATATAACCAAAACTGTAGTGATACATATAAGACATATGAATTGGTTCCATATGTCTTATATGGGAAGGTATTCAAATTAGTATACTTGTTATGGTATACTATGTTTAATTAGAGGGCCCTTACACACCAAATCCTATATCACTTCATGGATAAAAAGTATTGCCAATAATGCCTTTTGTGATAGTTTGGGACAATTATTGACCTTATCTACAATTATATATGCAGCATAATGTCCACCTTATATTGTCTGATTAAGTGTAATAAACATATGGACATTATAGCAATATCTATGATGAGCTGTAAGTGTATTTATACTGCACAGATATAGTTACCTTTGTGCAGTATTTTGATGGATTGATCCTCATATAAAACACCACCTTACATCATGGTGAGTGTTGGTGTGAACATTAGCTCGTGGTTACATGTCTTGTGTGTTTATGATATCAACACATAACATATTATATATGTTGCAAGTGTGCATAATTTACATATTATACAATTATACACACCGTAGAACCTTAACTATTTATAAAACCACAAAATGGAATACCATAGTAATTGTAGTTTACCCATGTACATAGTAATTTATTAACATCCACTCATTACAAACAGTCCTAGGTAAGAGTGAGCGTGGTATCATGACAACGGTGTACATATATTGCCATGTTATACTTGTAGGTATGTAATGTCCTACAAGTATAATTCAAAACTATCAATGGTCTAACCCTGGTCTATGTCAGTGATATGTACCCATTGATTAATATGTAGGGGTTGATAACGTTGATAACATATTTTATTCCATAACATCATCCCCATGTTAGTAATGCCTATGGTAAACACAATAAGGGTAAGCCTCCTATAGACCATTGATAGTTCTTATGAAATGTAGTTGGTATAGGAGTAATACGCTGACTATTCCAAAGGGCACTCTATGGATAATTAACAAGGGTGTTTATATGGAGAGATATCCAATTTATATACTATTATTATGGCCATATTAATGTGGTATGTCAGTGATATATACCAATTTGGTATAACGCATGGCTTGTTGATCTAACCGTGTTGATCTATACTAACAGTGTACAATGTATATTTGTAGGTCCCAAGTATGGTTATGATATGATGCAACCAATGTATCAACAGGGTTAGATCAACAGGCCATGTGTTATACCAAATTGGTATATATCACTGACATATACCATATTAATAGCCAATGTACTTATGCATGATATGGACAATGGGTATTGTACAATGGCCTTGCCTTTATGATCGCCACTAATCCCAAATATAGGTAGGTACATAGTCTTAGTGTACAGATATTGTACACTAACCATGGGTACATTTACATAATGTCACCATGTCAACCTGTATTTGGGATTATGTACATAAATGGGGTGTAGCACATATAAGTACTAATGGTCATATATGGACCATAAATGTACCTAATCCACCTAATGTATGCAAATCGTAGTATTAACAATAGTACCCATTGGATAGGCATGGTAACTCCATGCTTATACATAATACTAGATTTATTTTAATTATATCACATGGAAATACTAGTATCATATCATGGTATAACCTTATTTTTGGTCCTAGTGGAAGGTACATATCCACTATACTTACCTGTGCATATATTATCCTACAATTACACATGTTAGTACATCATGGTGAGACATCTCTGTTGGCATGGTTGTAACATCAGTGTAATATTGACCACATGGACATACTAGTATCATACCATGGTATAACCTTATTTTTGGTCATAATGGAAGGTACATAGGGATGTACCATGGTTATGCATAATATACTCAAGCATATATGCTATGAGTATATTATGCTTGCAGTAGAGTTCCTACAAGTGTTATATATAACCAGACATCAGAGTTCATGATATACCATATTATACCTACTGTGATGTTGATGGAGCTCTTATTATACCCTACATGCATACGTGTGCAATGTCGCACCAACAGTATGTAATATAGGACCATACAATTTCCACTAGTTGGTTGACGTACCATATTGACATACCATATTGACCTATGTGGTGTATAAGTATAATTTATGTCATTATATTAATATCGGTGATACTAATAGTTATCATGGATCTTGTATCATTGGCATACGCATACTGTATATGCCAATGATATGCACCAATATGGTATACACATGTATGGTGTATATAATGTATATACCATGTTAGTTAGATATGCATACATGTCTATATTTAGTTACATTAGTATGCTTAGTATAGAGTTATCTCCTCTAACTAATGTTTGGGTATACCTTACTAATATGTCTGTGTGTGTATCATGGTACCTAATCCACCTATGGCTCGCTATTACATCACCATGCATTTTATCACTAGTTATAATGCCATATAACTTGTGTATATATGGCAACCCTAACCATAATATACATTAGTCACCACATATGTAACACTCTGACTAATTACCATTATATATGCACATCATCCATAATTAGGCAGCCCTTATTACCTTGGTATTTGGCCTAATTATACACAACTAATTGTATAGTACTACATATACCATATTAATAGCCAATGTACTGATGCATGATATGGACATGGGTATTGTACAATGGCCTTGCCTTTATGATCATCACTATACCATAAATAGATGGTCATCCACGGCATGGTTAAATTCTACATAACTATGAGATATCAAACAAGTACCAACCTAGTTTTATTAGGGTATCATATATACCCATGGATTATACCCTATACCATTTATTACATTACTAATGCATTATGCGCACATAATTAGTTTCTAGCCATATATGTACCCTTGTTGGTTTGGTATGTAATAAACCTTTGCATTGATCTATGTTACATGTGGGTAATTACTAATTATGTACTAGTGATAGACATTGGTCCTGTATCGCTCCATAATGCACCTTAAATGGGACCACAAGGTTTAACATTAATGGTCTCATACATAGTATTACCCCATATGTACTAGTCTACTATAGTGTAAGCATACTGTAGGGTACATTATACCTATCCACGCCATGGGGTAGTACCATATAGTATAATTATATTTGTACTGCTTTTTACACTTTTGACTTCTTTCTCAGGTTGTTATTACTTTCATGTTTCTTATGAAATGTGCTTGCACTATAAATCATCCATAAAGTACCTACACACTATGTACCTACCTGTATAGGGTACAAGTATCCATAGATATGACATTAAATGCCCTGGGATACATATGGTAGACATATAATTAATGTGTACCTTAAGGTCTCATATCCATTAGATATATGATATCATAATATGGTATCATATGGGTTTTTATACCTATATGAGTTGTAGTCATAATGCAGGGTATACTTGTTTATCTAATAAAAAGTTATATAAATTGGTGATATCACCAATTGTTAACATAGACTGACTTGATATATCCACAGGCATAGGTTATACATTGTATGGATTCTATAATACACTGGTAATATCAGAGCCCTAATCATGTCCACTAACAACATTACATAGGTAATTAAGGCACATATACCATGACGTTATCAATCATACATGTTATTACATTCATCTATCATTATAAATGTATACATATTAAAAATCTAGGGTATATTTGATGGTATAGGTGCCTTAATTACCTATGTTATTGTGATGTATGCAAGGAAAATAGCCTGTAATACTATGTCTTACAAGCTATTTTCCTTGCATACATGTGTGCGAATGTATGGTCAATCATAACCATTGGATCAAGGCTATCACTTTAACATTATGATATGTAGTTACTCCATATCATAGACATGACCATCTGTCTATGATATGGAGTAACACACCATAACCATGTGTTTGTATTGCCACTTGGTACCAAAGTTATATATACCAATGTTGATATACTGCCTACAAAAGGTATGTCATACAGTACTATACCCTAGGCATGTTTAGGATAAATTGTGGACATATATGTTTGGGGCAGTAACCTCAAAACCCACAAGATTATGGGATGCTCATATAACTAATAACAATTTATGCAATAGTCATAGCTATGTACAACGTGACATGCCCCCAAATTTATGTTTGTACATCCATACATGGAACATTATATAATAGATGGTACATATATGTAACTGGTATAGGATACCATTTAGTACCTAGTATGTTATTGTGTACTGCAAACTAGGTACTAGTATATCAAGACTAAAGTATGTGAGATGATCCACTGTGTATATAGTGTGCATCATCTCACATGCTAGTAAAGATACGTAGTATTGTATCTAACCCTTTACAATAATTATAAACATATTGTATACTTAGGCCCTAATCATGTACACTCAAGGATATACCTATATCCTTATATTGACTAGCACATGGGTATAGGTATAGTCAAAGGTTACAGTACTGGCATAATTATATGTCACAAGTATTAAAAGGTAACTTACTTGTGTATTATATGGTCCATATAATACATTACACCTAGAGTTAAGATGAATGTATGTCCATTCATGTTACACATGCATGTGCCAATTATGACACATTCTCATACTTGGTCCAGATATGCTTCTAATCGGTGATAATGAGTAGTGTATCTATCCACTTATTGACCACATATAGAATATACATGGTATGACCATATAGTCAACAGGTATATACCATTTTGTGGTTGTACCCTATATGACGAATATACTGGTAACTGTATAATACCATAATTATGGTACCTTATCTCTTTGGAGTTACCTACACCAAGTCAGTAAGTGGACAGATATATATTGATAGGTAGCACTGGCAGTATAGTTATGCTTAATAGATGAATATGTGTACCCAATGTGGTTTTCAAAGTCATAACCAATATGTCTATGTATAATTTATGATACTTGGAAGGGATACGGTATACCATGTACTATAATTATATGTGAGTACATATAGTACCATTATATGTACTCACATATAATGCTTGAAGGATGTACATACCTTTGTTATCATCCATCAACCCTGTACAAACCATATCATATAATGGTATGGTTTGTATAGGGTTGATGGATGATAACAGAGGTATGTAAATGGCATGGTTTGTATAGGGTTGATGGAGTACATATAGCACCATAGGGTTATAATATGTGGAGTATAACATATAGCCTACCTGTGATATGATAGATAGTTAAGCACTTACAATTACAAACTATGTCTTTATACTATGTCTATAAATATAAATGTATTTATACCCAAATGGACATAATTTGCCTATAACAAGTGAGATAGTTACCACTATACTCATAACCTTATACTACTGGAGTAGTGTGATGTCTGGAATACGTCATCAAGCGTGACATATTCCAGACATCACACTTGGTTGTTTGGTTATATCTTGTGTCATACATAATGTATTAAATACCTTATGGGATGTGATAGTTGGTGTTATAACATAGCTAGTGGTATGTATGATAACCACAATCTCAAATACAGTAATGGTTGTCCATCATGTCTCAAACCCATTCTTTGATATCTATAAGGTATATTATGGTGGACAAATTGGGAACATGGTATCTAAGTCATGCATTCTTAGTTAACATACCTAATGGCACTACATGTCCACTTACTCTTGGATACATGTATAATAGTATCCATCCATGATATTGGAGACCTATGTTTCCATGCAGACTAATATAAAAACATATATGGGTAACTATATATACTAAACGATTGCAATACACTCTTAATGGTATACATTTGCAACATACATGTATACCATTGTGTGTATTATTGATGATATATGAGCCAAATGTATACCCATGTGCGTATAAATTGTATCCATGCCACCACACAGAGGTATATTAGTAATAGAGTATGTACCAGATATTGGTATGATATATGGCTTCAATGCCATGTATACCTACTCACCATAACATAACCCATTAACATACTTGGTATATTAATGGGACACATAGTTGGGTTATATAGTTAATACCCTTACTATATGCGGGTAACAATACTTTTGCATACATTCATTATTAGTGTATGCATATATAAGGTTACTGAATAAGATGTAGAACATTATGTAATAAGGAAAAGGTCCCATAAAATCTATCACATGACTTAACAAATTGAATTGCATCTTTAAACAAAGAAGGCCAAAAGAAATCACATTCCAAAACCTTATGTGCTGTCCTTTTACCACCAAAATGCCTACCACAAAAATATGTATGACAAAAAGTAAGAATGGAATGAAATTCATCTTGTGGTACACATCTCCTAATAATTTTATCAACAAAAAATTTCCACAGGTAAGGATTATCCCAAAAATAATGTTTAGCATTAGCTCAAAATTTATCACGTTGGGATTTGGACATACCTGAGGGTACCTCATTAGTGACTAAAAAGTTAACTAAATTAGCATACCAAGGGCGAGGAGAAGAAGAGTGAAGTGCATATAACTACTCATCAGGAAAAGTTTCTTTGACTGGCGCACCATCTTGCTCCTATGCATTTAATTTGCTCAAGTGGTCAGCTACCAAGTTTTCAACTCCTTTCTTATCCTTAATTTAACTCTTGCAAGAGCAAGACCCATCTAATCAATCTCAAGTTAGATTCCTTTCTCTTCAAAAGGTACTTAAGAGCTGCATGGTTAGGAACACAATAACCTTTGTACCAAGTAAGATCTAAATTTTTCCTGAGCAAAAACAATAGCAAAAAATTCCTTTTCAGTCATATGGTAATTGCATTAAAAAGTATCAAGTGTGTAAGAAGCATAAGCAATAACATGCAAAACTTTGTCATTCCTTTGACCAAGGCCGGCACCAAAAGCATAGTTACTAGCATCATACATGATCTCGAATGGAAGGTCCCAATTAGGTGGCTGAATAATGGGTGTGGATATTAACTTGCTTTTAACAAATCAAACACAACCTTGCACTCTTCAAAAAAGATGAAGTCCATATCTTTGGCGAGTAACTTGCGCAGGGGTGCAGCAATGTGTGAGAAGTCTTTAATAAATCTTCGATAGAAACTTGCATGTCCGAGAAAAGAATGAATCTCCCTCACAGAGAAGGGGTAAGGCAAGGAAAAGATAATATCTATCTTAGCTTGATCAACTATGCACTAACCACATGACCAAAACTATCCCTTGTTCTACCATAAAATGACACTTTTCATAATTCAGAACGAGATTAGTTTCCATGCATATTTCCAAAACAAGAGCTAAATTTCCTAGCCAATGATCAAAAGTATCACCATAAACAATAAAATCATCCATAACACTTCAATGATCTTTTCAACAAAGTTAGAAAATATGCTCATCATGCATCTTTGAAAAGTAGCAGGTGCATTACAAAGACCAAAAGGCATACGTCTATAAGCAAAAGTACCAAAGGGGCAAGTAAAGGTAGTTTTTTTCTTGATCTTCAGGAGCAATTACAAACTGATTATAACCACTATATCCATCAAGAAAATAGTAGAAAGACTTACCTGCAAGGCGCTCCAACATCTGGTCCATGAAAGGTAAAGGAAAGTGATCCTTGTGAGTTGCAAGATTCAGCTTCCTATAGTTAATACACATTCACCACCCACTCTGAATGCGCACTGGGACCAACTCATTTGCCTTATTCTTTTCCACTGTAATGCCAGTTTTCTTAGGAACCACATGGATAGGACTTACCCATTTGTTGTCAGAAATAGGGTATATGACACCTGCATCAAGTAGCTTAATAATTTTAGCTTTTACCACCTCCATCATTGGTGGATTAAGTCTCCCTTGCATCTCCCTTGATGGCTTGGAATCATCCTCTAATAGTATGCGATGCATACACATAGTTGGATTAATTCCTTTGATGTCAGCTAAAGTCTATCCGACTGCTGTTTTGTGATCCTTAAGTACTCTCAAAAGTCTCTCCTCCTGCACAACTATTAGATTCTTTGCAATAATCACAAGAAGTGTATCATTAGATCCAAGAAAAACATATTTCAAATGATTAGGCAAAGGTTTTAATTCCAACTCGGAAGCCTGCAAAACATAGGGTAAGACTTTCTTGTGGGAAATAGGTATGTCAATAAAATTATTCATAAATCGAGACGCCTGTTGCAAAGATTGCAAAGCCATAATTGCATCAACCACATTCTCATCCGAACTCACGGCATGATCATCATCACATTCATTCATAACTGACAACATTAATGCATTAATTAAAACAACATTCAAACCATCAACATATGCAAAAATTGAAACCCTCTCAATCCAAATATCCATTACATCCAAACATTTAACCTCATGAACATCATCATTAAATTTCATAGCATTCTTAAAATCAAACACTACTATTTGATCACCAATGTGCATAGACAGTCTACAATCATCACAATTAATCATAGTCTAGGCAGTTTTCAAGAATGGTCTACCTAGAAAAATAGGTGCACGAGTGTGAATGTGATCATGACCAGCGTCAAGAATGTAAAAATCACAGGGAAAGACCAATTTACCAATTTTAACTAACACATCCTCCAATAATCCCACAGGATAAACAAAAGACCTATCAGCAAGTTGAATAACAACATTTGCATTTTTCAAAGAGCCAATATTAAGAGTATCAAAAGCAGATTTAGGCATGACACTAATCGATGCTCCTAAGTCACACATGGCCTTTTCAAAACAAGCATTACCAATCACACAGGGGATAGAAAACGCAACTGGGTCTGTTTGTTTAACAGGAAGTTTCTTTTGAAGAATTGCACTTACGTTCTCACCCATGCTGACAATGTCGCCATTTTTTACCTTGTGGGCTCGCTTGGTTATGCACATCTCTTCAAGAAACTTAGCATATTTCGGGACATGCTTGATAGCATCAAGTAAGGAATGTTGATTTCCACTTTTTTAAACAACTCCAAGATTTCATTCTCCTTTTCTTCCTTTTTGGACCTTGCAGAACTTAAAGGGAAAGGGGAAGTTAGTTTAAAATTGGAATTCATTAAAGCAGAAGTTACCCTTGGAGCATTGGAGCTCTCGGCCTTGGATGGATCAAATGGATGCGCCTCGGGTTTTATGGTGGGTGCATCGGTTTCAAGTTCCTCTTCCTCCTCCATTGCTATTCCCTTGAGCTTTTGTTCTCCAAGTGACTTCCCACTCCTAAGTTGAATAGCATGGATTGATTCATTCGGATTCAAGGCTTGGGCAGGAAGCTTACCTGAACTCTGAGCATCAAGTCTAACAACAGTGGAAGCTATTTGACCGACTTGCTTCTCCAAATTATGTATGCTAGTCTTGGTTTTTTGCTGCATTGCCTCAGTTTTTTGATGAAAATTCATGAAATTTTGTTGCATAGCATAATTGTTAGTAGCCATAGATTTCATAAGTTCTTTCAAATCATCAAAAGAAGTTTCAGAAGAAGGAGCAGAATATTGAGGGACAAGTTTTGGGTGAAATTGAGCATTCGGTTGGAAACTTAGAGGTGGTGAGTTCGGTCTGTTGCCACCATTGTGCATGAGTGGATGTTGATTTCTATAACGCAAATTTGGATGATCTCTCTAGCCAAGATTGTAAGTATTTGCATATGGATCATACTGCGTTATGGGTTAGCATTAAAACCTCCACCTAAAGCATTGGCATGCTCAGTTGGGTCATCTTGCATGGTTGGACACATATTAGTACTATGACCATTCATTGAGCAAATATCACAAACTTTTACTTGCTGCATATTACCACACATCATAGCACGCACAAGAGAGATCAGTTCATTAACTTTATTTTCAAGGGAAGAACTACTTACCTTATTCATGCATTTAGCATGAAAATCACCACAGGTGCCAAATTGCTTGGAATTTGCTACCATATATATCAAGTTTTTAGCAGCTTTTGGAGTTTTGTCAACAAGAGCACCACCACTTGCCACATCTACAATACTTCTATCTTGGGGTGTAATCCCCTCATAAAAGTATTGGATGAGCAGTTGGTTTGGGATCTGATGATGAGGGCACTGAATGCAGAGTTTTTAAAACCTTTCCCAACATTCAGAAAATGTTTCACCATGAGTTTGTCTTATGCCACATATTTCTTTCCTATTATTTGCAGCACGGGAAACTGGGAAATACATCTCCAAAAACACCCTCTTCAAGTCATTCCACTGAGTGATGGAACCGGAAGGAATAGAGAATAACTATTCTTTAGCTGCCCCTTTCAAAAAGAAGGGGAAAGCTTCCAGTTTTACTTGGTGTCCCTCCATGCTGTTTCATTCCATTACAAACCATATGGAACTCCTTAAGATGAGAATGAGGATCTTCACTTGCAAAACCATTAAAACAGGGTAATAGATGGATAAAATCAGATTTCAACTCAAAGTTAGCATTTTCCACATAAATACACAGGGGTTGGTTATCAAGGTTATGAGCGGCAAGCTCCTTTAAAGAACGTTTGGGTTGGACCGCCATTGCTAAAGGATTGATTTTAGATGAATTTAATGTAGATGATGACGATTCTCCGACTTCAAGATCTGGACGGAAAAGAGGGTTGAATGAGCAACTCTTTTTGTCTAGGGTGCGTGAAAAAGGATCAAAAAGCGATGAGCGTATGGTGATTAGTCTAAATGGACAGATTCGTTGATGTTAAATTGTTTGATTTCTTCTTTGGTATATTGTTATTCAAACGGTTTGAACATGCAACCTACAAAAAGAGATAAATAAACTCATAAACAAACTTCAAAAGGAGTTAGTATAAATTTAGTTCCCCAGCAACGATGCCAAAATTTGGTAAGGTATCATTATGCCTCCAAATTAAATCCTAAAAGCTAACACAGTAGTATGGGCAAGTAGAGTATTGCTCCCATAGAGAACTATAAAATATGCAACTAACTCACACCAAGCAAGCAATGTGATTATTCAACTCTCAATTAAAATGCAAAAATTTACTAAATTCAAGAAAGAAAAGGTACGGATGCGAAATTAGACACTAAACTAATAATTAAATAAGCACACACTTAAGACTACTATTAAGAAGACCTAAACACACACC
>JAOTAY010000190.1:8676049-8713053 GCA_025629805.1 Erythroxylum baracoense | reverse complement strand
GCCCAGAATTAATTTAATCTCATTAGAATTAATTCTAACTTATTAACTAAATGTCATTCCACTAAAGACAATTAGTTGAACTCTTGAGTTACTAAATATTATAAGAACACACTTTTTAATATTTCCAATTGCAAACTCTAGTATGAACCATATTATAGCCATCCGCATTATAAAGGGTAAAATTACCGTTTTATCCTTATGTTAGTTTTTCCTTCTAGATCTCCTGTTTTACTCTACATGGTGATTAACACACAAGATCACATATTGGTGTCAAGACTTGATGGGTAGCTAGTCCATCAAACTACTGGCGCCATTTTAATCACCAATCTCCATAAAACATCTAGAAGTGATGATATCACTATAAACTCTTTATTTGAGTGATTGTTCCCTAATACATGTTTTAATTAATAATTCCAATATGCAGACACTGGATTAATACTTCGTAAAAATCCATTCCAATCATATCAAGAATTATAATGAAACATATATGAGTTCATCATTCATCAAGATTGTGGTCCATAATAAACGTATGCTTAAATTGTATGTTTTAAGATTAAAGTGACAGTCCACTTTATTCTTTACAAACATACTTGCTTCCAAATTCATTTAATAGTGCCATTATCGATAGTCAACTACTATCATGATATGAAACTCATCATTCCATTGAAGTAAACTCTTTTACTTACACGGAGATAAATCGCAACACTACAGTCTAAACCATAATCAAGCGACTAACTTGATTATTCAACTGTGAATCCATTATTTAAGATTCTTATAATATACATGTTTCCCATACATCTCTATATATATGTATATTACTTACAAAAGAATGTCGGTACCTTATGACCAGATATATAATGCTCATAAAAACCAAACTCTTTTGTTTTATTAATAATAAATATTTTCGTTACAAAAGTAACTGGAAGAAAATTAAGATATAAGTAAATACACTTGTTTTCCAGGGCACTATATTTACATAACTCTAATAGACAATAGAGTATGAATATCGAGAAGATGACTCAATAAGTATGCTTTCGGCTCACTTTAGTTCCTTCACTTCCTAAATGTACCTAAAATTAAAAACCAGCTAAAGTGAGTATCATAAGCATTTCTAAGGCATTAATCACTAATTGTAGTAAATCAAATGAATCAACATTTAAGCACATATCAAGTTCTCCCAAACTTAGCTTTTGATCGTCCTCGGGAAAATTGTCAAAATCAAAATCAAAAATGAAAACTTTTACTCATTTTCCATGTTTCCTAAGAATAAACAGTCATAAATAAAGATGAATGACTTTTAAAACCTATAGCGATAACTCAGCATTCAAAGCTTCTACTAATGATCATTCAACATTCATCACCTTAGAAACTGAGTAATCTAGAGGTAGGCTTGGACAAACGATGTTTAAATAAGATATTTTCATGAGTACATTCAAACACCATTCATGATCACAACAATCCATAACTTTGCATATGGTTTCTTTTCTCCCCCACAAAAAGTCATATGCATAATCTTGAATTAAAGGACTTTTCTAGGGTTGTAATGTGGGAAAGGGCAGGGTGAGATGTATTTTGGGTAATGTATCATAAAAGCCATCAAGCTAGTGAAGCAAAAGTAACATTCAATGAGATATCAAGTGCACAAATTAGCATTCATTCGAAACTAGGTATCGTCAGCTATGAAGAATGCAACAATTATGTTTCATAACTCAATTTAGCTCTCACACCATAAACCACATAAACATAACATAAAGATGTTAAGTTAAGAGGACTTCACGATTATTAATTTTGGTGACAATCAAATAATAGTAATAATAGAAATAATGAACGATTTTGATAAGTGTGTTAAGTGTGCAGAAAAACACAGAAAAAGTCAAAACACAGAAGAAACGCAAAACACAGAAGAAGTGGAAAACACAGAAGAAGCGGCAAACACAGAAGAAGCAGAAAACACAGAAGAAGCGCAAAACATAAAAGAAGCAGAACACACAGAAGAAGTAGAAAAACACAGAAGAAGCGACAAACACAGAAAAAGCAGAAAACACAGAAGAAGCGCAAAATACAGAAGAAGCAGAACACACAGAATAAGAAAAAAAATGTAGAAGAAGCGGCAAACACAGAAGAAGCAGAAAATACAGAAGAAGCACAAAACAAGAAGAAGGAGAAAACATAGAAGAAGTGAAAACACAGAAGAAGAGCAAAACACAGACGATACAAAAATGAAAATACACTAGTACATCAGACAGTTAGTTAGATGGAGTTAGTTACAGAACTCAACTGAATAACGAAATTCTACAAGAATCAAAAAGCAGTTATCAAGATTCAAGAAGCAGTTGGAGACTTAGGCTATATATACTAGTCATAGTCGAAGATTGAACAATGATTGATCTTTTGAGCTTTCAAGTGTGTACTTAAAAAGAAAAATTCTGTAATCAAAAGTGCGATACTAGAGAGCAAACTCTACTGTAACAAAAAGCTCACAATATCTTTGTAGTGAGAGAAAGAAAAGGCTAAGAGCCTGGAGAGGCTAAGATAACAGAAAGAATACTTTGTGTAAAAGACCTGAAGAGGCTCTGGAAGGGAAGAAAGAATACATGTAAATTTGTTGAAGTATAGTAAAAACTCAGACAAACTCTATGGACTGGACGTAGCCTATGGTTTAGGGTGAACTAGTATAAAAATCGTAGTGTCTATCTTCTAGCCTTACACTTTATTCTATTTTGTTTTTAGACAAGTATATAGAAGTTATTTGAGATTTAACTATGTAACTATTTTTATATAACTTTTGTCATATTCTTTTAACAGTTGGAAAAGTTCTTAACAAGATATATTAAAGATCTTGTATTCACGAAAAGAATACACAATTCAACCCCCTTCTTGTGTATATCGTATATTGTACGTAAATTCTATATTAACGTGTAATTTACTTCAAAAGATGCTTCATCCAAAACAACATCTGCCTCATATGTAATATATTCAAACCACCCATTCAATACCACTTAAGGAGGAAAAAATATTAATTAGCAACTTTTCAAAGCAATTGTATTTCCTCCTTGATATTTTTATTTAAACTCACTTTTTTCTTTCTTTTCCTTTCCTTTTCTTTTATTTTCTTTCTTTCTTTTCAAATACAACAGTGATAAAAGCTACATCAACATTGGATTCATAACATGGCATATTAACAAACATAACCAACCCATATGTATGTATACCCCCATACATAGGCTTTTGTATGATCACAGTCATCAAGAATTAACAAATGCTCCATTAGATTTAAGGCTTGGGCAAGGCATTTGGTTAGGTTCATGTAATGTTGTTTATACAAAAGGAAAGGTTAATAAATGTCACAGGGGTTTAGCAAAGGAAAATTCACATTATTGCGTTGGCTATTTGACTAATGTAGCTTGTAATTAACAAAGAATGCCTAATAAATTTTCGTGAAAATATATGTGATAAAAATGTGGTCTTGAATAGAAAATCAAAGCAAAGTAATGATGTACATGTCATAAACGTCACACATAACAAAAGAAAGTGAGACTGATATGGATGTGCCAGTATAATACGACTCAAAACCTCACGAATTTTTGTCTACCAGTAATCACCGTCTCTTCTAAGGATAATGCACATTAATCAATCACAAGAGCAAAAGTACTTGCTAAGGTTTCCATTGATTTTTCTAGTCAATTCACACTTTAATTATGACTAAATAATATTAAAAGCAATAGAAAATAAGAAAATGTTGATTTTTCTTATTTGTTTTTAAAAATTACTTAAGAAGTCACATAAGCTATAGTTAAGCTCAAAAACATGTATAAAAGCTAATATCCCTATACACAAACTTAGAACTTACATTGTCCTCAATGTAACATCAAATGCAAGAAATGCAATAGTTTATGAAAATAGTAAATGCGAAAATGTAAATAACATAAATTAAATTCCTTTAGGTTGCCTCCTAAGTAGTGCCTTTCTTTATTGTCGTTAGCTCAACTCCCTATTTTTCCCATCAAATGACATGAAGGAGTTACATCCTCTAGCATCAACACCTCTAAATCCTCCATTTGAAAACCTTCATAATACGACTTTAAATGATAACCATTCACTCTGAATGTATTGTCAATTTTTAGACTCCATATCTCTACTGCACCAAAAGGAAAGATATGAGTGGTAACAAATTGATGAACCCAATGATAGTGCAACCTACCTAGAAATAGTTTGAGTTTGGAGTGATATAGTAGCACTTTCTGGCCCACTGAGAAGCTTTCCCTCAAAATCATGAAAAGCCTTCATCTTCTTCTTATATATCAATGCATTCTGGAAGGATTCATTCCTCATTCCTCCATCTGTTGAAGCTGCAACGTTCTATGTACACCCGCATCATCCAAGTTCATTTTGCATCTTCTAATATCCCAATATGCCTTATGTTTTAATTCCACCAAAAGATGACATGACTTCCCAAGCATTAGTCTATATTGAAACATCCCAATTGGTGTTTTATAAGCCATCTTATAAGCCTATAGTATGTCTTCCTGTCTTACACTCCATTCCTTTCTATTGAGTTGCAAAATTTTCTCCAGGATCAACTTGATTTCTTGATTTGATAACTTGCTAGTTGGTTTGAGTATGGTAAGCTTTGGAAACCTTATACGTGATGTGATATTTTCTGAACATTACTTCCATCACCCTGTTGCAAAAGTAGGTTCCTCTGTCATTAACGATTTCTTTCGGTATCTCAAACCTAGAAAGAATGTTAGCCTTCACAAAATCTGTAACAACTTTCGCATCATTAGTTCTAATGGCTTTGGCTTCCACCTTAGAAACATAATCAATTGCAACTAATATATAAGTAAAGCTAAAAGATGGAGGGAAATGTCCCATAAAGTTAATACCCTAAACGTCAAAATTTTCATAAAAAAGGAAAGGAGTTTGTGGCAATTGATCCTTACGGGATAGGTTACCTGACTGTTGGCATCTATCACAAGATTTGCAGAAGGTATATGCATCTTTGAATAATGTTGGTCAATAGAAGCCACCCTCTAGAACTTTATGAGCCTTTCTTTTCACTCAAAAATGTCCTCCATACACATATGAAAGACAGAAGGCTAGGAATGAGGATGCTTTACTTTCAGGTACACACCTCCTGATGACCTGATCTATACAGTGCCTCTAAAGATACAGGTCATCCTAAATATAATACTTCACTTCATTCCGCAACTTATTCCTCTGAGCTGTTGACAAACCAATAGATAATTTGTTAGTAACTAAAAATTGACAATGTCTGTATACTATGGTGGTGTCGCATCAGCAGAGAATAATTGTTCATCCGGAAAGGTTTCTTGTAGAGGGATATCATCTTCTTCCTTTATCAAACGGCTGAGATGGTCTGCCACCACTTTTCCTACCCCTTCTTACCACTAATCTCCAAGTCAAATTCCTGAAGGATGAGAATCCATCTGATCATCCTCAGTTTTGCTTCTTTCTTTGTGAGCAAGTATCATAAAGTTGTATGGTCAAAATAAACAATCAATTTAGCACCAAGCAAATAGGATCGAAATTTTCCAAAGCAAAAACCACAGATAAGAGTTCTTTTTTAGTAGTTGAATAATTCAATTGGGTTGGTTTTATAGTCTTGAAAGCATAGTAGATGACATGCAAAGTTTTTCCCACTCTTTGTCCTAGAACTGCCCCCATTACATAACCGCTTGCATCATACATGATCTCAAAGGGGAGGCTCCAATCTGGTGGTTGAATCATCAGTGGGGATGTTAGAAGCTCCTTAAGTTTGTTGAATGCTTCCTTACACTTTGCATCAAACTTAAAGGAGACATCTTGTTATAGAAGCTTGCATAGTGGTGTGGCTATCTTTAAAAAGTCCTTAATGAAACTTTGATAAAAACCTTCATTTCTAAGAAAAGAACGTACTTCCTGCACAGTAGAGGGATAAGGTAAAGAAGAAATAAGATCAACCTTTAATTTGTCTACCTCAATACCCCTAGCAGATGTAACATGGCCTAAAACTATACCTTGGTCCACCATAAAATGTCATTTCTCCCAATTCAATATAAGGTTAGTTTCTATGCATCTTTCCAAAATAATAACAAGATTCTCAAGACATTCTTCAAAAGAAGATCCATATACACTAAAATCATTCATGAATACCTCAATAATCTTCTCAACATACTCAGAAAAATGCTTACCATACACCTTTGAAACGTGGTGGGTGCATTACATAATCCGAATAGTAGTCTTCGGTAAGCAAACATACCGAATGAGCATGTGAATATGATCTTTGCCTGATCTTTTAGTGTGATCGAAATCTGAAGATAACCTGAAAAGCCATCTAGAAAGCAATAATAATCATAGCCAGCCAATCTCTGAAGCATCTAATCAATAAAAGAAAGGGGAAAGTGGTCTTTACAAGTTCTAGAATTTAATTTCCTATAGTCAATAAATACTCGCCACCTGGTTTGCACTCACGTGGGAACCAACTCACCTTCCTGATTTGTCATAACTGTGATTCCAAACTTCTTTGGAACCAATTGGATATGACTTACCTGTTTACTATCAATAAATCACCCTAGCATCGAAAAGCTTCAGCACCTCCTTCTTCACAACTTCCATCATTAGAGGATTCAGCCTATGTTGAGCTTTCCTTATGGATTTTGCATCATCCTCTAACAAAATGCAGTGTATGCAAATAGATGAGCTTATCCCTTTAATATCTACAATAGTCCATCTGATGGCCTTCTTATGCTTTCTCAGCATTCAAACCAGTTTGTCATCTGATTTTAAGTCAACTATGCTGAAATGATGATTAGAAGAGTTTGTTTATCTCCCAAATAAGCATACTTCACGTATGTATAGAGTGGCTTCAATTCCAATTCTGGTGCCTGCACATTAGAAGGTAACAACTTCTGGTAAGATTCAGATAGTTTTATAAAAGCCAAATCATATCTTTTATAAGAATTTTGCAATGATTCCAGATCATTTCCATAAACTCTTCTCCCATCTTATCATCAGTGTTGGCTTTTGTTTCAATATCCTTAGTCAAAATCGTTTCCAAATAATCCTTGCAACTTAACTTAAACATTTCCTATACCAAAGGATCAATCACATTGATAGAAAAAACACAATCATCATTAGAAGGATGTTTCGTGGCATTAAAAATATTAAAATGAATCACTTCCCCATCAAATTTCATCGTGAGGATGCCCCCACGAACATCTATCTTAGTTTGAGTAGTATTAAGAAACGATCTCCCCAATAAGATAGGTATCGGATTATATAAAGTGTCATAATTCATATCCACAATATAAAAATTTGTAGGAAATTCATATCCATAACATAAAAATTTGCAGGAAACACTAGTTCCTACACCAAAACATCCTTAACCACACCATCAAGATAAGCATTAGTATGGTCAGCCAATTGTATGATCACACTTGTTTCTTTCAATGAACACAAATTCAAAGAAGTATAAATCAAACGAGGCATCACATTAATTGAAGTTCCCAAATCTAACATAGCTATATTGATCACATTATTCCTAATTTTCCAAGGAATGGTAAACATACCCAGATCCCAGTATTTTGGAGGCATCTTCTTTCTAAATACTGCAAACACAATCTCACCCATCATTACTTTTTCATCACCTCTTAGTTTCCTCTTATGTATACATAGTTCTTTAAGGAATTTGGCATACCTTGGTACTTGCTTGATTTCCTTGAGCAAAGGTATATTGACTTCTACTTTTCAGAAAGTTTCCAATGTCTCTCTGTCCTTCTCCTCCTTGCTCGGTCTTATTAATCTGCTCAGAAAAGGTAGAGGATTTTTCTTAATAATATTGGGACTTTCAAAATTTACCTTCGTACTTGACGACGAATTTTCTTCCTTTCCTAATTCCTTCTTGATCTCTTCCTCGGTAGCAATCCTTAGTGGAGTTCTTATGGTACCCTCGATCTTTTTTCCACTCCCCAGGATTATAGTGCTAACCTTCTTCATATTCACTTCGGGTTGGGATGGAAGCTTTCCTCCACTTTGCTAGTCAAGACGATTTAGCCTCACTGCCATCTGACCTATTTGATTTTTCAAATTCTGTATGCTTGCTTTTATCTCTTACTAAATCTGTTGTATGCCCTGTTGAAGCTGCTGCTATATGCTCTGTTGAAATTAGAGACTGTTAGTAGTAAAAGTATTAATCAATTCTTCCAAAGAATTAGCTTAACTGGAAGAAGAGTTTCCTTATGATCCTTATTGCCTTGGTTAAAATCCTTGTGTTCCTTGTGATCGATTCTGGAAGTAATTTTACTGCCTACTCCCTCTATAGCTAAAGTTAGAGTGATCCCTCCATCCTAGGTTATATGTTTGTGAGTTGTATTGGTTCAAAAAGTTCCCTTCTACAGCATTCACGTTCTCCATACTTCCTTCTTGTAATGTTGGGCACTCATTAGTTAGATGGCTTGTGTTTGAACATATCCTATACACTTTCACTTATTCCTTTCTAGCTGCAATCTGTCTAACAAAAGATGTTAGTTCATCTATGTGATGTTTAATGGATGAATTACTTACCTCGTTTACTCATCAAACATCATTAAGAGTGTCAAATTGTTGTATGTTAGCGGCCATCCACTCGAGTAGGATCCTAGCTTCAATGAGAGTCTTCTCATAAAGTGCTCATCCACTCGCCTCATTAACCAAACTCCTCTCCATCAGTAGTAGTCCTTTATAGAAATATTGGATGAGAAGTTTCTCCAGTATGTTGTGGTGTGGACAACTGACACATATCTTCTTTAACCGCTCCTAGTACTTGTAAAGAGACTCTCCATTATACTGTTTGATGTTGCAAATCTCCATTCGAATACTTACTGTCTTTAAGGTCAAAAATATTTCTCTAAGAATAGTGGCTTCATCTCTAGCCACATATTTACGCTTCCAATTGGTAAATCAAATAACCTATCCTTGTTGCATCCTTGAGTGAGAATGGGAAGGCTCTCAACATGATTTGCTCATCTGTCACTCTATGAGGCTTCATGCTCAAACAAACCACATCGAGCTCCTTAAGATGCTTATGTGAATCCTCACCTGTAAAACCATAAAAGTTATTAGTCCAGACTTTGACTCAAAGGTAACAAGTTAAGAAAAATTTAGAAATGTTATGCATAATGGTCTTTGAGTAAATCGGGTACGGCCAACTCCCTCAAAGTTCTTGGATTTACCATCGTCTCTTTGGATTCAGATTCTGATTCTTCTACCAAAGTTGTCCTTACTTCGCTACGCAATCTCCGCAATGTTCTCTCGATCTCCGGATCAATTTGTTCAAGTTCTCTACCAGGATATCTCATAACTACCATACACCAACACTAAAAAAAATTTAAAATTTAAAAATTAATCAAAAAGAAACAATGATAAACAATTATATTCACATAACACCAACTAAAATCAAAAATGAAAATTAAATGACCACACTCCCCGGCAATGGTGCAAAAATTTGACAGCACGTGTTTAGTGCACTGTAAAATTTACCTGACTTTGCACATTAAAATTTGTAGTTATAGTAAGTCGAGATCGAATCTACAGGGAATGTTCAGTTAATTTATGTAAAGAAATTAATTGATGCAAAGAAAATAAAAAAGGGGGAGTTTGGATTTTTAGCAATTTAGAAAATAAAATAAAATAAAACTATCAAAAACAAATTAAAACAAGCAATAAATAATGATTAAAGTGTCTCAAACATAAGTAACATCTGTTTTTAACGTAAATCTTCGCCAAAACACAATCAAGCATATTTCATCATCCTAATGTCTATACACCTCTCTTTAGACTATTGATCTGAGACTAACAGTACACTCCGATAATCCTGGTTTTTCCTTTGCTTGTGATTAATTAAGATACAACCGTTAATTAAACCTAACTACCGAATAACCTAGGATACGATCTCTAGATTTAATTTGGCAACAACATTATGAGGTAGAAAATGATCAATATAGGTAGTAAGCTCACATGTTCGGGTTGTCTAACCTAAGTTATGTTGTTCCTAACGGTTATAACGGTTAAAGACCATTAGATGCTGCTAACAAACATTAACTGTAATGATTACGGATTACATCCAACATTATAGCAATAAGTTTGTAATAGGACAATCAAAATAAAGTAATAAGATCATCAATACAAAACCTGATTTAATTAAAAAAATAACACAACAATCCGAAAAGAGACTATAACGTTAATTGGATGTAGTGGCTTAATCGTGACTTAGTGTCAATATCCCCGTTGAACTTGCATCTGGAAGTTAACCTTCCATCTCTTTCTTCAAGCTCGAAAAAGAATGGTAGCTGTCTCCTTCCTTCATCTTGGAAACTGAGGGTGAACAATGCATAAAACAGTTGTTTTCTTTTTTATTCCACCCAAAACCGAAGATGAATAATGAATAAAGATTAGGTTTGTCCACTCTCCTTTGCAAAACTGAAGAGGATAAAGAATATCTCTGTTGCTGTGTTTTCTTTTCACTATCGGTTTTCCCACCTTTCCCAACCGACACTTCTCTCCTTTTTTTAATTAAAAGCTATGTTAAAACCCATAAAATAGCTAGGTTAAAATCAAATAAAATGGGCAGGTGTCTTGTGTTTTTTAGTATCCCATACCAAATGCTCTTTTCTTTTATTTTCCATTTACTCCTTTCAACTGAAACACACACACACGCACACTCCCTTTTGATCAACCACACCACCTTATTCCATTTTAAAGCTTGGTTTTATTCAAAATTGGACAGGTGTGTTAGAGTAGTGCTCTAAAGGTAATCACCTTAGCACTTTTATACTAACTTTGTTTTGGTTAATAAAGCAAAAGGTATTTTTAATTAATTTAATATTCATTTATATATGAATTGATATTGATCTTAAATCGAATTAGTGAAGTCTTTGATACAAAACATAGCATAAGGGAAATCATGATGAGATCATGATAATGAGATTCCTATCATGTGCAATTATATTAGTATCTAAATGATCTCTAGTTATAGGATTAATAAGACATGACATTATTAATCCAGACAAACTGGCACATATTATACTCCTTGATTTGATCAGGTACTAGATCTCACAAACTGTAAGCATGAGATGTTTAGAGTTAACATGTGGATGCTTACTCAGAGTAGTAAGTACATAAGATGACATGCAATGAGATTATCATACGGATGATCTATCAATTGTCAATGATTAATCTCATCATAGCAATGCTGCAAATATCCTTAGACTTGAGGTACTCAAGGACATCTTGGATACTGATCCTGTGGTTTGATATCATTCCTTGTTGCCTCAAGATGAGGTCACTCAGGGTGGTGATTAGGTACAACTATTAGTATTTGAAGGTAATTGGGTAGCTAATAAAGGATTCACCACTCTTGATAGAAGGAGAGGATACCCACGACCTCTTGTCGGGGTCAATACTCAAGAGTCTTTGGCCAGAGTAGTTATATGTCATAAAGAGAGTCTTCAATGACACATAGAGTAATGAGATCCCAGGACAAGAACTAATATCACTTGGACTAGATGTGACGTAGTCAATCTAGTGGGAGTTGAGACATAGCCCATACTTCGAACCAAGTGGGGTATACGATGATAAAAGGACGAATTATATGGTAATTGTCCATAGAATGGTTCATAAGTCAGAGAATTAACTATTGAAGAGTTCATGTGTTTAATCTACTTATATTCTGAAAAATTAGCATCATAAGACTTTTCATAATTTGCTTGAATTAAAAGTTAATTCAAGTGCCTAAAATAACTAGGAACTTAAGGGTCACGTGCATAAAAGATCAGATGAAAAATATAGTGTGTATGGCTAATTTTAACGATAGTGGCCAAAGGGAAGCCTATTTTTTTAAGTTGGTCACAATCGTGGCTCATTAGCCACGATCGTGACTGAGGGCACGAATGAGTACATAAGTGAGTTCTTCACTTATGTACACAAGGTATCAAGAGTTCTAGAGTGAGAGAGAGGTATCAAGAGTCTTGTTCTTGTAATTTATGCAATTATTGTATAAATCAAAGTGCATGTAATAAGAGTCTTGATCTATCTTCTATCATTTTCGGCATCTACTAGAACTCATCTAGTTTGGTGCTCAAATAACCCTTATACATTGTTTTGTCTTGATCTTTGTATGTTTTTGGGTGATCAAAGAAGGATTTGGTGTTTTCAATAACTCAAACAAGGAGAAGAAACAAGAAAGGAGCAGAAACAAAAGGTAAAATTTTTTTATATTTCATGTTTTTTACATATCCATACATGCATGTATGATTTTGTGTTTTTGGGTTATTATGGTGTAAGAATCTAGATTCTGACACTTCTGCTACATTCTCATGCATGTGATGCATGCATCCATGGCAACCCAACATTATCCAACTTACGAACCTTTCCATAGATAATTACTGTACAATTCATCATTTCAACATACTATACCCTACTTAGTTTGGGATATGGGGTACGTGTCAACTCCCATTAAACTAACTACATCACATTTAGTCTAAGTAATGTTAGTTCTTATCCTAGGATCTCATTACTCTATGCGTCATTAAAGACTCTCTTTATGACACATAATTACTTTAACCAGAGACTGTTGAGTAATGACCCCGACAAGAGGCCGTGGGTATCATCTCCTCCCATCAGGAGTGGTGAATCCTTTGTTGACTACCCCAATTACTTTCGAATACCAATAGCTGTACCCAATCATTATTTTATGAGTGACCTCATCTTGATGCAACAAGGAATGATGTCAAAGTATAGGATCAATATCCACGGTATCCTTGAGTACCTCAAGTCTAAGGATATTTGCATCATTGTTAAGATGAGATTGATCATTGACATTTGATAGATCTTCCATATGATAATCTCATAGCGGGTCTTCCGATGTACTTTCTACTTTTAGGAAGCATCCATATGTTAACTCTAAACAACTCATTCTTACAATTTGTGAGATTCACTACTTGATCAAGTTCAAGGAGTAAACATGTGCTAGTCTATTTGGATGAATAATGTCCTGTCTTATTAATCCTATAACTAAGGATTATTTAGATACTAACATAATTGCACATGATAGGAATCTCATTATCATGTTCTCACCATGATTTATTTCATGCTATATTTTGTATTATAGACTTCATTAATTCAATTTAAGATCGACATCAATTCATATATAAACGAATATCAGATTAATGAAAATTTCCTTTCGCTTTATTAATTAAAATAAAGTTTGTGAAAAAGCACTAAATTTGATTGCCTTTAGAGCACTACACTAGCAAGTTTATTACCGAATTATGTAAGAATGCAATCAAATCACGAAATTCATCCAATCAGAATAATCAATTAAATTATCACTTAATCAAAATAAAATCCTAAAGGAGAATTTAGAACATCATAAATATTCCAAATCCTATCATCATACTATCCATCTCAATTTTATACATAAATAAAATTGAAATGAAAATGAAATAACGACTTAGAATAGCCGACGGAAGGCAACAACATCGGGAAACCTCCTGATCTGGGAAGCATGTCCAGTTAGCTTTGCCTTCCTCTTCTCCCTCTTCCTTCTTTTTTCTCTCTCCTAGTATTCTCTCTTTAAGGTTTTAAGTGTGGCTCATGCAAAAGCTCCTTTATGCTCCTCTTAATGTTCTTTAAATAGTCTTTTATGTTTTGGGTAACCTTAGGGTCTTTTCGGGGTTCGAAAGGTACAAAAAGTCCAAAAGAAATGAAGTTTGTAAGCAACTGTGTGTTTGTTCGACATAGGCCATGATTATGGCCCATATCTGAGCCGTTTGATCATGGTCCACATCTTTGTATTGGTTCGGTCATGTTCCGAAACTTCTCCATTCTTTGACATTGATCATGAAACACTAGCAAATACATCAAGGTACCTCAAAAACATAATTTTTAAGCTCAAAAGACAAATCAAACATGACCGTGAGCTAGTTTAACACTCTTTATACTCTTAATTTTATGTATTTTGTTGTCTTCTCTTATTCTAATCCTTCTCCTTCTTTCTCCATGAAGACAAGTGTGAGTGAATCTCAAGAATACGACTCAAATATAGTGGTTTCAACTTACTTTAACTCTTTCACTTCTGAATTGTACCAAAAATCAAATATGAACTAAACTGAGTATCTTAAGCATTTTTATTTCATTAATCACTAAGTGTTATAGAATAAATTTATAATTAATTAAGCACATACCAATTTCCTCCACACTTAGCTTTTGACTGTCCTTGGGCAAAAGAATATATTCAAAATCATAGACCTAAAATCATTTGCTCATTTCTCATATCATTCAAGAATATATAATCATAAGCAAAGATGCATAACTTTCAAAAACCATAGTAAGAACTAGACATTCAATACTTCTACTCATGATCAATCAACATTTATCACCTTTAAAAACTTGGCAATCTAGAGGTATAATTGGATAAAATATGTTTAAAAAAGATATATTCATGAGTACACTCAATTACCATTCATGATCATAACATTCCATAACTTTGCAAATCATTTCATTTCTCCACCACTAAGGTTCACATGCATAATCATAAATCAAAGGACTTTTCAAGGTTGAAATGTGGACAAAAGTAAGGTGAGATGTATTTGGGAAAAGTAGCATGAAAGTCATCAAAGCTAGTGAAATAAGAAAAACACTCAACATAACATCAAGTGTAAAACCAACGTTCACTCATAATTTTATACATCAACTATGATGAATGCAAAAACTATGTTTTCTAGCTCAAATTCAAACTCTCTCACCACAAACCACATAAAGCATAAACAAGTAGAAGGAATCACTCATACAATTGGTAACAATTCATTGAAACTATAAGGAGTGATCCTTAAAAGACACATCTACCTTATATGCATCATATTCAAATTACCCATTCAATACAACTTTAAGAGGAGACATTAATCATAAATAGCTTTGAAAAGCAATTGCCTTTCCTCCTAGACACTTTTATTTAAACTTTTTTCTTTTTCTTTTTCTTTTTCTTTTCTTTGGCTTTTCTATTTTTCTTACTTTTTCTTTTCATTTAAAAATTGAAATAATTTACATCAACATCATAATTTCATTGATAAGAAATAAAATAAAATTAACCATCCCACACCCCCACACTTATACTCTTATACATCCACAACCATTAACAATCAACAATTGCTCCACTAGCTTTAAGGTTTAGGTAGGACATTTGGTTAGGTTTAAAGCTTGTAATGTGGTTAGCACCAAAAGAAAGGCTAATAAAGCTTTAGAGGGGTTAACAAAGGGAAAATTCACATCAAGGGTTAGACTATTTGGCTAATGCAGTTTATAAGGAAATAGAATGCCTATATCATTTCCATGTTAATCCATGTGATAAAAATGGAGTCTTGAATAGAAAAATAAAGCAAAGTCAAGATGTACATGTCTTGAAGGTCACATATAAATAAAAGACAATGAGACTGTTATGGATATGTCAGTTTATAAAGGCTCAAAATCTCACTGGCTTCTGTCTACCACTAGTCACTACTTTTCTAAAAATAATGAATAATGAACAATCACAAAAGTAAAAGTACATGATCAAATTGCCACGGATTTTTTTAGTCAATTCACTTTTTAACCATAACTATATAGTCTTTGAAGCAATAGAAAAATGAGAAATTGTTTGTTTGTTTGTTTAGTTCTCTCTCTTTTTGTTGAAAACTTAAAAATAAGTAGGAAACAAACAAACTTAAAAAAACATATGCATATAAGAAACAGATGCAGAAATGTAAAGGAAAAGAAATGAACTTCCCATAGGTTTCATCCCAAATAGTGCCTTTGTTTATTGTTGTTAGCTAGATTCCTTTTTATCCTCATTATGTGACAAAATTAAGATCTTCGAGTGTCACATTCACTTCCTCCACTTAAGGTTCTTTACGATAGGGTCTCAGTTGATCATCATCCACTTTTAGCATCTTCCTTATTTTCAAATTTCCAATCTCTTCTGAGTCTATAAACTCTAGAAATATCTTGAATGTCTTTTCATCTTTTTCTTCTTCATTTATTTTCTCCAATCTACTATGTAAAGGTGAAGGGTTAGTCCTAACAATAATTAGAAATTCAGTATTTACCTTTGAGCTAAAAAATGAATCCTTTTCTAGTTTGGGCTCCTCCTCAACTTCTTTTTTAGAAGCAATTCTTTGAGTAGTGCTCACTAGATTCTCAACCTCCTTTCCACTTTGTAACATCTCCATATTAACATTGCTTGGGTACACCTCGGATTGATATGGTTGCATCTCTTTGCTTTGTGATTCTAGGTGGTCGAGAGCTTCCATCATTTGACTCATCTGGCTTACTAAGTTCTAGATTGTAGAACTTGTCTCCTGTTGGAATTATAGTATACCATGTTGAAATTGAAGATTGTTAGCAGTCGTAATATTAAGTAAGTCTTCCAAAGATGTACTTGAGTCGTGATAAGAAGCTTCTAGTCTATACAAGAATTGTTGTGTGTCCTGTATACTATGAAGGTAGTAATTCTGTTGATTATCCCATCCATAACTAAATTTTGTACGATCACTCCAAACATGGTTATAAGATTAGGAATATGAGTTATAGAAAAAATTAGTTTTGTCCATATAATTTTAAAATTTTTTTAACATACAAATACTAAACAAAAAGTGAAAAGATCAAGAAACAAATGTAAAAACTAATTATGAACAAATATATATATATATATATCTAACCAATTAAAATCAAAAACTAAAACTAAAACACCACACTCCCTAATAACCATGCCAGAATTAACATAGCGTGTCGTAACACTACTGAAAATAAGTATACCTATAATTATTATAGTGGTGAGTCTAGGTCAATCTCACAGAGAGTGTTTGGTTAGATTTTGTTATAAAAAATAATTGGTGTTTAGGTATAGGGGTTTGTTTGTTTTAAAATAAGAAATTAAAGTGAAACTAAACTAATGAAAACAAATTAAAGAAAACATTCAAAGATGATAAAAAGTGATGGATACATTAGGGACCCGATCATTGGTTCAATCTTAGCCTACATACAATTAAACATAGTTCAATGAACTATTGTTCTCATACCTCTCCTGGCAACTATTAATTGTAGGTTAATGATAAGCTCTATTAACCTCAATTTTCCCTTATGTTGTGCTTAATTAAGAGACATTCATTAATTAAACCTAACTATCAAACAAACTAGGATACAACCTCTATATTTAATTGGACATCTGTATTACGAGTTAGGAAAATAGATTAATCAAGGCAAGAAACACAAAAGCTCGAGGCATTTAACCTAGGTTATATTATCCCAAATGATTACAAACCATTAGTTGCCACAAACAAATCTTAACAAAATAATTACAGATTATATTAAAGATTCTAGCAATGGGTTCATAATAAAATAATCGAATGAATGCATTAAGATCAGCTTAACACAATATCCAAGCAATAAACCTAGGATAACATAATCAATTCCTACGAGAGTAAGAATAACAAGCATAATGAAAAATATGCTTAATCGAGTTCTTCGGCGTCGATGTTACCTCCAAACTGGCATCAGGAAGCTAGCTCTCCATGGGTTCCGAATGGAATGGAACTTTTCCCCTTTTCTCTTTAAAATCTAGAGCTCACTCCTTTAAACTGAAAACACAAACGAAGCATTTCTATTTTGACAGTAACACATTATTTTATTACCAAAAACTTAAGGTTCGGGTGAGTTAGACATTTTTTATGGGTGTGCATAATGGTGTCATGTTGGTAAGTCACCTTAGTTGAGGCTCACAATTTGCATGGGTGTGACATGGTTGTCACGCATATGTAAGTGTCACACCTATGACACCTTTTTCCATGGTCGTAAGATGTGTCTCATGGCCATGACAAATCATGCATGTTCATGAACATGTTCAATAGCCTTCATGCTCTCCATTTTATATATTATCTTGTCTTCTCTTACTCTATTCCTTCTCCTTCTTGCTCTATGAAGACAAATGGGTGTGAATCTTAAGAAGACGACTCAAATATAGTGCATTAGACTCATTTTAGCTCTTTCACTTATGAATTGTTCCTAAAATCAAATATGAACTAAAATGAGTATCTTAAGCATTTTCATATCATTAATTACTAAGTGCTATGGAATAAATGTACAATCAGTTAAGAACATAACAAAATTTTACAACTCAAAGTCTCAACCTTATCTTTCAACTCTAGATTTCTAAAATTTCAAAATTAGAAGTATCGAGGTGCACTAATAATCCTAGAGCGGAGATATTAAAATTAGATACCTTCATCTTCTGAACAAATCTAAAAAGGAGCTCTAAAGTTCATAACACCATTAAGCGTACCTTAACCCAATACTTGAGTTTTTCCCTTTGCTTATGAGTGTTTAGCTCTTTGTTTGATTCTTGGCAGCATTAATAAGTGTTTACCTACAAAATCAACCAAGAACACACAAAAATATAAAAAAGAAACACCCAAAAATGTGAAGAGAGAAAAATTCCACAAAATATTGTAAAAACAACTCTAAATATGTGAGATTGGAGTGGAAATTACTAAATAAGTGTGGAAGGAATGAAAATCTAATTAAAAGGTGCAAGAAATAAATGAAAACCCTAAGGGAAATGAAGAGAGAAGTAAGAGAGTTTAAGAGTGGCTCTACAGTTTAGAGAGATAAAGTTGGTGAAGTAGATGAAAAAAATGATGAATATAAGGTGTTAAGGCTGAAAAGGGAGGGGTAGAATAGGGTTAGGAATTGATAATTCACATGTAGGCTGGCTATCTAGTAAGGCACAGTCACGATTGTGACTCATGCTCTTGGTCACGATTGTACCTGATATGTTTTTAAATGTTGATACATTTGATCTACTACACTTAGTGATTAATGCCTTAGAAATGCTTAAGATACTCAATTTAGCTCATATTTGATTTTAGGTACATTTTAAAGTGAAAGCTAAAGTGATTCAAAATCACTACATTTGAGCCATTTTTTGAAGATTCACAATCATTTTTCTTCATAGAGCAAGAAGAAGAGGATTAAAATTAATAAAAGAAAATTAAATACCATGAAAGATGAGACATATGCTGGAAATACAAAGAAGAAGAAGATTAAAGCAAGAAAAAGAAAAGAAAATGAAAAGAAATGAAGAAAAAACCATTAAAATGTCTCATATCCATGCTGAAAATGTTGCACAACCGTGAGTGTGTGTGTCACGACTGTGTAACAAGATGCATGGGCGTGAGGATAGTGATTGAAATGAACTGAAGATGATGCAAGGTGACCAATTGTTTCTCACATCAACGCTAACAAATTATTATTCCATCCAGCTCCTATGCATTCTTATCACCGTGACAGTCAGCCCATGCATACTTCTTGATAGCCCCTGCCTTCTCACGGTGATGCCATGCCATGCTTCTTTGTTACCAACCATCCATGCATGTTTCTAGCTCCTATGAGAAGTTTCTCACAGGTGTGCCATGTTAAGTCACACCAATGAGAAATAACTCATGGGCATGAGAAGGGCCAGGTGTCCCATAATTGGTCAGGCTAACTTCCTGATGCTGATTCAACAGGGATATCAAAGCCAAGTCATAGTTAAGCTGTTTCATTCTTTTAACATTGTAATCTCTTTACAGATTGTTGTGTTGTTTATGTTGGGTTTTGGGTAGATGATCTTAATATGATATTTTGATTATTCTGTTTCGAACCAATTGCTATAATGTTGATCGTAATCAGTAATTGTTGCATTTGATGTTCGTTAGTAGCATTTCATGATCGTGAATCGTTAAGAACAACATAACTTAGGCTAGATAACCCAAATATATGAGGTTACTATAGATATTGATCATTTTCCACTTTGTTATGCTACTGTCAAATTGAATATAAAGATTGTATCTTAGGTTATTCAGTAGTTAGGTTTAGTTAATAATCGTATCTTAATTAAGCACAACCTAAGGGAAAACTGGGATTAGTAGAGCATATTGCTAGTCTCAGATCGATAATTCAAAGAGAGTGTAAAGATGTTAGGATGATGGAATATGCTTGATTGTGTTTAGGCTGAGATTGAACCCAGAATCGAACCTTACTCATATTCGACGCTTTAATCATTTTCTATTGCTTACTTTAATTTTTTTTATAGTTTACTTAGATTTTATTTTCCAAATTGATTAAAATCAAAAAACACTCTTTTGATATTTTCCTTGTATCAATTAATTTTGTTATAGAAATTAACCAAGCAATACTTGTAGATTCAATCTCGACTCACTAGAACTACAAATTTTAGTTTACAAAGTTAGGTAAATTTTGTAATGCACTCGGCACGTGCTATCAAATTTTGGAGTTGTTGCCAAGGAGAGTGATAGTTTAATTTTTGGTTTTGATTTTAATTGGTATTTTGTGTATATATTTTTTTATAATTGTTTCTTTTTACAATTTGTTAATTTTTAAACGATTGCTAGTGCTAGTGTATAGTAGTGACCATATCTCCTCGTAAAGAACTTGAGCAGCCTGATCTAGAGATTGAGAGAACATTATAGAGATTGCATAGGGAAGTAAGATTAACTCTAGTAGAAGAATCTGAATCTAAATCTAAAGACACGAAGGCAAACCCCAGAACTCTGGGGGAGTTAACTGTGCCCGAATTAACTTAAAGACCATTATGCATAACATTTTCGACTTTTGTTGAACATGTTACCTTTGAGTTAGAGTCTAGACTAATACATTTATTACCTAGCTTTCATGGTCTTGTAGGTGAGGATGCAAATAAACATCTCAAGGAGCTCGATGTGGTTTGTTTGGGCATGAGGCTTCCCGAGGTGATGGATGAGCAGATCATGTTGAGGGCCTTCCCGTTCTCACTCAAGGTGTAGCTAAGGATTGGTTATTTGATTTACCAGCTAAAAGCATAAATACGTGGCTAGAGATGAAACAACTATTCTTGGATAAATATTCTAGACTCAAAGACAACAAGTATTCAAAAGGAGATTTATTACATGAAGTAGCATAACAAAGTGTCTCTTTATGAGTACTAGGAGCAGTTCAAGAAGTTATGTGCTAGCTGTCCACGACACAACATACCAAAGAAACTCCTTATCCAATATTTCTTTGAAGGACTATTACCAATAGAGAGGAGTTTAGTTGATGCAGCGAGTGGTGGCACGCTTTGCCAGAAGACTCCCATTAAAGCCAAAATCCTACTCGAGCAAATGGTTGCTAACAAACAACAATTTGGCACTCGCAATGATGTTCGACGAGTAAATGAGGTAAGTAATTCATCCATCAAACATCGTTTAGATGAACTAATATCTTTTGTTATATAGATTGTAGTTGGATAGAACAAGTGAAAGCATACCGAATATGTTCAAACACAAGCCATCCAACTGATGAATGCCCAACATTACAAAAAGGAATTATGGAGTACGTGAATGCTACAGGAGGGAATTTCCCAAACTAATAAAACTTGTACTCGTAAACAAACATCCCAGGCTAGAAGGATCATTCCAATTTGAGCTACAGAATAAAAAGGTTAGTGGGAATGTAATCATATTCCTTGCACTGTATGTAGATGACATACTACTAATAAGAAACGATGTCTTAGCTTTACAATCAGTTAAGATTTTGTTGTCCAAGAATTTCTCCATGAAAGACCTTGGGGAAGCAACTTATATTTTGGGTATAAGAATCTATAGAGATAGATTTAAAAAGTTACTTGGTCTTTATCAGTCTACAAACATAGACAAGATGTTAAAAAGGTTTAGCATAAAGTAGTCTAAGAGAGGTTATCTTCTAATGATGTATAGGATTACACTCTAGAAATCTATGTGTCTAAAGACAAAAGATGACAGGACTCGTATGAATTTGATCCCTTATGCTTCAGCTATAGGATCAATCATGTATGTTATGTTATATATAGGACCTGATGCATCATATGATCTAAGTGTTACTAGCAAATACCAGTCAGATCCTGGAGAGGGTCATTGGGTGGCTGTCAAGAATATCCTTAAGTACTTGAAAAGAACTAAGGATGTATCCTTAGTATATGGAGAAAGAGATCTTGTTGTGAGCGTGTATACAGATGCCAGTTTCTAATCCGACAGGGATGACTCTAGATCCCCTTTGGGATATATTTTCACATTAAATGGTGAAGCAGTTAGTTGGAAGAGTTTGAAACAAGAGACAACTGCATATTCAATAACCAGAGCAAAATACATTGTCGCTTTAGAAGCAGTTTGGAAAAAAAGGCTCATTATGACAATAGTGCCATAGTGTAAGCAAAGGAACCAAATTCCCATCAAAAATCAAAACATGTACTCAAGCGACACCATTTGATTAGAGAAATTATTGGTAGAAATGATGTTAAAATAGAGAGAGTGCCCACTGATCAGAATATTACTGATCGTTTGACTAAGTTGATTCCTCAAAAGTGATATGAATCTCATGTACTTGCTTATGGTATTAAATACAAAGGTAATTGGCTTTAGTGCAAGTGTGAGGTTGTTAGAGAAGTGATCTAAAGAAAATCACCTTTAGCACTTATTGTAATAAAAAGGATTTTTTGTTAATTTGATGCTCATGTTCTTTATGAATTGATAGTGATCTTAAATCAAATTAATGAAGTCCTTGATACATTACATAGCATGAAGGAAACCATTATAATATCATGATATTGAGATTCCTATCATGTGTAATTATGTTAGTATCTAAATTATCCCTAGTCATAGGATTAATGAGACATGACATTATTAATCTGGATAGACTAGCATATGTTATACTCCTTGATTAGATCAAGCAATGGATCTCATAAGTTGTAAGCATGAGTTGTTTAAAGTTAATATGTGCATGTTTGCTAAGAGTAGTAAGTACATTGGATGACCTACCATGAGATAATCATACGGATAATCCATTCTATTGTCAATGACAGTCTCATTAGAGCAATCATACAAATATCCTTGGACTTGAGGTGCTCAAGGATATCTTGGAAACCAATCTTGTACTTTGACTCCATCCCTCGTTGTCTCTTAGAGATTGCTCATAGGGTGGTGATTGGGTACAACTTGACGTATTCGAAGGTAATTGAGTCGACAATGAAGGATTCACCACTCCTGATAGAAGGAGATGATACCTACGACCTCTTATCGGGGTCACTACTTAGGAATCTCTGGTCGGAGTGGAAATGTCATGAAGATAGTCTTCAGTGACATATCCAACTGAGTAACGAGCATCGTGGACAAGAACTAACATTACTTAGGCTAGATGCGACATAGTTAGTCATATGGGAGTTTACACTTTAACCATACTTTCAACCAATAATTGCATGGGAACATTGTCTATAGAAGTGCTCGTAGTCAAACCACTAATATTTTGGTCAATTGGCAATTATGATGTATTGCTTGATATCGCTCATGACTTAAATGTTAATTTAATTAGCCAACATAATCAGGAACCTAATGGGTCACACGCATCGAAGATGCGAAGAATGAGTCAAATGGTTTTGGATGGGGATCTAAGATATGAGAGATACATGTCTAAGCTACACAATTGTGGTAGTTTAGGGTCATTTGATTATAAATCATATGACACATGTGAATCTTGCTTATTAGGTACGACGACAAAATTACCCTTTATTAAGCAAGATGACAAAATTACTCTTTAAAGAAGGGGTGGAAGTTTCATGCTAAATTAATTGGGATTAAAAGCCACTTAATTCCCACTAACTCTGTATTGATGTTGGGATTTAAAGGAAGGCCAAAGGGTGTAAGAAACATCAATTTTCGTGAAGTGTTAATCATTTTCTCTCACTCTCTACAAACACTCTCTAAAAGAATACATGACAAAGCTAGAACTTTATGTGTGTTCTAGCCATTCTTTCTATGAGGTTTCAAGCTCTAGTCTTTGTGTGGATATTGTTAGAGACATCCTCCTTTGTTTGTTATGGTTTAGGACAATCTGAAGAGGTGAAGACAACAAAGAATGAAGGAGATTGTAAGGTACACATCTTAAGTTTATATTTGATTAAAGTTACATCTAACGACACTTGAAAGTTAGTGGCTTCTTGGGTTTTTCTTTATATTTTTACTGTTGTTTTCTATTTTTGATGCTTATGGTGTAAAATTAAAACCTAGCAAGAGATCCCATTTGAGACCCGATAGTTTAGTAGAGCTTCTAATTTAACTTTAATAATGAATTGATTGTTAATTGAGAGATTGCAAACTCCATAATTTAATTAAGATTAATGACTTAAGATGTGGGATTATAACTCGAGAGAGAGTAATTTCCCTTAAGATAGTCTACAAAGCGACACCTCAATAATACATAATTGGCTAAGTTAGCATTAATGATAGAATTCTGTCTGTCATAATTTGTAATTTCTTTTGATTAATTTCCATAATGACGTTTTCTATTTCTCAATTTCAATTTTTGTTTTGTGTTAATTTCTTAAGTTGAATTCTTGAAATCAAATTCCCATGTTTATATTCATGTTTCATTTTTTATTTCATTTTATTAATTTTTTAGCCTTAGATAAACTATGATTAGATTAGTTTGCCCTCTTCGTGGGATTGACCCTTTAAATACTACAACTCGCCACCCGTGCACTTATAGTAATTGAGGGATATAAGTTGTAAGACTCGGCATCTTGATCAACCAATACACAGATTCATGCATATTGTACACGTTGTACCACAACAATAGTTTGGTCCAAACATATAGGCTTATTGATGAAGCTGACAATGTAGTCGAGACCCGTAGTGGTCAGTATTTCAAAGGTATACCATGGAGATTGATCCAGAGAGGTATGTTATCTTGTTTTATATCTTCCATTCTCAGGCCAGGTCATTAGGTTTGGAAAAGAAGGGGCTTGCTTTGAATGTGCTAGGTAACATATTGGAGAACTCTTTTTGTATCCTCTGCATTTGAGAATCAAAAAAGAAAGACATCATCGTTGTTTATAAGGACAACCTGTAATCCTAAGTTTTTCTAATTTTGCATGGCCAAGTGCTTCATCACAATGTAAGTGACACGCTTATCAATGAAGAATCCCATAAGTGTAGAGGTCCATTTAAAGACACCAGCTCGAAGCACCTTAAGAGGAGGAGAGACGTTGGGATTGTCGGAAGTGACAAAAGGAGGATAGTAGCATAGCTTCACCTTCCGTGTGGCATCAGCAACCACCTGGGTCTAAGTTTTAAAAAAGTAAATTGATTTAATCTCTATGGGATCGACCTAAACTTATCATTAGCTATAGTTTTAAGTTTAGTTATTTTTTGTAGTGTTACAACGCATTACCATTTTTGGCGTCGTTGCCTAGGATTAATATCCATTGCTTTTCTAAATATATATATTTTTCATTTTTATTTTTGATTAATTTATTTTATTGTTAGCTTAGTTACTATGCGTGACACGATCTTCTCATTATGGTGAATTGAAATTTGATCTAGAAATTCAAAGATCTCTTTACAAATTAAGAAAAAAAAATTATCAAAATTCCAAGGATCTGTCACCATCTGACAGGAGAATTGGTTCTTCACTAGGAATTCAAATAACCTTAGATTTCCATTATAATTCTTCTAGTGATTCTATTTCTGAAACATATTTTAACATGGCAAGGAAAAATAATGACCATACTCTTAAGCAATTGGCTACCACTAATCTCAATCATCAACCTTTGAGCATTGATTTTCCTGCTATTGATGTTGCAATTGAGCTTAAATCGGGTCTAATTCATGTTTTGCCGACTTTTTCTGGTATGCCAAGTGAAGATCCTCATAAGCACCTTAAGGAGTTCCACGTGGTCTGTTATAACATGAAGCCTAAGAAAAGCAGATTAATTTAAGGGCATTCCCTTTTTCGTTAGGGGATACCGTCAAAGATTGGCTTTACTACTTACTCTTCTAGATTAAATACTACTTGGAATGAGATTCAAAGACTCTTTTCGAGAAGTACTTCTCTGCCTCTCAAGCTATAAATAATTGGAAGAAAATATGTATAATAAGGCAGCACAATAGGGAGACATTATATGAGTTTTGGGAGCATTTCAAGAGGTTGTGTGCTGGTTGCCCTCACAATCAAATAAGTGAATAACTCTTAATCTAACATTTTTATTCTTTCATAAAAAAGAAGTATGAAATATGCAGCAAGCTGAGGTTCATTAGTAGATAAGACACCAAATGAAGCCAAAAATCTAAATGTCATTATGGCTACTAACACCTAATAGTTCAACATATAAAATAACCCCAAACCATTAAAATTCAATGATAATTATAGGTTGAATTATGTTTTAGTGGATAATTTAGTATGTTTTTAGTTTTCAATTAGATGGTTTGCTCATCTTTAGGTTTAGAATTGTGTTAGTGTGATTATGTGTTTGTTTTTTTAAGTTTTATGTGGTTTAAAGTATGTTATCGGGTTTTAATTTTGTATTTTTTAGGTGTCTTGATGAGTTTGTTAGTATTTGAGATTAAGTAAAGAAGACTAGAGAAGATTTGGAGAAAACTCGAAGGAGGAGTCAAAGCCATAGTTATGACATACCAGTCATGATTATGACAGAAACAACTTAGCACAGGCCACGATCGTAACTTAATTGCCACGATTATGATAGAAGCTAATAGGACTAGCCATTATCGTGATTCATTGGCCACGATCATGATAAAAGTCAAATTTTATGCACCACAATCGTAACTCATTTACCACAATCATGATAGCCACCATGACAGATGCAGGGACAGCTTCTAAACTTAACTTCCCAAGGGGTATTTCAGACATTTGAGCCTAGTTAAAACCTTGTACTTACCTTAAAAAGCCTTAAGACTATAAAAGAAAAAAGAATGACTAAATCTAAGAGATCCTCTATTTGCTTCATTTGGAAAGAAGCCAAGGAAAAGGAGAGAAGAAGGGAGAAGAGGTCAGAAGAGAAGGAGTTGTTGCCAATGCTATCACTCCTAGTCCACTCCAAGTTATCTTTCTCATTCCATCTTTTTTTTTTCATTTGATGCATGAGATGGATATGATGAACATGAAATTGTGTTTAAGGATGTTCTAAACCCTTTTAGGGATTTTTTTTCTTCGATCAATGTTAATTTGATTTCTTTTGATGTTAATGAGTTGGGTATTGTGATTGATTGTTGTATTTGCATGCTTCGATAATAAATCAACAAAGTGAATCAATAACAAAATGATTAGATTGAGTAATTAGAGTTAAAAAATCTAATAGATCAAGAAAATAATCAAATCGGTAATTTATACGAAGACAGATCTCGTGTGAGGACATGGTTGTCTATTAAAGTGTTTAGGATATTATTAGATGTGTGGGTTATTTCCTAATTAAGAGATTGCAAATTCCATAATGCAATTCAATTAGGGTTTATGATTTAGGGTTAAATGTTTATAACTTAAGAGTGAGTAATCACTTTTTTAACTTCTAGGATCGATACTAGATTAAATCCCCTTCTCTTGAAATTAGTTAATCTTCTTTGTGTGAATTTCCATTTGTTAATTAGTTGTGATTAATTTTGATTTCTTTGTGTTAATTTTACAATTTCGTTTTCATTCAATCCATATTCAATTATTTAACTTCCTGTTCATTTTTATTTTCATTTTAATTACAATTTTAAGCCATAGACAAATTAGGATTCAATTATTTCACTAATTCCTTATGGGTTGACATCTCATATACTACACTTACGACCCGTGCATTTATAGAGTATTAAGGTTTTTAAAAGATTAAAACTTTCTCAATAATAAATGAAGCTAGTACTGCCACACTAGAGCAACAGATAGCTAGGTTGACATCTTTAATGAGACAGATGGCAACAAATGGTACTCATTAAGGCAAACTATGCAGAATTTGTACAATGGTAGGACATCCAACTGATATGTGTTGAAACTTACAAGAAACAACCACGGAACAAGTGAATGCTTTTGGATTTTTTCCAGGTCAACCAGAATAGAAGTATGATCCTAGCTAGTCTTATACACACAATTTAAGATGGAAGAGTCTTCCATTTAATAGTTATGGAAAACAATGAAAACAATAATGAAGCTCCTACTAACAACCATTTGAAAGACGAGCTCAATTGTCAAGCTCTTTGATCGTGTCATTCAAGCTTCAAAATTTATAAACCCTTAAATACCACAAGTGCATGGGTAGCAACTGTATTATAAGAGGTGTCGATCCCAAGAGGAGGGTACTAGTCTAATCCTGAGTCATCTAAGGCTTAAAGAAAATAATTAAAAAGAAATAAAAACTACACGAATGAACACAGAAAGTAAATACAAGAAATTAATTCAAGAATTGTAAAGTGGAAATTTTAACAAAACAGAATTAAATTGAGCAGTCATATAGGCCACAACAGCAATTCATCAAGAGAGATAATCAAATTATGAGAGAGGGGATTTTACCTATCATTAACGTTAATTTAACCATTTATGTGTTTATAGGATGTTAGTTCTAGATGGTCGTAGGGTTGATTACTATCTCTTGAGTTATAACCATTAAAGCTTAAATTTTAAACCCTAATCAAATTATGGAACTTGTAATCTCTCAATTCATAAATTACCTACAATTCTAATTAGTTCTAAAGCTATCTAATAAACAATCGGGTCTTCCACGTGATCTCTCTCTATGAAATTACTAACTAGATTAATTATGTGGTCAATTAAATAACCTAATTCGCATTAATCCAATCTAATCATTTTTATCTGGCTCACCCTCTCAGTTTGTTACTGAAACATGCAAATATATTAACCATAACACCTAAACCAATAAACACAAAAATAACTAAATCAACATCAACTCAAAGTGAAATCCCAAAGGAGAGTTTAGAACATTATCAATAACTCGAAATCCATTTCTATGGAATCCATCTCAAATTTGTACATTTAAATGAAAAAGAAATTGAAGAGAAAAAGGAACTTAGGTTGGACAAATCAGGAAGGCAGCAGCATCAGGATACCATCAGATCTGGGGAGCAGCGCCACTGGGATCCACTTCTTCTTCCTCTTTTTTCCTCTTCTTTTTCTCTCTCTCTTTCTTTTTCTCTCCCTCTAGCATTTCCATAAGTGGCTAAATGTAAATCTCCTTCTTTCTGTTCTTGTTGTTCTATTTATGTTCTTTTGTATTTAGGGTTGAACTAAGATTTTTCTGGGGTTCGAAAGCTCCAAAAAATTCCTCGAAATTTAAAGTTTGGAACTGGCTGCACGTCTACTCCACGCAGCTATAATTGTGGCCCTTAGTCGATGATCATGGTCTATGTTAGGCCTTTCTATCACGATTGTGGGCTATGCAATTGGCCCCAATTTGCTCCGTAACTAATGTAAAGTTTGGTAGTGGTTGTATATCAACCCGATGTAGGCCACAATCATGGCCTATGTTAGGCATTTGCTTCGAAACCCCTCCGTTCTTTGATATTTATTCTGAAACACTAACAAATACATCAAGGTACCGTCCAAACATCATATTTAAGCTTAAAGGATTGTTTTAACTCATAAAACACTTAAAACACAAATAAATCACAAACTAACACAATTTTACCCTAAACGCATACTAAACAATCTAATAAACGGCTAATAACATATTAAACTATACCCTAAAATATGATGCATTTCACACCTATCAACATCCCCACCCTTAAATGTTTGCTTGTCCTCAAGTAAACAAAACAACAAACAACACAAGCACAAAACACATAGTGCAACTACTTCATCATCACGAAATAAGTTAACTTTAAACACAACCATTCAAGTTGTTCCAAATTATTAACATGTGAAATCTGCGTCTCAGCACCTTGTACTCAATATTCAAACTAATCAAAATTTTAGCGTTAAGTCTGTTCACCCCTATCACTTGCACACACACATTGATAATCATTCAGTCAAAACAAAAGTGTCACTATTCTTCAGTAGGTTTTCATGAAAAATCAAGCTATTAACAAATTTGATAGGTTTTTATTTGAAAACATTCTTTTTGTTGATTTTTCTTTAAGGACATGAACCTAGTTTTTTACGCGGCAAACATTTATAATAAATGTCCATCCGGTTACTCAACTAAGTCATGTTGTTATTAAGCTGTTTGGTTGGAATGTCATTATAGCCTTTTTACATGAAGGAACACAATTATGATACGTGTCATTCCGGTTATTTAGCTACATCACACTCTCAACTGGCTACTAACTCTATTCATAACCCGAAGGCCAGCGGAATAGTTATTTTAGTTAAAATTTATATAACTTTTTTTTCATTAACATAAAATTTTGCCTACCTTATTGCTTTAGCTAATAATTCTCACAAAAATGCACTAAAAATGCCACTTATGTGATTCGACTAAAATTATAAATGAGTATGGAAAATTCCTATGGTGAATGGACTAACATCGTATCTTAATTAACTAGTATATTTAGCCCTAAGTAACTTAGGTCACTAATTTCACAAGCTAATAATTATTCATAACCTAAAAGGCTATTTTAAGGTTAAATCTATCCCGTTAAGTCCTAGCCGTTGATGCATTCACACATGTCACATCATGTAACCTAAACAAACTATCATAAAATATGTAAAATTCATTCTCAAGGTAAAAATACATAACCCTCCCTACACTTGAACAACACATTGTCCTCAATGTGAGAAGGATACATACAAGCATAAAAGGGGGAATGAAGTAATAAGTGGAAGGAAAAAGAACAAAATACTAATAAAAACTAAAAGAAAAGGGTTAGAACACAAAGCGGTTTATGGTGATAGAGGTGGTGATGGTGATAGTGTTAAGACCAAATCTGCTTGACATCAAAAGCATTTCCCTATCTTATAAGTGATTTAAGAGAGTAAAAGCATTAGCAAAACAAACCATTCCAAATCATTCAAAACTTATTTTAGAATTTAAAACAAACCTAACTACATAACAATTTAAATCTTAATACTAAATGTGCTAATTTAGGGTCATTAGTTTGACCTTGTATCCTTCAAAACTTAACCCAGATCAATTTTGAGTGGCTTACTTCCACCCTTCTCGTTCAACATCAATTTTGTAGTGTATTAGTAAGCTACAAGTTGCAAAATGATCAGAAGGACAATATTGACAAAGTTGAGAAAACTAACTAATTTTGAGTAATGTCCTTTTTCACTAAAAATTTTTCAATAAAATAGGGAATAATGAAACTCCCTTAATCTTTTATTAAATCTAGTAGTTTGTTTGGTAAAAGGGTGAGTTGCTCTTATTCCTCCTTAGTCACTCCCTTTTCTTCTTCTTCTTTTGCTTTATGAACAAAGACTTTCATAGCTTCTTCAAACTCAATGCCCATTGTCATCTATTCTTTAACCTCATGCTCCTTTAAAGATTCGACATCATTAACTCTTATGAATGATATTCTCGGTAAGTAAGGAGGAGGAGAAACATAGGGAAGGTCCTCATTCTTTTATTTATCCTTTTTCTACTACTCTTGGTCTTCTATTGAGTGAGTTTCAGCTGTTCTATCTATTAGTTCTCCTAACTCTTTCCCACTCCTAAATGTGATAGCCTTCACTTGCTCTCTTGGATATATTTCTGCATTGCTTGAAAGACTTCCAACACTTTTTGCAGATAACACATTGGCAAGCTATTCCACTTAAACCTCCGGGTTGAGAATAAAAGAGGCACGAGTCCTTGTTACTTAGTTAATTTGCTCTTCTAACCTCTTCTGGGTGTCATCCAAAGTTATGAGCTTGTCCAGATCTTGTCTACCTTAGAACCATAGTCATTGTATTTATCCTGTTGATATTCATATGACCCTTGATTTCTAAACTAAATCTTAGTATTATTAGACCAATGAAAATTTGGTTGGTTATACCACCCTGGCTAGTATGTGCTAGAATAAGAATTGCTATCTGCCTAACCAATTTGTGCTCTAATAAAGTTGAATTGCTCCATGTTATTGTTTTCCCCTAAGAAGCAATTAGCTGCGATATAGCTCTCTTATCCACATGACTCATATTTATGCTTCATTGCTATGATTGGAGAGGGAGAAATGGCATTCAGGCTATTCAATTGCTTGGTTAGGTTTTCAATCTTAGCCTACGATGTTGTCATTGAATTTGCAAAAACAATCATTCTTCCTGGGTCCCAAAAGGTTGACTACTTTCTACTTCATTCTGATGTCCAAAGACAACTAGTGTATGTTATATCTTCTAATAGATTGTGTGCTACTTCAATTATTTTTCTCATGAATGATCCTCCAGCAGTTGCATCTATGGTACTCCTTGTGGGTGGATTAACTACAGTGTAGAAGGTTTGCAATAGGAATTCGTTGGGTAGGTTATGATGAGGAAAACTCCTTTGCAACTCTTTATATCTCTTTGACGTTTCATATAAAGACTCCCTATCATTTTTCTAGAAGTTGATAATTTCCTTTATTAGTCTTGTTGTCTTGTTTAGAAGGAAATACTTATCTAGAAAAACTAGCACCAACTGCTCCCAAGTTGTGTTGTTGGATGGGTGGAGAGAATTTAACCAGGACTTGGCTCGATCCCAAAGTGTAAAGAGAAAGAACCTTATCCTAACAACACCCTCCGACATCCTAATATATCCGAAGATGTCATAAAATTTCTAAGAAATTAGCTAAATGAGCATTGGGATCCTCATTGGCTATCCCATAGAATTGCACATTGGTTCGCAACATGTTTAGCAGTAATGGTTTGATCTCGAACGTATTCGCTTAGACTGGTGGTTGATAGTTGTCAATTGCATAATGTTTAGGGTTTAGTTTGTTATGTATTTAGTGTGAAATTAAGTGTTGACTGTGTGTTAATTGTGTTAGTTTATGTGTTTAACTATTTTTATGGGTTAGATTAAGTCTTTGAGCTTAAATGTTATATTTTTGAGGTATCGTGATGCGTTTCTTAGTGTTTCAAGATGAACGGGGAAGAACAGAGAAGATTCGAAGAGTATTGGACTAAAGGCATAGCCCATAATCATGGCACAGCAGGCCACTATCGTGACAGAGAAGGACGAGCCAGTAGTAGCTAGGCCACAATTGTGCACATGGGGCATGATCATTATAGAAAGTCTCCAAGTCAAATCACGATCGTGACAAAACGCTAACAAAAAAACTCAAGTTTTGTAAGATTTTATGGAGTGTTTTGACCCCAACTTTGATCTAGAACCTCAAAAGTATAAATAGAACATTACAGGTAAGAGGTAGCAGTCTTTGGAGAGTTGGAGAGTCATGCAAGAGAGCTTGATTCAGCCAATTCCAAGAGAAAACCTAGAGAGAAATCAAGAGATTGAGAAAGGAGATAAAGGAAGAGAAATACAGAGAAGAGCTTGGCATGATGTACTTCTCGGAATAGGTTGTTTCCTGCAATCGCTACCTCCCCAACTCTATTCTCGACGTATTTTCCATTAATTTCAGTTTTATTCATGTATAGGATTGAAATAATTGTTGAGAATCGTTTGTGTTGAATGTTGAGTTTGTGTTTGTGTTTATACTCACCTTTGGATCTTGATTTTTGAGATTAATAAAAATCAATTGATTATGTGTTATTGATTTAATTTTGATTTCATTTATGCTCTTAATAACTTAGCAATAAACTGAGAGGGTGAGCCGAGTAAAAATAATCAATTTTTAGGTGAATTGATAGGTTAAGAATTGAATCAAACTCACAGAATTATATAATGAGAGATCGAGCACAGGTTCCCGATAGGTAATAGACAACTTAAAACTAATTTGGGTTTTGGGCCAATTGCGAATCGAGAGATCACAATTTCGTAATTTGAATTAGGGATCATCAATTAGCGTTAAGAATTATAACTCGAGAGAGAGTAATTCACCCTAGGACCGTCTAGACTCATTAAATCAGTGATTGAATAATTGGTTAGGTTTCCATAAATTTCAAATCAAAATCCCCTTTCCCTCACATGGTGATTTATAGGTTAATTTCGGATTGGGTTGTGTGATTGCTATTTTGTTTACACTTCGGCTCTTTAAATTCTCATAATTGATTATTGGTTGATTTAATTTCTGCATTAGTTATTTATTTGGAATTATTATATTTTAGGACGACCTTAGATTTTAGAACAAGATTAGAATTTCTCATGGGATCGGCACCTTAGGTACTATGTTAACGACCCGTGCACTTGTAAAATTTACCAAGGTTATAAATAGTAAAACTTAGTGCGTGTAACCTTGCGATCAAGTTTTTGGCGTCGTTACTGGGGAAGGCAATTTAGTTCTATAGTTCAAGGCATTAGGTTAGTTATAATTTTTGGTTTTAGTTCATTCGTTTATTTTAGGAATCGTGCTCTTTTATAAACATAAGAGTCACGAGGGGGTTCGATTCGTGTAATAAAGGCGATAGATTTAGACATAACACGATTAAAATGCACCCTTTAGGAAAGCTTGGTGAGAAGAAGAACAACAAGAGTTAGGAAAATCATAATTGGTCGAGGAATTTTAGAGAAACATAGACCAAGGAGCAACTCAAGGACAGTAGGAAAGAACCCTCATGGACTTTATGAGGCCAAGGTTCAACCCATCTAACCAAGGAGTGGCACTAGACTGTAAGTTCAAGCGGCTTCGTTTGAAATCAAGCTAGCCCTTTTAAAGATGCTTCAGTACAACGTCCAATTTTATGGACTGGCGAGCGAGGATCTGAACGTGTATATCGTAAATTTTCACGAGATCTATGATATTTTTCAGTATCACTAGATGTTGAAAGATGTTGTTAGGATTATACTGTTCCCTTTCACACTTAAGAATAGAGCGAAGGCTTGGTATCACTCACTGAGCCCTGCTATGATTACAACGTGGGAGTAGCTCGTGCGTGCTTTTCTAAATAAGTACTTCCTATTGGCAAATACCACTAAGATAATAAAGGAAATTACTAATTTCCAACAAGGTGATGGGAGTCAATTTATGAAGCGTGGGAACGATACAAAGACCTACTAAGGAAGTACCTACATCATAACCTACCGAAGGAGTTCCTTCTGCAAACATTTTACATTGGAGTTAACCCACCTACTAGAGGCACCATTATGCAGCATCGGGAGGATCTTTGATGCGGAAGGCGGTCGATGAAGCAGAGGAATTGATCAAGGAGATGGCCAATAATAGTTGCCTAAGGATGAGTGAGTGAGGTTGGCAACCTACCACTTTTAGAGAGCAAAAGGGAATCGTCGCGGTCGATCAAGTGATGAAGATGCAAGCAAAGACTGACAATTTGACGCAACAACTCAATGGTATGAAGGTATCATCCTCTGCTCCAGTTAAGGCCTTGCAATTGAAGTGTGAGTTATGTGGTTAAGTAGATCATAATACTGTGGACTGCTACTTGATGAGAGAGGAAAACCAAGAGCAAGTGAACTACATAAGGGCACAATATAGATGAGGAGGGGGAAACAATCCCTACTCTAACAATTATAACCCCAGGTGGAAGAATCACCCTAACGTTTCCTGATCAAACAACAATAATGGAGGGCAGTTCAGACCTTGAGGGCAATCAAACTTTCAGTAGGATAAAACAAACTCAATGGAGTCAAAGTTGAATAAAATTTTGGACAAGCTCAGAGGTATGGAGGAAGCTCATAAGAGGCTTGAGAGTAAGTTTTAGTAAGTAACGAAGAATCATGCTTCGTCCATTCACAATTTAGAAGTCCAAGTGGAGTAGCTCGCAGAGGCAATGTCTACTTAGTATGTTGGAACTCTTCTAAGTAACACCGAGTCCAACCCAAAGGAGCATATCATGGTTATAAGTCAGACTCAAGATGAGGAACTAGAAAAGATAGAAGATAAAGGAAAAGGTTAAGTAGTTGAAGAAGACCTTTTGATGGAGCCTGTGATGGAGTCAATTCAAGCAACTTGACAGTTATTTCCATTCCCAATTGCGCAACAGTGAGAGTTATATGTGACGAGGGAAGTGGAACAATTGCAAGAAATTGATCATAACAAGATTACGAAAGTGACAAAAAAAGTACAGTCGAAGCTCAAACTACAGGAGTCTATCAAGAAGAAGGTTAAAAAGCAACCACTAGAAGAAAACCCCAACATAGTGATGAAGAAAGATGACCTAGGGGACTTTTTTATCCCTTGTAGTATCACTAAAAATATTATTGATAGGGCATTCACAAACTTAGACATAAGCATAAATATGATGCCCTATACTTTTAGTCCAAAATTGGGGTTAAGAGAGTTAGTGCCCACAAAGTTTTTAATTAAGACGACCGATAGAATGTCGCATTGACCGATGGGAATCATAGACGATGTGCAACTAAAGGTTGGTAAATTTAGCTTTCCCACAGACTTCTATGTTTTGGTCATCAGTGAAGATGAGGACACTCCGATAATTCTTGGGCAACTGTTCTTAGCCACAGCGCGCTTAATTATTGATGTTGATAGGGGCGAGTTAACTCAGCGACTAAGGAAGGAGCATATAACCTTCAAGGTTACCATTAGAGAATACAAAGCTCCTTCACCTCTAGTGGATCTCAAAGAAACTGAGCGTCGAGGTGAATGGGAAGACATAGAGGATCCTGCAAATGCTTTCCGAAGAAGTGCTTATTGTAACACCCCATTACCCTAGGGTATGCACCGGGACGCTCGTAGGTCATTCCGATACATATCCTAAGATAAGGGAGTACTATGTGCACTCACTATAGTACTCCACATGGCATCACATACATTTGAATAATAAAACCATTAATTATAAATTACAAGATTTTTAAAACCAAAATCTTCCTCTTTTCATTGCTCAAAATCAACAGTTTATACATCATATGTACAGTCTGTTCATACAGAAACCCTAATACAGATACTATGAAAGAGGAAGAAATACAAAAACTATCTAGGTCATCCAAAAATCCAGAAACCCCAGCTGATCGACCTGTGTGCCATGACCTCTCTCGCCAATCTGATCTACACAGTCGCAGAGAAGTCCCTCTAGAGCTAGGAGCCTACTCTATCGGTCCTAAAAAATATTTTGCAATTTTGGGTGAGTTTGCGAACTCAGTGAGGAAACCATCATCGATGGTCCACTCAATTCATGCA
>JAOTAY010000190.1:8587453-8602568 GCA_025629805.1 Erythroxylum baracoense | reverse complement strand
GAGCAGGTGGTTGAAGGTGCCTCAATGGCAGGTCAGCTGATGAAAAAATCACTTGGAAGAAGTTTCAAGTCTAGTGAGCAGAGGTCAGAGTTCTCAACACTAGAAGAGACATGGTTATTAGCATATCCATTTGTGAGTATTGTTAGGCTTATGACAAGAGCTAGGGCTATTTTATATCATTTTGTTTTTTATAATGGCCCAATCCTGACACTTATAAAGAAACAAAATAGTAATTATTTTTTTACTTTACTCAAAACTTATAAAACATTAAAAACTGAATTTAGCGTTCTTATATAAAAACAAAATCAGGCCATTGTAGTTGGATATTTTTAAAACGATATATTTCATATCAAAATATTTACTCGTGGCATTTTTTTAATAGTAAAATTAATAAAGTGAGCGTACATGTCCATTTAATATTTTTCTAGAATATTAAATTATAAAAAGAATCTAATGATTAAAGCAAGTTACAGGAGATACTTGTGTTTATTTCGATGGTATACTTCAACACTCATCTTTAGATTAAAACTAAAACCAGTTATTCTAGAGTTGAGATTCTCTGTCTAACCTTTATTTTAGAGTCAAGATTCTCATTCTGTTGCAGGTTGTGAAAGTTAAGTCACCTTGACATAAGTGTCGCAGACATGACACGTGAGTCTTTTTATTTTTATCAATTTAATTTTAATATACTACTATTAGTTTAATAAAAAATAATTTTAATTACATAACTACTAAAATCGTAGAACATACAATAATAAAATTTTTATCAGTTTTTAAATGTAATTTAATGTTTTTTATAATTTATAAATCAATTAAACAATTTTAATAAATTAATCAATTAAAATAAATGGTTGAAATCAAGATAAATTACTTCACATGTATAAAATATTGTATAATTTATTTATGTTTCACAAGCATTCTCTGTAGAATAATTGCATTAATATGCATGCGTGCTAATATTATAATAATAATAAAAAAAATTAACCAATTTTTAATTTAATTTAATTTAATATTTTTATAACTTATAAACTAATTAAACAATTTTAATAAATCAATCAAATTTTAAATTTTTTATCTTAAAAATTTTATTTAAAAATTTAAAATTAAAATTTATAAAATTAGTAGTAGCATACTCAAAATTAAAATTAACATTAAAATTTAATTTAATTTTTATTAAAATAATAGTAGTGTAATTAAAATTAAAATGATAAAAAAAAGACTTACGGGCGTGACTTAAGTGTGATAGGCAGTTATGTTTAAGTGACCAAGTCGCTTAAAATTTAAGCAGAAATGACAACGTTTTATTAACTAGACAGAATTAGATAAAGTAAGGTTAGTCAGAAGATCTCGTTTCGTTATTCCAAGAATCATATCCTCTGTTTCAGTTAACCAATTCTAACTTTGTTATATTAACTCCCATCTATATATTTATATAGTATCTACATAAATATGCGGAACTAATTTATATGGACCTGATTAAGCGAAATCCAAGCCGTTATTCCATGCCATGCTATTTTCCATTTTTAGATAAGGAGGTCAAATAAAATGAACCTTTAATAATGAAGGTCGGGAAATCCTAATCTTAGGGTTTTAAAATTGGCGGGAAATCAGCAGAGAGTGGTAGAAAAGGAGGATGGTCAGAAGCAACTGCTATGGCAAACAAGTTGATAAGTGAAATGGGACTTCCCAAATCAATCGCAAACGTTTTCTCTGCTCGGAACATCAGAACTGCCAAGGTCCTTCTATCTCTATTAACTTCCTTTTGTTTTTTTGTTTGGCATCCTGTAAATTGGAACCAATTTCGATATTTACCTTTTTCTCTCTTTCTTCCGTTTTATTTGAGTTTTTCTTCAACTGTTTGGTTAAAGGAGACATTATCCTTAACGGAATTCGATTTGATGGAGTTGTTGGATGTTGGATTAGCTGAGGTCACATCTGCGGTGGCGCATATCAGCGCCGCTGTGTCTCCGCCATGTCAAACTGTGAGCAATTGCATACAATGATTTTGATTAATTTATCGGAGTCCTCTTTTTTTTTCAACTTTTTCCTTGCTTTTGAAAAGTTGTTTTGGTTATTATGTTCTTTTAGGCGTTATCGTTAATGGAACAGAGGATAAAGGGTGAGGAATTTAGTGGTCATATCCCTACTAGGCTCAACGGGTTGGATGAAGCTTTGTGCGGTGGGATACCGTTTGGTGTATTGACTGAGTTGGTTGGCCCTGCGGGAACTGGGAAAACACAAGTATGGATTATTGAAATTCGTCTTGTTCTGCTTTATGTCGCCCTTCTTTTCATGTTTGGTCTTGTTTAATATCATCCTACAGTCAATTTGAGTGTTTTGTTGCTTTAGAAGTGTCGATTGAGCGTGTAGCTTCTACATTACTTGGACAATTTTGTCTTTTAGCATTCATTGTTTCGGTAAACTTAATTGGATGGTCCATGATATCTTTGGTAATTACTATTTTGTTTTTTAAAAAAATTACTCGCAGTTGTACCATATTTCCTTTTGAGAAGATACTTTGCTACAAGTTGGAACATATGGAAGATGGCCTTCTGCTGCTTATACTATATTCCCAATCTTATTACTGTGGGGACAAAGAGATTGCCATAGCTAGTAATGAGAATGATTACTGCAGTTTGATGCATAACTGATATACCAGACTTACTTGAGTTGAGTGATGGGAATAGGCTGCATAATTATCAATTTATTACTACCTAGGGGAGAAAGAGAAGAAGTTAAGGACTTGAGAAGAATTCAAGTCAATTGGCACATGTGCTTTGTGAGCTCTGTTGCCATGGTACGTGTGTAAATGCATGATCAATGACTGACTGAAATCAATTTAGTTAGTTGGTCCAATCAATTGCCCGGATAAAATTAGTGAACTTAGTGGAGAATGATGAGCATGGTATCTGTTGGCAAAATGAAGTACTGCTACTGAGACTGGGGGCCTTTCTCCTTTTTATCCCAAATCATATTGAAAAAAAAAAATTTGTGCCAGCATTGTTCTACATCCACTGATTTACAAAACAGGATTTCTTTTTCAAAATTGTTCATATTAGTGTAAAGACATATATGTAAGGAACGAATAACTTAGATTCTGCAGTTTTGTAATACACAGACTCATTTGTTACAGTTGAATGTTGAATTTCTATGGTTTTTGGATTTACTTGCAGTTCTGTCTCAAGATGGCATTATTGGCCTCATTGCCAGTAAGATATGGGGGCTTAAATGGGTGTGTGATTTATATAGATGCGGAATCCAAGTTTAGTTCAAGAAGGTGCTTGAAAAACACCTACTGGCATTAATTCTCTAAGGTTCATGGTGTTTATGTGCTCTGTTATGTACACTAACAAAGAAATTCAGATATTCTGAAATGTGCTGTTCTTAGGATGATAGAAATTGGAGCTAGTAGTTTTCCGGAGATATTTAACATGCAAGGAATGGCCCGGGAGGTACAGAAAATTTGTTCTAGTTAGTAGCTTCTCAACTTTATTTGAAGTAAAAGGATGATGTTTCTTTAGTACAGAAAATTTGTTCTAGTTAGTAGCTTCTCGACTTTATTTGAAGTAAAAGGATGATGTTTCTTTAGTACTGCAGATGGCTGGTAGGATCATTGTTTTACAACCTACATCACTTTCGGAGTTCACTGAAAGGTATGAATTGAATTAAAGATTGAACTAAATATGGGGAGGAAAGATTAAAATTTCACATGTCAGTCATGTTTTATGCAATGCAAAAAAAAAAAAAGAGTAAAGGCTCTGTACAATTTCATATATCTGTACTTCGTTTATCATTACTATTAACATGTTATTGTAGAGCAGAATGAGTACATTTCTAATAAGTGACATCTTTTCAGTTCAATCAAACCTCACTATTCTCTGTTTCTCATGCTTGTCTATGCTTCAACCAGAGAGACACTGTTTATAGGAACTTACCAGGACATCTAACAAAGCAGACAGTCACAAATAACAAGCAATTCTGAGCAGTGAAGTTTTCCACGGACTTGCAAGGATATCTAACCAATTGATTTATGAACAAGACACAATTTTGAATAATAATTGATAATGAACAATGAAGATCTTAATTTAAGTGGTCACATTCTTCCAATTACCTTGGTGCTATTACCAATATATCTTCAATTGACAAGGACTGGGCTGTCGTAAAAGAGGTATTAGGTCTCTTGTGATATTTTGCTCATATGAAGTCACCTGTCCAGATATGCATTCTCCTGACAACCAAACTCTAGAACTGCAGGAATCGTATGCATTTATCTCCTACAAGGCGTTCATCAATTCTTTCCTTCTCCTTTGATAAGACAAGCAATATGAAAATTTTATTTTTCATCCATTGCATTGTTTATGTCTGTTGCTGTAGTGTTAAATATCCTCGTCATTCATTTCTTTCCATTTTCTTCAGCAGTCATTTTATTCTTTATTAAAATACTATTGGATAGTGAATTATAGATCACCATATCTCCAGTTTGCAGCAAATCAAGGTTTCCCTTCTCCAACGTGAAGTGAGGTTGCTGATAATTGACAGCATGGCTGCTCTCATTTCAGTGTAAGCCTTTGTAGATCCTATAACAATGATTGCAAAAATTTTGATCAACTCAATTTCAGGAACCTTTAACATCTCACAGATAAGCAAATATATATAACTCTTACATTTTTTGTAACAATCTGGGTTTTGAAAATGATTTATTTCAAGTGAAAAGAAGCCTAGTCAACTGACCTCGCAGAAGTCGAGATTGTATATACATCTAATATTCTGAGTAGAAGCAGCTATATTCTGATCTTGAACATATTCTTTCCAATCAAATATTAAATTTAAGTACATAGATGATCCCCATTTCCATGTTCGTCCATATTATAATTTTCCTATCCTAAGTTGAGGAAGAATGATAACCATGAGTATAATTAATGCGTTAATATTCTAGTAAATTAGTGTAATTCCTTGTACACGGAAGCACTTAAACTTTGAGCTGATAATGTATGTTCCTATCTTTTGTTGGACACATTTTTTTTATGGAACGTCTTGATTCTCATTTGACTTTTAGGTTGTATTACTGTTAAAGGATCATCATGTTATTTTGTTCAGGGAACATGGTCAACAGGCTCCTAGACAGCAGTCATTGGGTTGGCATATTTCTTTCATCAAGTAAGAACTTCCATCTGACGACAGTATAGCTAATTTCGGCTTACAAACTTTGTGAGTAGCACTGCTTATATCCCTTCAAAAATGCCCAGGTCTCTTGCTGAATTTTCAAGGGTTCCAGTTTTAGTTACGAATCAAGTGAGATCTCAACACCATGATCAAGCCCGCCAGTATTCTTTCCAAGGTATTTTAGAAGGTAGCATTAACTTTTTTGTGAAAGCTCTCACTTATACTTTTAGCAAGCTTTTATTATTATTTTTTGTTGATGTATAGATAGCAGTAATGCTGGGGATCTAGAAAGAGCCAACAAATACGATTCTCATCTTGTTGCTGCCTTGGGAATTAATTGGGCTCATGCTGTCACCATCCGTCTTGTGCTTGAGGCTAAATTTGGTTCGGATTTCACCTGCAACACTTTATCACATATCTCACTGCTAAAAAACATGTTCTTTCTCAAGGGAATTTGGACCAAATGAAAATCTTATCAAATAGAATTAAACCATAATTTATAGGTTGATTGTATCATTAACCGATTCTTTTTTTAATTTTGGTGCAAGGAACTTATCATGAATAATTATCTTCACTTTCATGCAGCATGTTACTTGATTTGAAATTTTTTCCCATGCTTATGAATGTTTTCATTGGTTTTCACTTGTGTATTTACATTGCTTGAGAAAATAATCCTTCCAGCGGTCTCCTAAATTGGAATCCTTCTGCACACTTTGTTTGATTTGAGCATTATGGGCTATCAGGCTTGGATAATCGACAAATTTCAAATTCCTATTGCTAGATTTTGGAGTTAATACATTAAGACCTGTTGGTAGTCTCTCAGTTACTACTGTCCTATATTCAGACTACGATTCTCTTTCAGGCCAGAGGTATCTGAAGGTGGCAAAATCACCACTATCACCACCTTTAGCTTTCCCTTTTACCATAACATCTTCAGGGATTTCACTGCTGGATGATGAAGGATTTGAACTTAGAGGACAAGAGATCAGCACAATTCACTTTCAAGGTTTGCATTGGAACCAATCATACTGTAGACCTCTAACTCATATTCAACAATTTTCATGTTAACTGTATTGTTCTTACGTTTTATATAGAGAGCGATAAGCAAATGCTAAATGCAGGCCACTACGACATCACAAATTTTAATGGATGAAAGATGCAGTAACCAATCATAATTGAAGTGACATTGCTTTCTGCTTGGCCACTAACGACGGTGAAGGAAGATTACTCAAATATTGAAAGTTGTATTGGTTACATGTCTAATTTTGAAATTAACTATTAAGTTGACTTTGACTGGGATATATTACTTAGGTCCTTCAGATGCAATAGTTGATTACATATTAAGAATTAGCAACTGTTTTGATGCATGTAAATGAAATGTTTATTTAATGCCTGGCTTATGATTTCCTTTCATTTAATGGCAACAACAGATTGTTCGTTGTCGATCCTTGTTGTTGACAGGTGATAATCAGTTCAACTATATTACTGAGGAAGCATAGTTGGTATTTTAATCAAATTGGATTACATCGATGTCTTCGCTGTCTTCTGGGTCTGCTTTAAGCGACCAAAAATCTGGCTTCTGTTTTGAAAAATAGAAGTCGAACTAAACCGATAATTTACCTCTCCCTTACACAAATTACTGGGATCAAATGTTAGAATTGTAATTTAATTTTTTGAGAAGACTTTTATGTGGCATATCTCTTGGATCTTTGTTCAAACACGAAAACGGAGCTGTAAAGCTATCTCTACAGTTTTCAACTCAAGTTATGACTTTGGTGTTTATATTTGTCCACGGTCAAGGTACCTAAAGGCACTTTACTGTATCCGAAGCCAACTTAGGGAGGCCTAGCGTTGGGCTAGAGGTGTAGTGCAATTGAATTTGTGAATATAAACAAATTCAAGTATATTAGTTAAGTAATAAATTGGTGGCCAGTTGCACAGGAGAAAGTAATATGTGACGGTTTATAAGTACTAAATTTAGTCTTTCTTAATCACGAAATTTATGAAAGTTTCAAATACATGCATTTATTTGGTTTTGAGATATACAATTGCTATTTGGTTCTAACTTTCTGATTATTAAAGCATTTACGTCGAGTTCATAAAAATAAGCATATGCATCTCAATTTACCCTCTCCGTTCAAAGAGAAAGTATAACAATTACGTATGTGTAAGTGCGTCTGTAGTAAGGCAGGTAATTGTTTAGAAACCACATTAGTGCAAAAGAGAAGGAACCTACTTGAGGGTTACAAACGTTTCTAGTGGCTGATTGAAGCAAATTAAGAAGTGAATTGCATTGGTTATAGCCGTAGAAATTATTGTAGATGTTGCATATATGTTGACGAAGATACCGAAGGTATGAATTGCCTCTTGTTTATTTTGCGGTTTCCTTTTGTATATCCGTTATTGGAAGCTGAGATCAGTGTCAGTATGTCGGTCAATGTCCAATCACTTGTTACAGACAAAGATGCGGCCACAAATAATAATGTTTAAACTCCTTGTCTTTAGTATTTTTATCTATCTGGTAAGATTCTTTAAGGTGATATTTTAGGACTTGGAAGGAAATGAAAGAAGTTGAGATACTGCTGTCAAGATGAAAGAATTATCGGGACCGAGAAGGATGTTTTGGAAGTATAGAATTGTTTGTTTCTTAGCTTATACTTACGCTATATAATCCTTTAAATTTTGCTTTCCTATCCTTTTCTATATAACTTGTGAATTATTTAACATGGTGTGCATGTCATTTTCGAGACCAATATGAAATATGTCCCATTAGGTATACTATCGATTTTACACTTGATTGCTCAAAACCGGAGGCTTGGACAGCTTTCTATTGAAGTCATAGAAAAGAGTGAACCGTTTTTGCTTAGGTACATACAAACGCTACACCCTTCTGGTATAGGTTTCTTAAACTAAAGGAAAATGATTGGAGAAAAAGCCAAAGTTTGTAGTTGTTTTTAAGGTTTCTTTCTTTAGTTTATGATATTTTGTACAACTTTAGAAACTTTGGTGCCACTTTTCCTTCTTCTCAAATGTTCTGTCACTAAAAAATGGATTGGTTTCTAGTCTTTGGCTTGACTTTATGTAGTAAACAATGTCTGGTGGTGCCTCTTTGAACCTGATTAGGCTCTCAATCTAAATGAATCAGATCCTTAAACAATAAAGTAATCCCTGGTGAGACCATATTAAATAAACATTGATTGTAATGAATCTCGACATTCTTCGATTATTTTTTTCTTAATCATCCTCTCGAAGTGTTTCATTCTTTGTTGTTTTAACATTTCTAAACTTTGGTTATAATATGAATCTTAGTGACACTGCATCCAGTGGCCATGATTGACAGTATAATTCTGGCTTATGTACTTTAACATAACCTCAGCCCTGTCTTTCTACAAAACAGGAGGAACGAGGGGGAGTGTGAGTTTACTCACGAGTAGGGGCAAAGGACGTGTGCAATTTCAGAGAACTGCATGCTACCATGCTTTCATTATCCTGGACATTGACAGTTGAAATAAATAATAAGAAAAATAAAAAATAAAATATGTTTGACGAATGGATATGAAGAGGCCACGTGACAATGTGGTTGAAAACCTCGTACGCCCGCTGCTGCCGACAATACAATATACCCACCTAAAAAGGAGGCCCCCTGACTCTGCCTCTCCTTAAGTAACTGTTATAAATTAAATACCGTCCGTCAAGAGATTGGTTTGCTTTCATTTCTTTTTATGGTTTTTTAGTTGTGGTCTGTCAAAGGCATGGAAGAAGAAATGTGAAAAGGAACAGCTTATCTGGTGACCTTTTGCAATCGACTGGTGGTTGCCTCTTAAATTACCAAAATTGGAACCAAAAGATGTTAAGGTTGGAAGCTTGCCTTATGAGGCAAGTACTAATAATAAGAGTGAAGACAGATCACAACAAATCCACAAAAGAAAAAGGAAGTTCGTTTTTTCTCATCAAGTTGTTTTATGATTTCTTGTTCAATAAATGTTTAGTTGGGTCTACTCCCATCATTCTTATTCAATAACATTTATTTACCTCTCTTTGATGATTTTCTAAAATATTAATTTATGTCTTTTTCCTTTATAAATAATAATATCTTCCTTTTTTTTTTCTTTTTCTTAAAAGAAAAAGATAGACATCGTGAACGAGTCCTTTACTAGTTTGAAAACAAACAAGTCGGAATTATTAGTGTAGGTCAACAAATCGCTTTAGGAATAGTCTTATAGATTTTGATGTTTCTGACTTTAGATTTGACAGGACAGTTGGTCAAAAATTGCCCGCCTCTAAAGTTTTCTTGGAATCATTAAACAAAATGAAAAGTGGTAATTTCTGGTCCTAGCAAAGGAAGGAAGTCCACGTTTCTTTAACTACCTCGTGATTTACGAGGATGTGCCTAAATTTCCATGAAAATCATATGCTTCGGTGCATTTGTATCGATTCAATTTCATTATATTTTATGGAAATGTCCCAAACTAATTATTAAATACGGACTAGGACAATCCGGGACCGTATGAGCTCACCGAGACCGTCCGATTTCAGGACAAACTTTATTACTTGATATCTTAGCTCTAGTGGTGGCAATCATGTGCCCCCACAACCATTTTCATTCACCCGTTTTCATTAGCATAATTTCACTGGCTAACTTAAATGAATTTTGCAACTTTCTACACACATTTTCTTTTTTGATTGCTCTTTAAGAGAAAACTCAACTCCTACCATGCCAAATTAAACCAAAAAGATAATACACCAGTAGTTTGAGTTCGAAGGCTTTAGTACATTGTTTACCATGCATAAGTTTGGTGTGATTTGTAGTATTGGCTTATGCTTTACAATCAATCAATTGCTCGTAATTTAGTAACATAATTATTTAAATGTGTTTTTTATCTTATGTCGAGAATATAATTATGAAATTAATATTGCATTTATGTATTATCCTTATATTGTTTATAGCCATTATTCTATTATGATAGGACATCAATAGAACACAAAAGAGCAACACACATTATATTTTTTCTTTATTAAAAAAGCAGCCGATCTCATAGACTAAAATATAGAAACACTTAAATAAATACTTGGGAACTTATTAGAACAAGTTCAATAAGGAGATCCTGTATGAGAATTCATTTAAAACATTACTTATATATCTATGGAAATTCTCATTGTGATGATTATATAAGTGATCATTTAACTTGCGATCTCTAAAGTTATCTCATATAGTATTATTATGTTTTGATACTTTTTATGACATATTATTGTCAATGATAACTCAATCAATAGTCATTAGATATAGTATGAACTATATGGAGGTAGTTGAGAGATTAATACATGATTTATCACTTTAACGTAATTAGGAAAAATGTTCTAATGTTCTTAATTAATATTGAAACAAGAAATCATTAGGCAAGCTAGAATGACAATTTGAAAATAATTTTGAAATGTTATTAATTAATTTAATTACTAATGGTAGAAAACTAACATAAATTGACTCATATAGAGTAGATATTATTTTCATGCTCTATGTCTAATCAAAATATTATTTGATGAAAAGAATAAATTATATGAAAAAAATTATGCATGAAAAAGGTTAGTCAAAATCAATTTGACATTCCTAAATATTTAGATGGTTATGATGCGTTGATATACGTCAATCTTGATCTATGGATATAATTTTTTAAACAGGAAATTAAAGATAAATTAAAAATTTTAATTTGTCTAATCTTAAATATGATTCAGGGTTATAATTTATATCAATTACCAACATATTTGGAAACTCAATAGCTCATACACAAAGAACGAGTTGAAGAAAGAAAAGAACTTTAATTAAGTTAGACTTGATTGTAAAATTTAAGAAACTTTATGATTAAATATGAGATATTTAATAAATCAGGATTAATATGAGATATTATGTCATATTTGGCATAATTGGTATTTAGTTAGAATTATTTGTAATTCTAATTAAAGTTTAATTGAAATTAGAATTTAATTTCAATTAAATTACTAAAATGTCCCAAGCTTATTATAAATAGGCTTAAGCTCTGTGGAGCTAGCACTTCATGCTTAACCCTCTTTGTAAAAGTTATAGAGTTCTCTCAACTTATTCTGTGGATGCTATTAGAGATCGGAGACTTGTGCGGCTACGGTGGTTGAGACGGATCGGTTTCGGAAACGGTTCTAGGGATGCATCAAGATAAAGATCAAGCTTTGGAATAAGGTACGAATTAAATTTCGTTTTATTATGATTCGTGTTAATCATTTTATAGAATTAAATAGATTTTGGTTTTCGGGAAATCAAAAGTCTTGAAAAAGTTTCGTGATTATTCAGCTACAGTCAGGATCGGATCTCGACCCGATTTTCCAACAATACTAACATCAAAATCCAAATCAATTTAGTATATTGTACACAAAAGCAATAGTTAGCCGAAGAAGTGAGCCGTTTACAATAAGAACCTGTTTTATTCCGTTGTGTAAAATGATCATTTTGAGATGAAATGAGCTTTCTCCGTTTAAGGTATTGACATAGGTCAATAACTTAGTTTTAATTATTCAACAAATAAAACAGACATTTCAAGAGGTAACATATTTGTTTGGGTCTGTTAGACTATTTTAGATAAGTTGGGAATTAAAAATTATTAAATATTTAGTTTAAGTATTTAATTTAAATTATGTTGGGTCACAATTTAAAATTATCAAACTTGCAACAGTGCTTTAGGTCTAGAGACTAAGACATGTTAAAACAAAACAAACCCACCAACCTGACTTTCTAGAGGCCCAAATGTTACCGTAGAGAAAAGATTAGAAGAGGACGAATTATTTATCTACTTTACAACTTGACTTGTATCTCGATAAGCTAGACGTTGTTGAATTCAGGGAAAAGTCATCTGTGTACTAAATCAGTTTCATAAGCTTATTATCTTAAACCAACTATTTTACTTGTGTAGTTTAATGCTTCACTTATTAGAATTCATCTTACTTTCCTTTTGATGGACCAAAAGACATGTCCATGTCCACAAGCATCATTAGTAAATCATATATTGTCCAATAAGTTCGCAGTTTTTAATGATAAGAACTTACATGAATTAAACAACATGATACATCAAGCAATGGCATTCGATGATAGTAGCGAATATAATGAAGTTAGCGAAGACCATGTCAAGAGATTTTAGCAATAATTATTAAATATTTTATTATTTAATTTTAATTATTTTCTTTAAATAAATTTAAAAATATAATTTCAAATTTTAAATAAATTTAAAAATACTTCCTTTTTTTCCACCGTCTTTTCTCTCCCATATGCATATTTTCCATTATTTTTCTCTCTCATTTATAGACTCTTCACTGTTTTCCTCTCATTTGCATTTGTAGACTCTTCACTATTTTTCTCCTATCATCTTCCTTTCTCTCCACCATTTTTTGTAGAAACTTTTTGATGGGAACCAGTAACCAAGACTTTAGAATGGGAGGCAGAGAATTTAGGAGAAGAGAAGTTTCTTTGAAATTATGCCTGCCTCTAACTATAAGGCTTCTTTCATTAAATAGCCAAGACTGTTACAACAGAATCCATCTGGCCTATAAATATTTTTGTCAATATTCTCATATTATTCTAGCTCACTTCAACATGTAATCAGTTAGTTTTGCTAGTTTAACATGAATGTGAGAGCTCTTCTTCCTTGCCTCTAGGCTTTGATTCTTCTCTTGGGCTAATACTTCTCTTTGGGTTGTAACATTACTACCTGCCTCCGAAAATTCTTTGTCCTCAAGGATAAAATTAGGGTACTCCTTCCTGATTTCATCCAGATCCTCCCAAGTAGCTTTTGACTGTGTTAGGCCTGTCCACCGGATAAGGGCTTGTGTTGACAGTTGGTTTGCTTTATAGACTCTACGATAACCCAAAATTGTTTGAGGAACAATTAATGGGTGTCCTTCACAAAATTTATCTGGTAAAGGTAATAGCTGTCGGGATGGATCCTCTCTACACTCCTTAAGCAGGAATATGTGAAACACATTGTGTATATGGGTAGTCGGTGGTAGATTAAACTTGTAGGCCATCAATCCAATTTTCTCAATGACTTCAAAGGGCTTATAAAAACGTTTTTGCAGCTTGTTAAATTGAGAGCCCATGACCGAACGCTGACGGTAGGGATGTAGCTTCACAAATACACAGGCACCAACTTCAAGGGATTTTTCTGTTCGATGTCTCTCTCCTTGTTGCTTCATTTGATGCTGAGCCCTGGCCAAGTTTTCTTTGAGCTGTGACAGGACCTGAGACCTCTCAAATAACAAGGTGTCTATGACATTGATTTTTGAACTTCCTAGAAGATATTGCTGAAGGTTTGGGGGTGACCGTCCGTAAACTGCTTCGAATGGTGTTATCTTAATAACAGAGTGCACCGATGTATTATAGTTATACTCTGCCCAAGGCAAAAATTTCAAGTCTTCGAGTTGTTTGTCACATAACAACGTAGGTAGTCCTGTAGACAATGATTCACCACTTTCATCTGCCTATCGGATTAAGGATGGTATGCCGAAACAGTAAAAAGATGAGTCTCTTGAAGTTTGAAAAGTTCCCTCTAGAATGAACTCATAAACACCGGGTCTCTATCAGAGACATTATCCTTAGGAAATCCATGCAGTCTACCAAGTTTCCTTCATAAAGATTTCCACACGTGAAGCAGCAGTGAAATTAGTAAGAAGGGCAATGAAGTGGGCATACTTTGATAGCCTGTCAACGACTACAAAAATCACTTTCCTTCCTTGTGCAACTGGTAAGTGGGTTATAAAATCCATATAGATGGATTCCCTAACCTGTTGAGGTATCTGTAAGGGTTGTAATAACCCTTATAGTGCTTGATTTCCACTATTCACCCGTTGACAGATCAAACATTGTTGGACATAAGCCTCTACATCCTGCCACAATCGTGGCTAATAAAAGGATGAGGAGATTCGGGCAGTTGTTTGCTTCATTCTAGCATGTCCCCCTATGACAGATTCATGGTATTCTCTGAACAAAATCTCCTATAAGCCTGATTCCGGAGGAACAAAAATCTACCCCTTAACAAGATAATTCCATCTTGTACCCCGTATTCAGCTTTTTGGCCCGAGCTATCCTCAATCATTTTGAGCAAAGACATCATTGGTGGGTGTGATGCGATAAATCTCCGCAGGGTAGCTAGGAACCCACCGGAGGGTTTCGAAATTTGCAACGCCAGCAACTCCCCATGAATTCAAGATAACGCGTCTACTAACCCATTCTCCTTCCCGGGTTTATAAATGATCTCAAAGTCATACCCCAACAACTTTATGATCCACTGCTGCTGTTATGGCGTCTTAATTACCTGTGTCATCAAGGCTCTTAAGGGTTGGTGATCTATCAATTTTGAAGTGAGTTCCTAGAAGGTATTGTCTTTAGCGCTTTATAGTCATGGTAATGGCATGCAACTCTCGCACATATGTGGATGTTGATTTCATACGTGGAGGAAGTTGCTTACTGTAGAAGGCAATTGGTCATCCTCCTTGGGTTAGCACTGCTCCAATCCTTGTACCCGAGGCATCCGTTTGTACTGTAAAAGGTTGGCCAAAATCTGGTAAAGCCAATATTGGTGTAGTCATTAAAGCTTCTTTTAATTTTTGAAAAGCTTGGTTTGCTGCTTCCTTCCACACAAATGCTTCCTTCCTTAGTAACCTTGTCAGTGGCTCTGCAAGTATGGCATAAATTTTGACAAATTTCCTATAATATCCAGCAACTCCCAGGAATCCTCTCAGTTTTCTAACACTGGTAGGGGTAACCCATGCTTTAATTGCCACTATTTTCTCCTCATCCACTGAAAGCCCCCTTGTTGATATAACATGTCCTAAGTAAATCATTGAGGTGCAGGTAAACTTGTTGAATCTATTTTCTCATTGAAATGAGTGGCATTTTCCTTTAATTCTTGCGTATAGTCATTAGGTTTTATACATA
>JAOTAY010000190.1:8575077-8585950 GCA_025629805.1 Erythroxylum baracoense | reverse complement strand
TATTGACCGGTACCGGTACAGTACCGTTCCAGACCTCAATCCGATACCAAATCCGGTACGGTATTCGCAACATTGGTTTTTACACGTAAAATTCACTTACTCTATTCCATTTTAATTTATTAAATTTATCTATATATTTATATAAGGTCTATATAAATATGTAGATGATATTTAATAGAACATGATAAGAACACTGTAACTAGTATAAGAGATATGACCCTTATCTTTAAGCTTTGTTTTAAATCAAATTTATTTAATAGAGATTAAATTGGTTTAATTTTGTAATAAATTTGAAAAAATGTTTTCAAATTATTATTTTTATTAGGGATACTTTGGAATTTAATTTAATTTTTTCAAGAGTAGAATTATTAAATTAAATTAGTTATCAAATTAATAATTAAAATCAAATAAAGGTTTAAAACTATTATTTTTTCATAGTTAGATTATGTTATTAATATTCATTTTCTTATTATTATTATTATGTTAATGATTATCCCTGTTATTATGAATATTAGTATTGGATATAATATATATATAATTTTTATTTTATTCTATTATATATCATTATTATTTGTATTTATTTATTTATGCATTTTTAAAAAATTCCTTTTTGACCATTTTATTATATGTTTCTGTTTATTTATTTTATTATCATTTTACTTAGAATTTTAATTACTACTATTTATTAATTATTAATTATTAATTATATATTTATTTGATTTTGTTTCCTTCCTTCCTATTTCATGTGAATCATTTGGAAACAACTTCTCTAATAGTTAGGCGTAAAGTTACGTACTATTAAATTTTTCCAAACCCTGTGCCTCAACGAAATTTATACTGGATATTGTTATTGGTGTTGAGATGAGATCATAATTTCAAAATTAAAATAATTATTTTTCTTAATTTCACTAAGATTAATAACTAACTGATTCATAATTAAAATTTTAAAAATTGCTTCTAGAATAAAATTAATTAAAATTTAATTAGATTAAAATTAATAATTAAAATCCTTAAAATTAAGAAAAATATTTTCTTAATTAATTAAAAATATTTTTCTTAATTAAATTTATTTCAATTTTGATTAAAATGAATTAAATAATTGTATTTATTTATAGAATTATTATTATATTTACGTAGAAATTGTTTCTTCATTTATGAATAATAAGTTTCTTGATTTACTAAAAAATTTCTTAATTAAAATTGAAAAGTTGTTTTTATTTATTAATTGATAAAAATAAGCTTTCTTTTAACAATTTTTCAAAAATTGTTTTCTAATTTATTAAAGAAATATTTTATAATTAATTAAGAAATTAATCTCTAAATAAACAATATAAATGACTTTCTCAATTAAATTTCAAGGTGTTTTAATTAATTTTGAAAGCGATTTCTTTTTAATATTAGAAAATAGTTTTTTAATTAAGGAAAAGTAATTTCCAATTAGATTAGAAATAGTTTTTTAATTGGATTAGAATGTCTTGTTAACTTTTAAAAAAGAGTTTTAGAGTTATAATAAGTAAGAAATTTATTAAAAATTATTTTCAATTAAATCTTAATTAAAGAAGTCAAGATAATTGGAAATAGTTTCTAATTGAACTTGAAAAATTGTTTTCAAATCAAATTAAATTTCTATTTAAAATAAGAATTTAATGCATTTAGAATCAATGATTTTAATCTAATTTAATGATCCAAAGAGCAGGGCCGGTCCTGAGATTTTGTAGGCCCGGGGCTAAAGAGAAGATGTGGGCCCCTGACTTTAATTAAAAATAAATTAGAAAAAAATTTCTTTTTTTAATAAACTATATTTTATATTATTAAAAGTGGGCCCTGGGCAGAGGCTGCCAAAGAGTTAGATATATTATTTAAGATTATGAAGATCAATAACTAGAATTAACTGAAGTTTGATATTTTGTACAAATAATTTGACTATGAGTATATAAATTAGATACTTTATATATATATATATATATATATATATATATATATATATAACTTTGAAAATCTCAAGTTAAAGGATCACTTATATAATCATTTAAATATAAGAGAGCTAATACTTCTTGCTTAACTCTATTTAGAAAAGTTATAAAGTTTTTTAAACCTATTCTATAAATACCGTTAGAGGCTGAACACTTGTATAGTTATGGTAGTTGAGGTGAACCGATTTCAGAAACGTTTGAGGGAAATGACAAACTATTAATACACGTTAATGTTTACGTTAAGTTTGTTGACGTCGCTTTTCATGCGTTTCAGAAAAGTGTAATTATTGATACACGTCAGTTAAAATTAACACAACAATGAAGATTAATGAAACGATGTCATTGTTAAAAATAGAATCTCTAAATCAGTTTACAGAGCCTCAGCCTTCGTTATCTATTTGTTCTCTCGACGCCCATAACCCTTTGTTTTCTAGTTTATTCTTCCGTCGCCCCAAACTACTATCGCATTGCATACTACACTAGCAAGCTCTTTATTTTTAGTTTATTCTGTCTATACCCTTTGAGTGAGGCGTCATGAGTGCATATCTGAAAATCAAAGGATGAGAGCACTGAGAGAATAAACTAAAAATGAATGGAAAAATTGAAATAGTAACATCGGATTAGAATTGAAAAAAATTAAAAATTTTAGTATTTTATTGTTACTTTTGAAGTGCGGGCTATAATTGAAAAAAATTAAAAATTTGAACATTTTATTGTCACTTTGAAATTCGGACTATAATTGTAAAATTGAGCAAAGTTTGAGAATGTTTTAGTAATTAACCCTAAAATTAATATAAACTTTGTTACTATTTTCATAATTTTGCGCCTAAAACACTATATATATTTTATTAAATAAATTTATGATTTGTGATCTGTACTTAAAAATATTAGCTAATTTCATAATAAACTATTAATGAAATAGATTTTTTTTTACAATTAGAAAAAGGTATGCAAAAAAAAAAAACTTTCTTGTGAATTATAAATGATATTTGAATGCCTAGATTAGCAAAGCCAACAAATAGCGCAGATTGGCAATTCCATCGCGTAGACAATCTCAGCTGGCATCCTATAAACCTTTGAGAATGGCAAAGGTCAGTTCATTTGACAAATTCAACCTAACTAATGCATAAGACTCCTCTTTTATGAGGGAATGGGGAGAATCATGATGTATACAGTCTTTTTTTATTTTTTTACAAAGGGTTTATTTTTGTGAGTTGAATCTGTAACTTTATGATGGCAAAGTAGCAACTTTATTATTTTCTCTGAAGCTCACCCTCGGTCACTTCATTTGATAGAATTTGAAAAATAATATTTTTAATTAATTAAATTTTAATTATTAAATAAAATAATATCATTTTATTTGAATTAGTTCGAATCAAAATTTTCAATTTAAATTCGATTTGAATTTTATAAACTCGAATTTAATTTATTAATTTGGACTCAATTTAGATTCAATTTTTACATTTTTTATAAATATGTTAAAGAGTTAATTTCATGTCCAACTAATCCAAATCTAAATTATCGTTTTCCATGAAGGAAATAAAAGTGATAATTGCTTGCCCAATTTTTTTATAATGCTTAAATAATAATTTATACATATATCTTTTTGTCATTACATAACTTTGAAGAGAATTTATATTCATATAAACGAACAAATTCAAAATATATTTCACTTTTAAATAACAAGTCTATTAATATTCTTTTTTAGAATTTATCTAGTGTATATATAGTTTTAATTTATATAAAATGAACCAAGTTACGAGGATCCAATTATTATGAATCAAACATCTTTAAACGGATAATATTTTTAAGATAGATTAAATATCCATATAGATATTATAATTGAATTATTTTCTTATACTTCGTTTTAAAAGAAATACAAAATTTAAAATATTGTTCAATAAAAAGAAAGAACTTCTCTATGTATTAAAAAAGTAATTTAGCATAAAGTATATGATATGAAAACATATTACTATCAAAAATAATTTTTGAAAGTGTTGCAAGGTGAAGAAAATATGAACAACATGAGATTTAACGCATTGCTAGAAAAATGGGGTGGGGTTGTAAAAGAACATTTAATTATGCGGACAAGAACAGAACAAGGTCTCAACTAATTGTTGCCTTCAAAAAAAAAAAAGGTCTCAACTAATTGTGTCACCACGGTCCACATCCAATTGAAGCAAAATTGGCACACCCTTTTTTATGTTGGGAGCAACCATTCAACCTTTCCCACTGTCAGTCTCCAACTATAATATACGTTTTAATTTATATTCAATGTCCACATTAGTTTTCCGCCTTCACTACACAACTATTATGAAAATAAATTCTCATAAACAAATGGATTTGAAAAAATTGTAGATTTCTGCAAAAATACCTGTTTCGTTATTTTAATGCAAAGTATTGCTTATTCACAGGTTGATTAGTTACGGTTGACGGCAGTTTCTGTTTCGGATTTCAGAAATTAAACAAATGTTAATTAAAAATATAAAAAAAATCAGGTGACCAGTCAAGCCGGTAATCAGTGTGCTTTCAAGCTAGAAAATGTTTATATATATATTCCAGTGCCCTCCTTAGTCCTTAACTCAGTCTGAGATGTTCCCTCACACGTCCCATCTTACTCTCTCTAATTAAAAACCAGAAGAAGGAGATTTTCACTCTTTACCCGGTTTCTGTGCTGTCATCGGCGATGACTGCGACGGCGTCCACAAACTCATCGCCGACTACTTGACGAAATGCGTCTGAACTTCATAGTTTCATCTTTCTACATCACGTCGTTGACTTATTTTGAGCCTGTTTAGCTTAAGTACTTATTATCCGGTCACCGTGAAGTATCTCCGGCTGTTTCCAGCAACAAAGTAGCCTCCGTTTCCTATTCTGGAGTTCTGATTTTTGTTAACTGTCTCTAGCTGTTTGTTTTCTTTTTCTTGGAAGCTTTGCTCCTCTACATTTCACAAGGTGTTTTCTCTTGTTTTGTTTCTTAATCTTCCATCCGATCAATTCTCAACCGTTTGATTACTATTCATCTAAAAAGATCATTTCCTTCGATGCTCAATACTGTGGTTATTTTCTGATAAATTAGCTTCTAAAATTGAGCTGTAAGAGAAAGTACTAGAAGAAAGAGGAGAGTAGCGTAGAGTTGTGAGTGCTAAGGTAGTTAGTCATGTTGGATCTTAAACTGAACGTGGAATCGGCCGAGCCGAGTCAAAAAGCCTCACTAGCTTTACTGGAGAAGTACCGGAATCGCCAGTATTCTCATCACGAAGGATCGGGAACCTCCAATTCATCAGTCGTCAATGTGGACGCATCCAGCAATGACGACTCGTGTTCCACACGCGCCGCGGATGCCGGTAACAGCAATCGCAGTAATGCATACACCTTCAGCTTTGATATATTGAAGGTCGGCGGCGGAGAAGATGAAAATGAGAAGGACAACGACGGCCTAGTGACGAAGGAGTTTTTTCCGGTAAACAACGGAAAAAATGTGCGAGGCGTTGATTATGGAGTTTCTGGAAACTCCATGGATCTCTCGTTTGAGAGGCAGAAAGAGATTGCTGGAGGCGGAGACGTACGTGTGATGCAGCAAGCGTCACAGTCACAGCAAGTGAAGAAGAGTAGGAGAGGGCCTAGGTCTAGGAGTTCCCAGTACAGAGGGGTCACGTTCTATAGGAGGACTGGGCGATGGGAGTCTCATATCTGGTACTATTCTTCTTTCTTTTTTTTTTTCCTTAGGCTTTTGCTTTTGATTGCATAAGTTCTAGTTGCCATTGGTCATTCCTTTGTTATCCGGACCTCGTATTTTAGCGAAAATTTTACTTTATTCTTGTTGTAAATTTGTTGATTTGGGCTGGGTGACTGAAATATGTTTACTTCGAAGTCGATACTTGTGTTAAGTTTCTAGGATTGTATATCAAGATTTTTAAAGTGGTTTTTTGCGCAAGGGTAGTCTCCTTAAGAGGGAAATGTTGTGTTTGGTTGATTTATTGTAAGGTACGTGTCTAACGGCTAATTATATACTCTTTTATGTGCAGGGATTGCGGGAAACAAGTCTACCTGGGTACGGATGGATTGCCCTCGGTTTTTCAGGATTTACATCTTAATTTATTTTCAATTTTTCATCGGCAAGAGGATGTCGTTTGTTGCGAATCCTCAAATCCCAATTTGTTTCGTTATCCGTTGCTTTATAAAATATTAACGTGATGTCGGATTTATTAGGTGGATTTGATACCGCTCATGCTGCTGCTAGGTGAGTGCATCTATTTTCTACATATTTTGAACAGTTCCTGGACGATAAAATAAAGGATGGTTTTCTTCCTTCATTTTTTTTTCAAATTTTCGTTTCTATTTGTTGCTTTTTCTTAACTTAATAAATCCATGCTTTTTCTCCTTACCCTTTTATTTTTGAAATCCAGAGCCTACGATAGAGCTGCTGTCAAGTTCAGAGGTGTTGATGCTGATATCAATTTTAGCTTTAGTGATTACGACGAGGATTTGAAGCAGGTTGGTCATTGCGAATGACACCTACGTTAAGCAAATTATTATTCAAGCATTTTCTGAACTTGGCTTCTTTCTTAATCGGATATATGTGCAGATGAAGAATCTCTCCAAGGAAGAATTTGTGCACATTCTTCGGCGACAGAGCACTGGTTTTTCAAGAGGGAGCTCAAAATATCGAGGGGTAACCTTGCACAAATGTGGCCGATGGGAAGCTAGAATGGGTCAGTTTCTTGGGAAAAAGTGAGGAACTACTTTATGAATTTCTTGTTCAATTTATACTATAATCGAACGTATATAAAGCGTGTTTCTGCATTTGGGTGTATGATGCTTCAAACCAATAAAAAAAGGGCTCAGTTTTGTAATTTCCTAATAGCCCAAAAAAATAAATAAATCTAAATATCACAGTATTTTTGCAAAGAAGAGATGACTTCCAGTGGTATTTTCATCATGGAGATTACGATGCTTGCTTGCAGGTATATTTATCTTGGGCTATTCGACAGTGAAGTAGAAGCTGCAAGGTCTTAGTGATCATGATTTACGGTCTACTGATACTGAATTTATTACCCTGAATTCTCAACCTCAATAGGCATCCATCAACTTTTGATTTTCTGGAAACCAGGGCTTATGACAAAGCGGCTATCAAACGTCATGGAAGGGAAGCAGTAACAAACTTTGAGCCAAGTTCATATGCGGAGGAGAAGATATCTGAGGCCAGTAAGGAAGGTATTGTGATTTATGTGTGCTGCTATGTGTGTTGTTATATTCGGCAGGATTCTTAAGAAATCATAACTGAAATCTTTCCCTGAGTTAATTGATCCGAGTTTGGTAATGGTTTACTGATTCAGGTGGTGACCACAACCTTGATCTAAATTTGGGAATATCTACTTCTTTTATCAATGGCTCCGAGGAAAATGAAGGGTATCTACAATTCAATTCAATCCCCTATTCTGTACTCAGTGGGAGTTCAAGGGTAATTTATGTCCTTTCAATGTTTAAGTATTCATGTTTCTTCTTGATTATTGTAAGTTTAGAGCATTACTTGACTTTTTAATAGCAAATCAACTGCCCTTTTCTGTGAATGATGACACACTTACTATTAGGCAAAGTATTAGGTAACAATGTGTGGGTTCTTCAAACTACGAGCATGGCTCTGTTTGTTTTCTCATTTTGTAATAATGCATCTTATGCTTATTCCATTTACGGATGTTATGTTCTACACGGTCTGACTTTGCAGATGGAGAACTCAATGATTCCAGTAATGGTTGATCAACCTTTCAAAGGGCTAGTGAGGAAATCTGATCACCATATGTGCTGGAATGGCTTATATCCTAGTTTCTCTCCCATTGAGGTATTGACATGTTGCTGTGTCTATTTATAGGATCCTGTATTTTTCTGCTGAAATTAGCCGCTGAATCCACTCGTGATTTGTCACTCTGACCTTTCAACTGTTGGAATAATATATATTCCACGGAACTATATATTTTTATTCAACTTGTTTAAGTTTTTAGAGAAAGAACATAAGGCACTTAAAATGGTCGATCAGTGTTACGTGTTGTTTGTTAATTGCCACTAATTCATGATACATAACATCAACAAGTTTTATTTTATACATTGTTTAAGAGCTCTTGATAAAATGACATGTATCTGTCAAAACTTGTATTTGCTTGGGCTTGAAAGACCACGTTTTGGTTGTAATATTCTGACAAACATTTTGGCAGGCAAGAGCAACGGATAAAAGGATTGAATTGGGTTCTTCACACGGACTCACAAACTGGACATGGCAAATGCATGGTCAGGTCACTGCTTCCCCAATGACACTGTTCTCTACTGCAGCATCATCAGGATTCTCAAATTCAGCTACTGCTCCCTCCGCTGCCATTCTTCCATCTAAACCTCTCAATCACCCAACGACACGCAATCTTTACTTTACTTCACCGTCGGCCACCGCCACACATGCCTCTCAAGTCTGTTGTTCAATTAAGTCACCTCAGGCTCCACCATGACCTCCTATCCTCCCTGTATCAAGGAGGTAGGTAGTTTACTGGATAGCGACAAAGTTGAAAGTCATTCTCCGATTCAATATTGATTCCATAACATACATGCTAATACTTATTTCTGACTTTGGTAAAACAATTATGAAACCTTGTTAAATATGTGAAAAGAATACTAATCCCGTCTCAAAGTGTTTCTGTGAGCAGCGATAGTAGCAGTGACGCCGCAAATAATGGTTTATTTGAGCAAATACTTCAAATGGAATCATAACCTATAGTTGAAGTTGCAGAAATTTGTGGTCACTGAAATCTAATATAACTTAAACTTCCCTTTGAGACAAGCGCAGAATCGGATACGTACAATTTTCTGGAGAAAATTTTCCTCTAATTCTATGTTTGACCAAAGGGACCCGCTCCTAGAGATGTGACTGTGACTGTACTATACGTCGTAGCACTACCAAAAAAACATATGCTCCGCTCCTTTGCTGGACAACAAAATCTGTGTGGACAACTGGGCATGTAAATTAATGCCTTGGACGTTTTATGATTGATGATGGTAAATAACTTCTTTACAAGTGGGATTTGGGATAGGAACCCAATAGAGAAAAAGCTATTTTCCCGTTCTCTCTCTTCTTACCGACACCACAACCTTTTTCCTTTTTTTTGCACTAAAAAAGGTCAAATTGCCCACTCCAGGCGCCCCACACTCCGGCCCGACAGAGCGGTGGAGGGGTAAATTACAGTTTAATCTCACTCAGTTCTTTAGAGAGGGGCTCCATGTCCGGTGCGCACAAGGAACCACCACATTGGATGAAACTCCCACTCTGTCGCTGTTGGGACTCAAACCTGAGATTTTACACTCAACAATTTCCCTGAAGACCAATTGAACTACCCGTGCGGGCAACTTTCTTCCTTTTTCTCATACAATACAAAGATGGAATAAGAATTTTTGCGCCTCTTCCTGACTCCAAGGACATAAAAAGCTTTTGGAGTTCAAAAGCGGTTGATATTACATAAACCTTTTGAAAGACATATTTCATTTTGTGGTGGACAAAAAGACAATGCCACTAATGCATCAATGGGACGTTTGGTTTGTACAACGTCGTTCTGTGAAGTTTTGGTTCTAATCCTGCCTTTTAGAGGGTTCATTTCCAAATCCTTAAAATTTATGCCAAAATTTTGAACTAAATTATTGAAGCAGTTTTTTCTTTGCATTTTATAAGAAGGTTATTTATGTAATTTGAATTCATAACTTTTTGATTACAATAAAATAACCTTAATAAAGTGGTTTTTGATTAATTTAATGATAATCTATTTTATTTACCGGGACTAGAAGGTTAATAGTCAGTATCTTTGATTCTTTGTCAAAATATATGCATCACTTATGTGCATAAAGTACAAAAAATCAATGATTTTAAAACTAAATCGGACCGGCTAATTCAATTAAAATAAACACGAATCGATTTAATTTTCAGTTCGATTTATGTTTATAACCTTTAGGAGAAAAAACCGGCTGGTTTATTTACCTTTAGAAGAAAAAACTGGCCGATTTCTTGAAAAAACAATTTAAAAAAAACCGGTTAACTAAAACCTTTAAGCATATGTCAGAAGCAGTGGCAATAGCCTAGGGGGCAAGGGGGGCTACCGTCACCCTTGCCTATCTAAGATTTGAAATTTAAGTGAGATATTTAGAGTGTGAAATTGTACTAACAGTGTCAGTGACAAAAACTTTTAGTAGATCTTTGAATTCGCCCCCCTTTAAAAATTAGTCGAGTTTTGCTACTGGTATCTTTATCCCGGAAAGCCCCCAGCAGCTAGACTATGCGAACTTCCCAATCTTACGAAGAAAAAAAAAGGAAAGAAGGTAAAGCTACTTCGTTCAGCTCATTTTCATCATGGGACCTCATTGCTCGATCCGATCCTAGAACTTTGTTTGAGTTGCATTCCGCTAAGTTCCCTTTGCTACGGTTGACTGTTCAGTTCTACGTACTTCGATAGCGTGCCAGGCAAGCTTACTAACTCGGCGATGGGCCCAGACCTCAACCACTCCCTATTGAATACTCGGTCATCTTTATAAATATGTGAGACCTGCACAAGCATCAAAAGAGTCGTCCAGCTCTGCACACGAAACCATGCATGTGGTTGTCATCGTCACTATCAATCTCCAATTTTAAGAGAATACACCATTTTTTTAAGGGAAAAGATTCAAAATTACACAGTACATCGGGAAAGACAGGTTTCAGATAAATCCTCTAAAAGGATCATGTGGCACCCTATAGGAGGTGTGGCAAAATAAGTGACTCCGACATCAAAATGATCTGCATATTTGGCAAGCCAATCGGCACATCTGTTGCTCTCTCGATAGATGTGTCGATGAACAACAGTCCAGTTCCGATTGAATAGTTCATTGATGCC
>JAOTAY010000190.1:8531661-8547562 GCA_025629805.1 Erythroxylum baracoense | reverse complement strand
TCGGAGAGTACATTATATATTTATCAATTTTAAATTTCGGGAAAAATAAAATAAATATTTCTATTATTCAAAAAATTCCATAATAAATACAATAAATTAGAACTGGGCAAATGGAGCAATCTGGCAAAATTTAGGACAAAACGATGAAGGGATGATGCCGCACGTGCCCCCACGTGCCACCACTGTGTGTGGGGAAAGACCAGCCGGGTCGGGCTGCGTCTTCCTCACCTGGAAGACTGGTATTCGGGTTGTTTGATCTGGTTCGCGACCCGACTTCAAAAAAATGCCATATCTCCCTCAATTTTGATCGGTTTTTAACGAAATTGGTGTCATTAGAATCTTAATTTAACGATCTATCAAAGCCCTTAACTAATTTCACGAAAAAGCTACTTGAAAAATTTGAAAAAAAAACAAAGAGGAATGTCTTACAGTTTTACGGGTGCGTTTTCAAGTTCTGGGTTTTAAAACCAAACAAGCAAAAAATTTTGACACCAAACCGAATCAAATCAACAACAACAAAAGGTTTCACAAAAAATAACTTAACAAAACCGAAAACCCCAACAAAGAATTCATCATCTGGACTCGAAAAATTACCCAACAAAATTAGCAGTCACAATTAGGGTTATTAGCCTCTGATACTAATTGAAAGAATAATTAAATGAAATTATTGATTAATATCATGATTAATCAATATAATTAATCTAACCCTAGAATTGTAACATATTAGATTCATGAATTGAATGAACAAATACCTAGAAATTGAGGAATAATTGAGTCCATTGTTGTTTTCTGTGAAGCGAAGCGGCAGAAATGCAGAGTATTGACTATTGCTATTCCAAACCTGATTAGAAAACCCGTACAGTTCTCAATGGGGTGATTATATTTAAGGTTGGCTAGCAGTAGGGCCTTTTGTGCACTGTAAACCATGGGCCAAGCCTACCCATTATAGCAAGCCCATGAACACAGGCTCAATGACACGTTAGAGAGAATTACCAAGCCCAATTATCTTGACATCCAATTAATCGAGGTTTATTATTTATTGTGCTAGTCCACCAAATTAATGATTAAAATTCTATCACAACCTGATTGAAGTAGGCATTTGAATCTGAAATTTTAGAGGTAGTATAGTAGAGTTGATTAATAAGAAAACTTTTAGACCTGATTTAATTTGTTCAGCCCGCCCTTGCGTATTTCGTTTTTGCTGTGTTTAGATGTTTACATGTGATTTATATCATCTCATTATATATTTGCGGATTCTATAAGTCTTCAAGGTTAAAAGTTGAAGGCCTAAAATATATTTGAAAAGAAGAAATACTAGAACTACACAATCTAATCTGATGAGCAGATTGTAGTCCATCGACATATATTTTGTGTATTTGCTTGATTATGATTAATCTATGCATGGAAACTAGTTGTTCATACTCGGTTTGTGTTAGGGTATGTTTAGGGAGTTATTTAAAAGCTATAATGTACATAGAAAACCTCCTGAAGTTAGTTTCCTAAACTTTAATTTTCGACATATGCAAAACTAATTATGAAATTGTTATTGTTAGAATGTTTATGCTAGTGAATCTGAGAGTTATAGGTTTGCAGCTATTTTCCTGTTTTCTCATCATGATTTTGACATACTTTTAAGTCTAATATGTCTGGAAATTCTAGTGAAAGATGATGAGATTAAATTGAATAAAAAAGGAGCACTCATGAATGTTCAAAGAAGCTGAATTGACATTGTTTGCATCCTATTTTTGAGTTGTGCATTCAGTTCTGATCTTTTGACATTCCAACATGATTTTAGCTTGTTTTAAGTGCTAAAGACATGATAAATGACAGCTCATGTGTTGAATCATCTAACATTAAAAAAGAGATTCTAATTAAATATCTTCTATTAACTCTTATATCTGACATGCTAATTTACAAGGAAAATGACGCGATAGACAATGGACATCAAATCGGACTAAATTCATGCAATATGACATTGTTGACGTGGCAAAATTAAGATCCCACCGTACCACGTGAATTTCTAGTCACACACAGAAATAACGAGTATCACAATACATTATCATTGAAATTTACTATACGAGCTATAATGCTATTCTCTCATTTTTCGTTTTTGTAATTCATATTTTATTTAAAATTATAGATGTGTTGTCAATAAATATGTTAATAACGAACACTTTAGGTTTTTTGTCAACTGAGAGTAGTTGAATAAGTCTTCAACTAAAAATGTTTGGAAGGTGCTTGACCAAATAGTCTTTATTCTTAATGTATCAATATATACATACAAGTTCTTGAATAAATATTGACGATGCGATGCAAAAACTTGTACATATCTCATGCTCCGTTTTCTTTTATCTATATTTGGAATCAGAATTAATGGATTCCAGCTCCAATACAACCTAAAGAGTATGCTAGGAGCAAGTATAATTGCTTTACGCAAATTAAAATTTAAAAGCCACCTTTTTAACTTTTCGTCTGGTTTGTATCTAAATTGCTATTTAAGCCTAAACGATTTTGGAGAGTTCTTGCCTTTTCTGGGCAACTTTGCGTACACATCATGCTTAATACTTGCTTAGGTAAGCAACCATAAGCATTTTCCAGCTTCCTCCATCAAACTTCACAAAATTAATGGAGTTTATACGTGTGTCTATCATTGTCGTCGTTGATTCGAATTGGATGGAAAAGTTCAATCAGGTCCACAAGGTTAACTTATCCTCCACAACTTTGAAACTCCTTACCAAAATTTCCTCTTGCTTTCCAAAATTTCAGTTAGTAATTGATTGTCTAGCATTTACAGGATCTTCCACTTGACAATTGACATCAGCCTCTCTGGGTATGGGGACATGAGTTCTAATCTGACTTAACCGAGTTGGCTACGTAATTAAGATCGAGCTTTGCCAAATCTGGGCAATCAACATAAGGAAGCTGAGCACTCAGTATTTACAATCTGCAACTTACATTAAGCCCCAACAATAGGTGAGAAGTTGCAAAATTTGTATGATACGCGAAATTTACTCCTCGTATTAATGCACTGCAAATACTGACGTCTGTTTCCCATTCAAGATCAATTGCAGGGTTGTTGGTATACAACTCAAAAAGGGGAAGAGAAAGTGTTCAAACTTTAACCTATTCAGCTCACTAGCAATCAAGTTTCGATCCGCTAATAACAGAGCAAAACACTCGACTATCTGGAGGCTCACCATTAGCCCACTTCATGATATACTGCGTCTCATAGTTACAACCTTCATTTCGCAGCTTTACATAACCTGCGGACATCACAAACACAAGCCACCCATTACAACAATTGTTGTTATGACATCGTGTTGAAATTACTCAGGTGCTTTTGATGGATCTAATAGATATAATAATCCCACCAATAATAACACTTGATAATAATGTGCTTGCATTACCAACCTCCAACAAATCTCTAATAGAAAATGAAGCTCAAAAAAACTTAATCAAGGCTAAAGAAACTGTACAGCTAATAACAATATCACACCCAATGATCGACACAACTTGTGTCAATCAACTAACACAGTAATGAATACAACAATGAGCCAGAAACTGAAAATTTGGAGGCAGAGGCAAAACAAACTAATCCAAAATCCAACACACTCAAATCTCAGAATGCAAGAAACAAAGAAGGAAAAGATCAAATGACCGACAAGAAACAGAGCTAGAGTCTATTCTTACCTGCTGCCTTTGGGACCCCAATTTTCGGGAGTTTAATCCTTCATCAGGCTCATCAACAAGACCATTCATAGGTCAGTCCAGCCCTTCAGTATATGGCACTTAAATGCAAATATCCTCTCTTTATGATTCTTGGTAACCAAGTAAATCATCATCCATCAAAATCACATCTCAAACGTTCTGCTATACAAGTTGCCTGAGCTGGGCATTCTAATCTTTGAATCTTCATAGCCAGCAGCATAGAACTTGTTGAATCCAAGTCTCTCATTCCTGAGGAATTCTGCCATTGCTACATTATTTCCACCCTGCAACTCATTCCAGCTATCCCAGTGTCCATTTGGTGTGATCCAATTCCTCGACTGTGGCAGGGACAGCTGTGCAAAAGGAGGTGATAAATTGCTCACTTGTGATTGATCAACAAGCCTTGAAGAAATTCCATAAGAATCACCAAGAGGAGAAAAGCTATCCCCATTGTCAGCGTATCTTAAGTTCTGGTGCTGAGAGAGAGATCTTTGCATCATAAGTCTTGCCTCATTTTCAAAGGTATTCATGGGTTGCGGGAAATTTAATCTCATATCTAGGCCTGGACTGTTAAGCCCGCCATGAAGCCTCCCTTTACCAACAGCCAAAATTGCAGGATCCATAAACTCAATGTCTGTACTGCCACCAATATTTCCTGTTGGAGGAGCCAGATACGAATTTCTTAGCAATGAAGAAGAGTCGAGCAGATGATTCCCTACAAAGAGAGCATTAAATATGAGTGATCACAAAGCAGGAATCAGGTTTCAATGATATCAATGACAAATACGACACTAACCAGGAATACCGTCAAAAGTCTGGTCTACTCTCTCATGAGAAGAAAAGCCCGGAGGAGGAGCTCTATTTGGCACAGAGAATCCAGGTGGTGCAGAAATTGGAGCTCTGGAACCAGGTGCTGGCTCAAAAATAAAAAGATAGATAAGTTGCCAAATACACGACTTATGGCACATCAACTTTATTGTTCATCAAAAATTTAACAGCTCAAAATGCAATGTAGTAGCAAAAAGAATCTGAGGAATACAAAAAATATCTACTTGGAAATTGTGCACACTTAAGATCAAAAATGGTGCTTAAATTCCAAGCTTAAGCTAAGAATATTTAATAACTCACCAGAAGGCCTATGAGAGAAGAGAGAGGCACCATTGGTAAAAGATTCAGACTCCTCAAAATTTCTTGAAGAAAGACCATTGACCATCCCAAGCTTATCCATATACAAGTTTCGGCTTTCAACCAAATCCTGGCTGAATGTGTGGTTCTTTGGCAACCGCCGAAAGTCACTAAAAGATGCATCTACATCAAATGCCTGATTTCTAGAATCCTCCTGTCTAGCAAAAGAGAATCTAGATTGATTGGTGTTTTGTGCTTTCCAAGAATTCGGCATTCGAAATGAACTAGATTGCCTATCATTTTCACCTAACAATTTTGCCAAATTTTGAGGTGAAGTTAATGAATCATCCCATGAATCAAGGTCCAGTGACAATATATTTGAAATTATGCTGCTTTCACCAGCATGAAAAGTAGCAATACCATCAGCTTCACTCTGTGATCTCGTGATGTCCTTCCCTTCTTCATTTGTCAGATCTCTTTCTAAGCTAGAAGCGCTGCCTATCAAGTTCTCAGGATAACCATTAGGTAATAACGAATTGGTAGGTGCATGTAAACTTGTATGGTTACTGAATCTATTTTCTAGACAAAGACGGTCAGCATTTATGCCGGCCGCACCAACAATATCATTCTGCTGTAAAGAATAAGACCTAGAATGACTTGAAAGATGTAACGAATTAGCTGAATTCAGCATAGCACGAGTCATAACTTCTGGATCCTTCAGTCTCTGATTATCAAATGATATTATATCCTCCACTTCAGAAATAGATTTATCACCAGCTTGGGAACACGGATCTGTTCTCCAATTAAATTGTTCCCTCAGATCACCTGTTCCATTAACAGCTGTGACAGGACCATCAGCAGCTGGTGCTGGTAAATGTTCTCTATATTGTTCAGGGTATGAATGCTGTAGCCCTAGACTCTCAGGCGATTTGACCATAGTGTATTCAGACAATGAACTACTAGATCTAGTTGATCCAGATATTTCATTTCTGATACTATTATCGACTCTCAAAGTAGACATATCAGAGCTTAAGTTTTGCAACTTCCAATCAGTTGCAGTAATTTCATCTTCTTCAGCAGTGCAAGAGTCCACATTATGCACAATGGAGCTTCCCATATTAGGTGCTATAGTATCCCAGTCATTCATAGAAGACAGGTTCGTTGATGACATAGTGGTGGTACAAGCAGTTGTGGCTAGGTTTTCGGGTTCAGTGGCTTGACCATCTCCACTCACAAATTTCTTTACGGGTTTCAACATATCCTGTTTACTTTTACCATTTGTAACTTCACATTCTTCATCCCAAGTTGCTTTCCCCCCTATATCAATATGCAATGTAGACACCTGGGCTGTGCTTGCAACTGGCATAGATAATGCCAATGTACTACTACCTGTGTCTGGTTTAGGTTTGGTGAGTCCATTTGAGTATGAACTTCCAAATTGTGGTTGGTTTGAAGCACGCATACCCCTGGCATATTAATTCATTTTAGAAACAAGAAAATTAATTATATAATTTACTGTCCACAAGCAAATGGCATACCATGAAGCTGCAGCAGGAAGAGTAATAGATCTACCAGAATTCCCATTGGGAGGAGAACCTTTGACTGAACTAATATTATTCTGCAAATAAACAAAGAAAATAGTTCTCAATCTCATATGTATCAATTGTCAAGATTGTTTAGAAGTTCAGAAGCAAATAAGCATTGTCGGACAAAATTAAAGTATTCAAGAGTAAAAAGAACTTACATTTGAAGGATTCCTGATAATTGGTTTTGCTGCAGAAACAGAACTATTGACACAATTGTCATCTAGAGGGGGAGGTAGCATACTCCCAGCCCGCCTTAGCATACTATTTGTTGCACCAGCAATTTGTTGAACTCTACTCCTTCAACATCACCAACAATTAATTGATCTTCCAATTATATCACAGAAAGTATACATATAACAAAATGCAAAATGAGGGCTATGATATGAAACCAAAACAATAAATTTCTGAAAGAGGATGACAAAAACAAAATTCCAAACACAAAAATATGGAGAATTAAACTCTAATTTATATATCTCATGTGAGCTTAAAAGATCCATTGAACACAACAAATGTTACCATTTGAAGAAAGGTTAACATTCAACCACAATTTCATTTTAGTCACTTGTTTCTCCAGTATGAAGAGAAGACTAAATGACCATAAAACAAAACAACTGAGGCCAGTTAGAGACAAGACTGTCATTGTCGACAGAGGATTGAAGACAAAGAATACCACACTGACCACACTGACCTATTCCAGCATCATTTCAAGGGATAAGCAGGTGACAAAAGATAGAACAATATAGATTACATCTATTAAGAGACATAAACCATCATCCTCATGCAAATTATCAACAAATATAGATCTACCTTGTATATGCTGAAATTATCTCATCTTTTGTAAAACTATCTTCTTGAGAACCCATCTCGTGCAAGTATAGACAATCAGGATTGGTGCAAGGCTGAAATAAAGACACGTTTATGCCAATTGAGTCACTTTACAGCTTAGATAATTCCACAAAGTAATTCTAATGAAGAGAGAAAATCTAATTATGTTCCATACCACATTTCTCAGCCAAGCGTGACAATACTTTGTTGTTCCAAAGCATGCCCTGATAATGCAGAGACTGATCAGGAATTGCGTACAAACCATTTCTTTCTAAAATACCATCAGAAGTAGAAATGCACATACTTTAAAGATCTACCATCCAAAACAAACCCATGTACAGATTGAATACAACGAACTGCTTCTTCCTCCTTTGAGTAAGTTATATATCTTCAGCACAAAAGGAGCAGAAGCCAAGGTTAATCAACAGTACAAAAGACAATAAAGTTATAGAAAACGATCCAAGATCACAAAAATGGAGGAGCAATAAGATAGTTCTACTTCAGCATACGCTCTTCATCAAACCCAGCAAGTTTATTTTAATGGTTGACTGGTAAACATATTAAACTAAAAGTAAGTGGAACATTTGCAAACCCAGAACCAAACATGAAATGAGCCACTTACACACTACAAGTATTGTTTGGAAACTGTTGTATGACACCAGCTGCCGTTCGAGACATAGACACTTTTAGTACCTTTCCATACTGACCAAAATACTCTCTACGTTGGAGCAGCTGCTCAAAATACAGAAAAAAAGGATAATCAGTTTCTGCTTCGAGATAAATATGAAAAGATAAGGAGATGGATAGGATGAAAGGAAGGCTACATCTTCATCTGCAAGATTTAGTGGCAGCCCAACAATGTAAACAAGGTTCCGTTGAATCACTCGCACACTGCTAAGCTGTTTCCTTCCTTCAGATGGCTTTGTCCTTGCCTTTTGAGATTTCCTGCGCTCTGTACTAATTTCGGCCACCAATCTGGAAAACCATTCACATAATCAGGTTACGAGTAAGAGGAAGAATGGGTTAATGCTATACAAGCCCTTTATACAAACAACCACCTCTCACAGCTTGCCGCCATCCCTACTATCTTTTCCTTGTCATACGCAGTGCGACATGCTGGACATCGACCCTCTGTATCATCCTTCTCAGCCATGTCCATGATTTGGTGCCAGCACCATACACATAACTAAATCGACATATGGTCACGCAATTAAGAACAATGATGACTCGCGTCCAAGCTCATTAATCTATTTCACCATACAGCACTCTTCTCTACAGATGAAAAAGACAATGCACTACATTTACCCATACAAGGCTGACACACAACTGATCCCGACCAACATCTCATTCTACTTTACTTCCTTTTAACTTAATTCCTTTTTCATGAACAGGGAAGCCAAGTTTAATTAACTAGAACTTTTTATTCATTTTTGCTATTTCTGAATTACAAGTCCCAAGGCATTCCTATCATAGTCTACAATATATAAAAGAATGCAGTAATGAAGGCAAATAGCAACAACGAAAACATTTTTCTCATCTAATTGCCCCAGATAGGAAGGAAAAACAGGTAAAAACGCTGATAGAAGGGAAGGACTAAAGAAGAGAACATTGACTATATTCTCCCTATTAAGTCAATGCTACAAGATCAAGATACAAAATGCAGGGCTGATGGCTTGCAGAGTTACAAAAGCCGAAACATTGTCTCTGCGCAGACAAGCTAGCAGACACGAATAGACACACACAAGTAGCTGCAATATCGCAATCTACTAGCTTCCAAGTGGCTAAAGATAGGAAGAACGATGCTTTTCTTTGACACCACATAAAGATCATAAATGGAAGACAAAATCACACTTGCTCACGTATAGTTCCCATCAGAGAATAATCAAAAAGAACATTCTTGCTAGCCTCACAAACCTCATAGCCACATTTGCAAGGCTTGAGCTGTTGATCAGTCAAATCCATCTCCTCCGTGCAGAGTGGACAAGTTTTTTCTCCTTCGTCACTCATGGTTGCCCTGAAAAAACATCATCAAAAGTGAATCCATGAGGATACCAAACAAATACAATGTTTTCTTAAAATGGTGGAGTTAAACTGAACTACTAGACAGCCATGGGTTAAATTGAACTGAATTTCACTTCAAACTAAAACCTGGAGTGAGGATTTCAAGATTGTGTCATTACATAAATACATTAAGCAGTAAACTTAACAAAAGAGCAATCTTTTTAATCTTTTTGGTCGGAACAAAACTCTCGGACATACATTAGACCGATTACAAACGAAAAAATAAAAACAAAATTCCATAACCAACTAATGAAGATTAAAATAAAAAACCTAGAAAAATCCCCAATCCCATCGAGTCAAAGGGCATAGCTCTCTCACCACAAAATTGTAAATCGGAGGTCAAAACAATACTCTCACACTCACAAAATCACAATCCGAATACCCATCTTAAACCCAAATCAGCAACAACTTCCCAACCACTGACAGATAAATCGATTACACATCACCGGAGCTATATCGCAGATCAAGATAACTAATCTAGAAAAAAGAAAACCTCACCAGAAAATTTCAAAAGATAAACAAGGAAAAAAATAAATCTAAAAAATCAGCTGCATGTCAAAAACGGATATCGAAATCAAGAAAATAAAAGGAACAGATCAAATCAAAAAAGAAATGGATTTTCCCAGAGTTAGAGAAGAAGGAACAGGAAGTAGAGAAAAATTAGGGATCCTGAAAATAAGAAGAAGATCGAGGGGTAGGACTGGAAAAATCATGGATTATTTTTGAGGTGGAAGAAAGAAGAGACTTACAGTTTAGCGATCGAGAACATAAAAGAATGAGAAAGGAGAGAGAGAGAGTCTATGACGATGAGATTGAGAGAAGCGAAGCGCTCAGCGAGAGAGAGAGAGAGAAGCAGAGGAAACCACAGGAGAGGCTTTTAAAGGGCAAAATGGAAATGTGGAAGCCAGAAGGTATCTTGCTCTCTGTTTGTGTGTGTTGGTTTTGTTTGGATGGTTCTTTTCGGCTGCTGTTATTTTAGCGTACTCCTTTCCCATTGTTGCCCTTCAATTTTCTCTTCTTTCCCGATATCTGCCCCTCGTTCTCGTTGGGAACCGATGATCGCCGCGTTGGTGTTGTTTTGATTTTGATCGCACGGTCTACATTTGTTCTTGCCGTTGACGTAGTTACGTTGTTGATGCATTTGTTCACGAGGTCCTTGGATGTGCGGGGCCCCGTCCCCTCGGCCGGGCCCAGTTGGATGTTCCATCAGGCCAGCTAGGGCCACGTGTTGCTGTCTTGTGTATCGGACGGCCTTGATTAGATGAGAAGGTATTAATCAGTTTTGTCTATTCATATGACAGCACGGGGTGAGATAAATAATCATGATCGGAGTCTCCTATTTACGACCTCGTCTTTAACAATAGTCAAAATTCTGTTGGTAGGGTAATTTTAAAAGTGTTAACTTTGTAATTTGAAACAAAATACACCCAATTAAACATAACTATAAAAAAACAATAGGAATTGAAAAGTCTATTTATAAATTTAAAAATAAGGTTACACGTTGTCTTCTTTATTTTTATCACTCTATTTTTGTAACAAGTTGTTACAAAGAGAAATTTGTAAGAATTATACTAACATTTTCTTTTTGTCATTTGTTATCAGAAACCATCAAAATTCTTATGACCAACAGTATCGCTATCAACCCATCAATTCCTTATATTCTCGTCTTTAACAATAAAGGATATGATGTTTAGAGCACTAAAATGAACACTCTCTTCATCCCCTAATACTTATAGGAGTATATAGAGAAAGGTTACAATGCAACATGAGTTACATCTAAGATTCTCAAAGAATGTCAAAAGGAAATTGCTAAACAAGTTGCAGATAGAAACCACCAAGTCAAAAAAAGTTTGAGATTTGCTCCAAAAGTGTTATCAATGTACTATAAATCTATATAGAATCTTTGAGAAATTTTTAAAGTTCTCTTGCAAAAAATAATGAGTTAGCTTGATGCATATTCTATAAAGATGATAGAAATTATGAGTCAAGTGCGAAAGTATGCTAAGGATTTATCTAAATAAAAGGTTGTTAAAAAATGTTGAAAGAGTTTCTAGGAACTAAAGTTAACTAACTATTGATGAGTTTTAGGCCGTTTGCACTCATATGAAGACATGACTATGCGATATGATGATCAAGTTCTAAAGGAAAAATGCTTTTTATGCTATGGTACACTTATTTAAAGATAATTCTAATGTTTACACTAAGTCACAACAACAGTAATGTTGGGTCATATAAAGTACTTAAAATATTATAATTGATTACATCAAAATATCATATAATAAGAATAATATAAGTTTAGAAACATAACAACAAGAGTTCGTATTAAGGAACATAATAACCAAGTAAACATGAAACTTGAAATAAAAACACTTACAGTTAAATTTTTATATTTATATTATATATATATATATAGAATTTAATATATATATCAAATACAGGTGAAACTTAAAGAAAAGAGAAAAATAAAAAACTTGAAAATTTATTTAATAACATATCCTTTCAAATCGGATTGGCTTTAATTTTTATTTAGTATGAAATTCTCTTCATTGAAGAGAGTCTCATCGTCACTATCATTCAAACTCATTTCATCAAACGATATGTTAATACTTTCCATCCATGATTATCTTCCAAGTTATCGTCATATACAAAGCTTAGTTTTTAAGAAACTCAATCTACCAAAGATCGATACGGTAAAAGCAAAATAGATCTATAAAAATACTTATTATAGTAAGAGTTTATATACAATTAAAATTAAATTATTAAGAAATTATGAGAAATTATATTGAACTTGATAATAAAAATAATATACCTTTCTCTTAACAGGTTAACTCAAGTTGTATAGAAAAAAGACTAAATCATTTAATCTTTTGTGTTCCAATTTATTTATTTTTAGAATAGATCAATTCAAATGTGCTCTGGTCTCTTTCACGCTTAATTGTACTTAGACATTAACTAAGAATTTGAATTATAAACCTTTACAATTATAGAACACCAATTTCAAATTGGTTCCATTAAGTAATTGTAAGACAACAAAAGTAATTTTATAAACAAGCAAAAGTTAAGAAATATATAAACGGATTAAGCTTGTTTCTTTTATGTAATATAATAAGCATCCTAAAATCGCTGCATGCATCCTTGTATACCTCCATTTGTAAGCTAAGGAGATCTCGTATAATCTAAAGTGAAATAATTGTTGTAATAGTTAATGACATTCTTCTATTAACTTCAATTTTTTTAAAACAATAGACATTAGGATTTAGAAATTTCGCATAAGCAAACAATAGAGAGTAAAGTTATCTTTTTCATAGAGTAAAGTTATATTTTTCATCTTTCATTAATGATTGGAACATAAAGTGTATAAAAGGAAGGCATATTTTTTATATTGGACTTGATTGATTCCTTTGTCCTTTCTATATCATCACAAAAATATCTCATTTTTGCCTTCTTATCACTACCATCTAGACAAATTACTCTCACCAAAGGCTAACAAACTTGGATGATAAATTGACATTGAGACCAAAGTTTATGATCATCAAATATAATTATAGAAACTTGTATTTTAGTATTAGACCTGACATGTTAAGATGTAACTTACTTTTCATTTGTAAACATTTGTCTTAGCTCCTTCAGTTGAGCAAAACACTAAAGTGATAAGAAATTAGTTGCAAATATTATAATGTAGGAAGACAAATTCTTACCATTAATGAAAATTTATTCTCATCATATTTAAAACTCATTCACAATTATAGATAAACTTTTATCACTTTTCTTGATTTTTGCACAATTTCACCAATGATAGAAAATTATCTAGCATCTCTTATATTTTTTAACATCAAATTAATGTAATATGAAGCTCAAAAAGCCTAATAGAAAGAATTATACCTACTTTATGACCTTTTTTTAGCTACTTTATAAGTAACATCATCGTTGGTGATGAATTGTACAATATTTCTAAGCCCAACTCATTCACAATTTTATCAAATATTTCAAACAAAGTATCATTATTTCTTATAAGTTGCATTAGTGGACTTCAAAAATATTGTCTCTTTAGTAAAACAAACCAAAAAGATTATTTGTCCAACCATCACAAGAGATTGAACACTCATAAGTTGTTCAAATCATTCTTCCTTCATTTAAAATTACTTTTTATTTCAAAAAAAGAGTTTCTCAGAAGATTACCTTTGTGGTCATCCTTTGTAGTCAAGAGCTTTAAATCTTGGATTGTAAGAGGAAATAACATCTGCCATAGGTTGGTAACAACAAGACTACTGCCATAGGTTGGCAACAATAAGACTAAGTAATACTGAATGAGTCACCTACATCACACCATCATCTAGTCATTGTCATTCACATAATAAGTTACTTGTTTAAATTGTAAAGCACTACGAATTAAAGGTCAAGCTCCAAGAGTTGTTCATGGAGCAAAAATGTTAGACATTTGTTTTCTTCTCTTCCTTACATTAGTTGTAGTAATCCTTTTATGTTGGATAGGAATACCACCTTCAACATTGCTAGTTTCATCTTAACCACTGTAAAAAGAACTTCCACTACTAATTTTATAGTTAAGTCTTTTCATTTTTTCTTTCTCATTTTGATACTCTTTAAGCAAATTTTTTATCTTCCATTTCACATTATGGATAACTTTCTTACAAGGTTTCACATTAACTTTGACTCCCAACTAAATATTTATTTAATTTGGTGATTCTTCTACCTTTCAAATATTTGTTATAGTACAAATAGTATGATTCTTCATATTAAGAATCAATCTAGCATTAGTCCAAGTTGGATCATCAAATCTTCTTGAAGAGGTTAAACTATCAGAAGTACGTGAACTTCCCTTCATTTATATGTATAAATAAATAAAAACATACGTCAAAATTTAATTAACAACTCCATAGATATAAAACACTAGTTTAAATTGTGGAATAGAGAAGTCTCTGTATATGTGTGAAGTTGATGTTTATAAAAATTCAAAAGTTATTACTTAGCTATAAATTTAAAAGACATTACTTACTTAGAAGTCAGTAATGAGAAGATTAATCATATATAAATAATTGAAAAAGTAAAATTCATAAAGCTAATGTATTGAAAATGTTATTACCATATTCATGACATATCCATACAATTTCTTTGCTAATCTAAAAGATATAATTTTGATTTAGACATGTCAAAAGTTGAATGAATATCGTAGAAGAAATTGAAAAATTATATATAGTTATATTAAAAATAGGCCGCTATTTCTATCTTAATTGCATCTTTCTTTTGACGATGCACATTGTAAAAATGGATTTATTATAAAATAAAAAGAAAATTTACTTAAACATTCATATTTTTACATTATGTTGAATAATGAGTATAAAACAAGGTAGATCTTAAAAGTGATTTTAATATAATAACAGAGAAATCAAATTACCTTAGGTTTAATATATTCATGGAGAAATTAAATTACTTAAACTTTAATATTAATTTCCACATAATTGATGATATGAATGGATTTTGCTATATTTTTATATGTTATTTCATTTGAATTCATTCCTATTATTAGTGTTTAATTGCACCTTTTGTGTTCCTATTGATTTTACATGTAGATTTAATGATGGAATACAAATACAAAATTAAAGTATGAAGTTTTGAAGCCATTAAGAGCTAGGAAGGTCGTCCATAATGTAACCCTCGAAGCTTTCCTTGCACTCCAAATGACAGCATCTTTGGAGTTACTCCTTGCTTCAAAATGCAGCTCAATTGACTTTTAAAAATCCAGCAGTATGACATCACCATCAGCGGTTAAGGAGAGGAGTTTCATGCAGACATCATGCAGTGTCTGCATTTTCCACAAACATCTGCAGAAACGCAGGCGTTTCCATAAGTTTTCAATTTGGTTGAAGGGTTACACATGAACAGGGTGCGTGGACCAAAAACCACGAAATTAATTCGTCACATCATCAAATAGAATCGTGAATAGTAGGCGTCAGAAACAAAAGAAGAGACAAAACAGTGGCGTGAAATAAGAAATAGAGAAGAGTGATACATGAATAGTAGGGTGGACCTTAAACTTAATTTGTCAAATAAGTCAATAATGAGAGAGGAGTAGCTTGCGGCAGTGAGAAGAGAGCCATAAAGAAGGGGTTTCGGTAGGGTATTTTTACGGGATTGAAGCATTTTCTTTAGAAAGATTCATAGAAGGCTAAGTTCTCGACGTCGGTTGGGAGACAACATCAACGCCAGCGACTAGGGTTAAGCATTTTTACCCTGCGTTTGGTTAGTGTCTTCAGGGGTGAGGACAGTGGACAAGGACGCAAAAGTTCTGTCCTTCGTCCTGTTTGCTTGCTATCCTCACCTATTTTTGTTCCGTCTTCAGAGGACAAGGATAGAAATTTTTGTTCCTTCCAAAACTGAGGTACAGAAATTCTTGTCCGAAGGACAAGATTAAGAAAAGACGAAAATAGCCTCATGTAACTTCTGAAACTTAAAACAAACAATATTTTAATTAATTAATAATTATATTTTAATTAATTAATCAATATTTTAATTAATTAATATTTTAATTAATAAATAGTTATATTTTAATTGATAATAATATTTTAATTAAATATAAT
>JAOTAY010000190.1:8505030-8526830 GCA_025629805.1 Erythroxylum baracoense | reverse complement strand
AAGAGGAAAGGCAATCTTAAGCTTGGATTTTCAGCAAGATTAGGTGGGTAATGTATTTATAGTTATTGTGTGATTGGAAAAATTCTTGCCTATATATGTGTGCCTGTATAAATTGCTTGTTTGTGAATTTTGTGATTATTGAAAATGCATGTGATGTATGAATTTTGATCAAGTTATGCCATTGAAATAAGTCATGGCATTTTGTTTGAATGAAAAGATTAACAAGCATAAAAGTCTGAGCATATGATTAAATGAATATGTGCTTTTGTTTGGGCGAGAGTGGAACCATTCTGTTCATTACGTGCACGTTGACAAGAGCCTTCTCCCGGCTGCCCGCTTGTGGTATATGAGCTCCAAAAAAGGACTCATTCTGTTCATGGTGTAAACTTCGGTTTCTCCATTATGTTTCCATGGAACCCTCGAGCCATTTGCTTATGCATTGCATTTTTGAATTGTCAAGCATAATACATTTGGATGTTATATGTTCTGCATTAATCTGCTTAATTGAGAATACTTGAATTGCTAAGTACATATATATATATATATGCTTGAGTTTGTTCTAATTACTGATGGCTATAAATATATTAGCCACTAAGCTGTATAGCTCAACCCATTATCTTCCCTCCTTAGGTGCAGAACAAGACCACAGTTGATCCTTGCAATGCATCAAAAACTCCATGATAGCTAGAGGTCTTTTGCACTAAGTTAGTGAACATTTTTGGATAGCTTAGGAGGCATGTCAAACATGAGCATCCTTTGTATTTTGTTTTAAGTTTTGATGTGTTTATTGAAATGTAACAAACTCTGACTGTGTTTAAAAATGAGAAAGTGAGATTGAATTCCTTTCCATGTCTGATTTTGTTGTATTTGAAAATTGGGATAATGAAACGTAAATGCGCATAATCTACTCTGTTGAAATTGCCAAGGTTGTTTGTACTAGAATAGCATATTAGAATTGGAGAGATTGTGTTCTGATCGCAAGGGGAAAATATTGAGGAAGAATATCGTCTATGATGACGTCACACATACGCAGAGGAAAAACACAAGCGAAAGGAGTCGTCTGTGCTGACATCACACACAGACGCAAATAAAAGGCAGACGCAATGAAAGGTAGACACAAATGAAAGGCAGACGCAAATGAAAGGCAGACGCAATGAAAGGTAGACACAATGGAAGACAGACGCAAATGAAAGGCAGACACAAATGAAAGGCAGACGCAATGAAAGGCAGACACAATAGAAGGCAGACGTAAATGAAAGGCAGACGCAAATGAAAGGCAGACGCAATGGAAGGTAGACGTAAATGAAAGGCAGACACAAATGAAAGGCAGACGCAATGAAAGGCAGATGCAAATGAGGAGCAGACGAAAAAAATGCAGACGATAGGAGGTCAAACCAAGGCGATAAAAAGCCAAAAACAGACGATTGGCCAAACACAGAAGAAGAAGTTTTGAAATTATGCTAATTGACCCGAAGCACATTCATATGCGAATCAGGGACTCACCCACACTATCCTTCGACATATTTGGGCCGGAATAGAGATGAACCAAAAAAAGGGTTAGTTTGAATGCAAGTGGTTGTGTAAAAATGTTGGTATCCGAATGCGATAGTCGGGCTCCGGAAATGGGGTCCAACAAATTAATTGATGCAAGGAATATACAAAAAGGGGGGGGGTTTGGATTTTTAGCAATTTAGAAAATAAAATAAAAACAAACTATTGAAAACAAATTAAAACAAGCAATCGAAAATGATTAAACTGCCGAATATACGTAAGGTTCGGTTCTAGGTTCAATCTCGACCTAAACACGATCGCGCATATTTCATCATCCTAACATCTTTACAACTCTCTTCGGACTATCAATCTGAGATTAATAGAATGCTCTCCTAGTCTCAGTTTTCCTTAGGTTTTGTTTACTCAAGATAAGATCATAAATTATACCTAACTACCGAATAACCTAGGATACGATCTCTAGGTTTAATTTAGCAGTCGTATTAAGATGTGGAAAATGGTCAAAATAAGCAGTAACCTTACATGTTCGGGTTATCTAACCTAAGTTATGTTGTTCCTAATGATACGGGATCATTAAATGTTACTTACAAACATCAAAAGTAACGATTACGAATTACATTCACTGTTTTAGCAATAGGCTCAAACTAGAACAATCAAAATAAAGTATTAAAATCATTCGTTCCAAAGCCCGATCAAATCAACACCAACAACACAACAATCCAAAAAGAAATTATAACCCTTAAATGATAAAAATAGCTTAACTGTGACTTGATGTTGATATTCCCATCGAACCGATGTCGGAAAGCTAGCTTTTCGTCTCCAGTTTTATGCTCCAAGTACTAACCATCTTCTAGCTGCTTCGGGTGTGAAAGAACGATGGGAGAAGCATTACCTCTACCCTGTTTTCTCATTTTATTCTTGGTCCACTGTCACTGCTCACTCATTTAAAAACTGTAACATCCTGTTACTTAGGATAAGGTTAAAACAGTGTTTATAAGAGGTCATTGAGAAATTTGGAAGTATAATTCATACTAATGCATAATGTGGCATACACATATACGAGAATATTGATTTTTGTACATTAATATGGTTGTACATGCATTCATTGACATTTTCCGAGTATAAGTGATTTTTAATGTGATTAAAAATGTGAATTGTGGATTATTTGTCTTGAAAATTGAATTGGTGTGTATTAGAATTAATTTCACATTTTTGGTGACATTTCAAAAATTTCTAAAAATTTGGGTATTTTTGGACTAGAAAAAATGCCTAGTGGCAAGACTAATTGAGACTTGAAAAATTAGGATGACTAAACTCAAAATTGAGTGACATTTGGCATAGTTAAATGAGTGACAATTGGATTAGGAATTACTTGACAAATGGACTAATTATGGAGTGACAAATGGATCAATTATTATATGACATGTGGACCAATCTTGGAATGACATGTGGACTGATTTAGTAGGGGAGAAATGGCAACCTAATATGTGGACTAGTGGCAGTTGATTAATTAGGTAAATGTATTACATGCCTTAAGACACATGGTGAGTTTAAAAGTTGACACCTCGCATGATGAAGGAGCAAATTTCAGTGGCAATGTTTCTGTTGTTTCCCTCACCTTTCTACACCAAAATTGCTCCAAATTTTCTCTGTATTTTGTTTTTAACCCTAGCTAAAGTTATACACAAAAATCACACCTAAATCCTTTACCAAATTGCCAAGAAACTAGCTGATTATGATCTTCATATTGCTATCCGAAAATCACCTTACTTTCACCATAAGTTTGTGTTAATTTTGCTTGCATGGAGACTTGGTTTAATCTAAAGTTTTTTGTTGGATTGGAATCCTAATAGGTAAGTAACAATCTGAGTTTTATGGCATGTCAAATGATATAATAATGATTCTTGAATTGGAATGAAATTTATGTGATATTGGTGAAGATGTGTGCTGGAAAATGTTACATGAACTTGGAAGTTTTTCTGTTTTGTTTTTAGTTTATGAAAACCATGGGATATAGATTGATTTATGGATGAATTAGGTCTGATTTGAAGTATAATGAAGGTGGATTTATGCCAAAGAAAGATGTTAATTTGATGTTCTTGAATTGGGAAAGAACTAGGACTATATGCATAATAATGTAAAAGTTTCTAGTTTGATACTTTGTGAGCTGTTAAGTGAATAATGTTGAACTAGAATAAGAGCTGTTATTAATGAGGAATTTTAGTATGATTAAGGCCTAATAGAGGTATAGTTTATGAACTATAATGATGCTGTTTAACATTGGTGTAAAGTGTAAAACAATCTGGAAAAAAATGAAAGAAGAATTACTGGAATATGTTAGCAATAGTGTTTTCACTGAACATGCTTCGGTATTTTGATTACATATTGATCTGTAGATTTTCAAATGAGTTGATTCTTAATTCAAATTAAAGTAGATACATATGGATACAACTTTCTTGAAGAAGGTGAATTTTAGTTCTGTCTCTAAGAGTTTCACAATTTGGCATGAAAATGAGTTTTGGCTTAGGCTGTAGCACTCCTAGGGACAGAAATCATATCCTATTGTTAACGAATAAAATGTATTGAATTCAGCTAAATCAGACAAAGGTTTCTTTACAAAAGTTGTAACTTATTCTCTTAGCTTTCAATTTGTATAAATTGTGTAATTTATAGATATTTTAATTAAAAGATATCAGTTGTACAACTGGACAGAATGATCATGCATTATCTAAATTTCAAATGTACTTAGTCTACAATAGTTTGAGCATAACTTATACAATACTAAACCAAATTGAATGTTCTTAGAGTCATTAGAAAATTAAGGCAGAGGGAACAATTGCATGGAAGAAAGTGTTACAGAAATACACCATTTTCTTGGTGATAATAATCATGCAAAGTGGACTCAAAAGTGCTTTTAGACAAATCTGGACTGATCAATTGAGTATTGATATATGAATGACTAATGTGACTAGAATAATGATAAGGAATTTGGAATTGCCATGAACATGCATTGTACATATTTCATATACATAGACATGCATAACTGAATAGTTATACCATTGTGCAAAATTGTGATATGTGTAATATGTTTTGCATTATATAGATGAGCATTTAAAGTGCCATCATCCAGACATTGCCGAGACTTTAAGGTAATAGATTTCTGGAGCGATTGGTAAGTAACCTAAGATGATCTCACCATAAATTGTTTTGTTTATTACTGAATTGAATTTGATATTGATGCATGTGTACTAAATTTTGGACATGAAATGTCTGAGGAGTTTTAATGCATGATTAAAACATTAGAAGTGCTACTTATATGTGAATGAGATTGACTATATGGTTCTCAACGTGAATGTTCACGTCGGACTTAGTCTGATGATTATTGTGAACAAGAACATGAATGCAAATGTAATTGATCAAATGTGACATTGAAGTTTTCCTTGAATGTGAATTTGGTGAAACATGTGTTACTCAACATGTTTTTTTTAATATCGGATTAAGGTCTGATGATATATGTATATGGGACTAAAAATGTGATTGAATGAGAATGAGATTAAAAATGGCAATGATTGAAAATATAATTGATGGAATATGATAGATGCATTTCATACATGAATGCATGATCAGATAATGATAGTTGTGACATTAGTAGCCACCGAAAATGAGCTTAAAGCTCCAAAATGTGGTATAGAGCCAAAGGCTCGATATATATAATGAGCCCTATATTTGTAACAGGTAAGAGACAGTCTCAATGAGCCTAGTATCCACAATAGATACAGGATAGTTTAGGCACTTAGTCACAATAATGTAATAATTGAATGTGGGTCACATGAACATTGCATATACACTTATTAAGTGTAATTGACTAATTAAATTGTAATGTGAATATGTACTTAACTAAGATTGGGATATGTGCATTCTATAATATGTGGTGCTAAATGGAAAATTGTGAATTATGTGCTTATATGATTTGATATATGGTATGAATTAGGTGAACTATCAAGGATGGTTACATCATTGAGTTTGCAAAACTCACCAAAATCGCAACGTTGATATTTCAAGTCCGAGAGAGGACATTAGAGACAGAAAGACTCTACGAGAAGACCAATTCTTGTATTTTTGTCAAGAAATGGCTCAAAGGTCGGTCAGTTGAGACTAAAGAATTAGTTAGTAGTTTATGTTCAATTCCTCTTTCAAGCAGTGTATTATGCATAACGATTTGACATTGTATATATTCGAATGGTTTTGTAAAGCTACAATGTAAGTTTGGTTTTCATGAAATGAAATGAGGAATTTAGTTGGTTTTAAAATTTCGTGACTTTTCTATATAATAGTTGATGCCATGATTAATTTGGATATGTGATTGCTCTAACATGCCATTATTATAGATTATATACTAGAATGTCCATAGGGTGTTCTGGTATGTGATTTATGGTAGTGGGGTGTTACAGTTATAGGGCAAATTCAAATAACGGTTATGACCGTTAGCTGCTGCTGAATGTCTTTTGAAATTCATTTAGTAATACGTTGCGTTTTGTGTGTTTTATTTCAATTGTGTGTTGTTATGTCGTTTTGGCTTGTATTTGGCTTCTATATTGCGTTTTGTATATATTCCTATGTATTAAGGTTGATTGTTGCTGAATGAATAGGGCATGAAGAAATTTACTAGAATTCTCTTCTCTCTTTTGTTTGTTACACCTTTTCTTTCCCCTTCTCTAAGCTTCTCGATTTGAATTCTCTTCCCCTTCAAATCTTGGGTTTGGACGATCTGAATTCGAGCTGATTTGAGCTCCTACTAGGATCACCCAGTAACAGCTTCTACTTTGCATCTTTCATTTTGACTGTCTTCTCTCTTCACTGTCATTTTAATGCTCTCTTGCCCAACTATTAACCTTGTTGGTTTGCTTCCCATTTAACTGTCGTTGTGGTCTTTTTGTTTCCCACTACATTGTCGTTTAGCTTCATCAGCTGTGCTGTCACATTTTGCTTCTTGGATGTTGTCGTTTTGCCTCATTTTATTGGACTGCTGGCTACCTTTTACTCCTATGTTTTCTACTTAAGCTCCCCTTTTTGGACTGTCGTTTTTCTCATCTGTTGGAGTTGCCTTTTATTTCTACTGTCCTGTGTTTTCTTGTTGTGGTGTTCTCTAATTGCATCAATCCATTAACCTACAATAAAAACATTTCAACTTAAGCTAATTTTTACAGGAAAATTTAAAAGAAATAATTTAGGCCTTAAATAATAAAATATGAATAATCAATGCCCAAATGTGTAATAAAAATAATTAAATGGACTAAGTTTAGAAGAATAAAAGATGTAATATTTTGCACTTATCAAATTTCTAACTAAAAGACTCATAAAAAAGAACTGATTAGGATACAATCCAATATTTAGGTATTTTTCTTTTAATTTGGTAGCTTTTAAGATTGTTTGAAGTAGTTTAGTTTGTTTTTATAGTTTTGAACTCTCAATTTTAAGTTTATCTAATGTTCATCCACCTTTGCTTGAGATGAGATTTAATGGAGTTCAACAAGCTATAGAGGTAACATTTTTAGAAGAAGATTTTACCAGTTAAAAATGGATTGATGATATTGAATAAGGCTAATGATATTTTATTTTTAGTGAATTACCATTTATCTTTACCTTCTTTCCATTATTTTTCATTGTTCTTGTATGTTTTATACATTGAGGACAATGTATAACTTAAGTATAGAGGAGGCACTTAATGGTTACACTTATCATTTTTGATATAATTAGCTTAATGAGAATAGTTTTGAAAAACATTAACATTGAAAAGATGTCAAATCAAGATGATTCATTGTGATTTTAATTGTTATAGTGAGTTGATTTGTTAGGTTAAATAGTTATGAGCTTTGATGATTAATTGATTTCAATTTGCCTTACTAATTTTGAGAGTAGAAACTTGGTTTGTACTATGAAACTTCTTTTGCAATTTGTACATACAATTAAGTTAAATGTGAATTATTTTTAAACATTTTCATTATCCCACATGAAAAATAAAAGAATAAAAATATAAAAATGTGAATAAGTGAGCATTAAATAAATTTACTATGTTGTCTTTAAATGAAATAAAAAAAAAGTTAAAATTAAAGAGTGGTGCTAGTAGTCATTTGAAATGTAACCTAATTGAGTAACTGAGAGTATTCATGACAAGTTATTTATTCTTGTGTTAAAAAGTTAGTGACTTTAACAAACTTCTAAATTCTCTTGTATTGTTTAAAGTTGATTTTTTACTTTTTTTAAATGAAGTATATGAAAAATGTTTGAAATTTTTTTTGAAATATAAAATGATTGAAAGTTGTAGCATCTTTCTCATATATGTTCACTTCATAAACTAGGTTAAATTATGTAAATTAAGTTGAAGTTTAAAGAATTATAAGGTGAATTAAATTGACTAATACCTTGATGTAAGTAGCTAAATGTTGAACAACTTGATGAACTTTATAATTCAATGAATAATGGAGAGTCTTGATTGATGTGTTTGATTTGTTTTTTTTTTTTTGGGAGTTGCTTCCTATTTGAGTTAAGAGTAATAAATTTGATTTGCTTGAGAATAAGCAAATACTTAAGTACGAGACAATTTTATATGTGCTTATTGCTCTATATTTTTGGCATAATTTTTGGAGTATTATCTTGTGTTTTGAGGATTTTTAATATAACTCGGTATTTATTTAGTTTATATTTTATTTATAGGCCTTATTTTAGCTATCTAATGGAAAAGGAATAATTTCAGGCAAGTTTAAGTTGAGTTGCAGCGACTTTGACATTATTGTAAAGGAAGGATTCAAAACATGCACCAACAGGGACCCGTGTTGCTAAATATGAGAGCAACATGACCCATATTACTAAACATGGGAGAAACATAGGACCAAACTGCGACCCACATTCAGTAACACAAGACCAATAAGGACCTGTATTCAACATGTGTTCAACCTATATTCTATGCTGGTTCATTCTATTTCTTCTTCTTTTTTTTGCCAAAGTAACACGTGAATAACATGGGGTTATGTTAAAAACATTTTGGTGATAATTATCACAAGAAAGAAATCAAAAAGGGTGTAAGCAACATAAGGACCTACGCAATCTTGTGTTTAACTAAATTTTTAAGGTTTCATGATAAAAAGATTAGATAGGAGAAGAGAAAAGGGAGAGAGATGTTTGGAAGGACTAGAAATTATTAAGATTAATCAAAAACATTAAGATTCAAGAGCCATAAGAATCCATCCCTTTATCTTATCTTCTTTATTTTTCTTTATTAGCTTACTTTGTTCTATTATAAACTAAATAACAATATAGATTTAGATTAGATAAACAACAGAATTGTAGTATGAATTGATTTCTTCAATTTTAAGGGAAGATTCTATTTTCTTGATAATTGTTCATTTTTATAATGTGTTGAATTGGGACATGCTAGTGTTTTAATTTAATGTCAGATTTCATGCATTCACATCAATAGATGATATGTATGAATATATCACAACATAAATAAAAAGGATTGTATGTGTTGACGAACATAGAACTATATGATCTTTTTGAGTTAGGGTGAAATATATCATGGGAATTCATAAAGCGAATTAATATGTTCTTTGGTTTCTTTGATTAGAAAGAGCTTTTGGTTAATTAACTTAAGGATAAGGACTATATTGCTCAAGAGGGAATATTTATAATTGACCGACTAGATCTATTACACATGCTAATTGTTTATTCTTATCTATCGCATTTACTAATTGACTCCTATTTGTTACTTGATTATTGTTTATTTTTCTTTAATTCCAATCTCTCATTTAGTTGAATTTGATAATACAAAGACAATCACTACTAGTAGCTATAGTCCTCGAGAATCGACACTTGACTCATTTAAACTATACTATAGAAATTAATAGGTGCACTGACTTTAGTGATTCTTTGGTATTATTCTGTGTTTTGTATCATTTTTATCATAGCATAGTTGAAAGCTAAAGGTATCAAGTTTCAAATTCCTTAGTTGTTTTGCACATATTGATATACCATTTCAAAAGATGTACAAATTTGATGATAATGATGTTAAATGAATATTTATTAGTTATAGTGTTCAAACTAAAGGGTACCATTTCTATAATCTTTCCACTTATAAACTAATTATTGGTTATAATATTATATTTTATTAGAAAAGTCTATGAAAATGGACTAATAAGCAAGGCTACTTAAATATTGGCTAATAATATAACGCTTTACTTTTGGTTAATGAAACTACCTATGGTGATCATGGTTCATCTTCTTTAACAAATTCACAAAATTCTAGCAACTCTACACCTTCAAATTCAATCTACACTTCAAGCTCTTTAATAAATCCACCAAGAAAAGGATGTTCCTTAAAGGAGACTTATAAGTAGATGAAACAATAGTTTACTGCAGCTTAAAAACCAAATTATTTTGAAGTTATTATGCAAATTAAAGAGTGGTGTGGAAGAATATATAAAGAAATCAAAGCATTTTGGAAGCGGGATACTTAGACCTTACCGACTTACCAAAAGACAAAGATAAATTAGTATATAGTGAGTTTAATGGTTCGATACAAAAGTATAAGGCACTCTTGCTGCTCGAGGCTACATGTAATGAGAAAGTATTTATTTCAAAAGGAATTTGCACCTTTTAGTTAGATTTGATCTGTTTGAGAATAATTTTTGGCTATTTTTGCACATTTATAAGTGGCATATCTATTAATTTGATGTCAAATATGTATTTTCAAATGGTTTTTTTATAAAAAGAAATGTTTATAGAATAGTTAGTAGGTTATGATATTAAAGGGCAAGAAAAGAAGATCCATAGGCTCAAGAAAACCTCATATGGCATTAAGCAAGTATTAAGGGCATGGAACTTGAAAATTAATGAGTATTTCAATAAGATTATACTCCATAAAAATTCAAGAGAGCCAAATTAGTATGTCAAAAATCAATATTTCAAAAATCGGACCGGAAGTTAAGTCAATAAGACAAGATGTTTAAGGTTTAAAATGCTCAATTGGTATTAGACCGTTATAGAACTGTCTAAAGATTAAATAAAATTAAACAATTTGAAATATAATTAAAAGAGATTGTTTTTACTTATCAAAGAATTTAAAATTTAATTAAAAATATTATTAAATGAAAATTAACGATTTATTTTGGTTTATAAAAACTTAATAATGACGTAAAAAGATAGACTACTAAAACACTAATGAACAACTTGTGGATTACACTTCTTGTAATAAAGTTGAGTATATTGTGGGAGAGTGTTAAAGTAATTCAAAATTAGTAAATTTTACTTAGTCTATTTTGTTATCCAAGTATTACAATTTTTACTTGAAAATTATTTGGTTCTACTTCTATTTTTTATTGTGATTTTTAGCTTTTGTTTTTATTTTTTATTTATTATTTTTCAAATAAAAACAAAAGCATATTTTATTGTTAATATCAATATAATCATACTTTTATTATTGATAATAATTATCAAATAAAATTATTAATTAATTTTATTAAAATAAATAAGTAAATAATTTTATTTTAATCTTTTTATACAATATTTATTAATAAAATTTTAATTTAATAAAAATTCATTCATAAATAATATTTTTTAATATATATTTTAATAAATTAATGCTATTATTTGGAATTGATTATTTGATAAGAAAAAAATTAATTCAACCATCTTAAAATTTAAAATTTATGTATTTTAAAGATATTTTAAGTTTAAAATTTTGTTAAATAATTACCAATTTCAAATTTTTTATGTTGCAAAAAGTTTAAATTAATTAAATAATTAAAGTATATTAGTTATATTTTATTAGTAATTAATACTAAATAATTAAATAATATATATTTAATTAATTATAAATTAGGTTATAATAAAAAAACCGGTCTTCATTATTTTGGTGTGTTATGAAAAAATAAGAAATCAAAACTAATAATTGAAACAAACAAATTATTTTACTGAATTTGAAAATAAAAATTAATAATTAAAAATAACATTGGGACCTTAGTTAACGGTTTGTTTAAGTTAGTCCTAGTCTTAAGCCACAGAGATCTGTCAAGTGATTTTGGAACTGTTTATACATTTTAGACATATCGTTATCATTTACTGTGTATTTAAAAAAGGTCTTAAGTTTAATAAATAAGTGTTTTTACTTTTAACAACCCAATAATTTTGCCGTTTCTTTTGTTATATAGACATTAGTTGATCCAGTTGCCGGGTGAATAAGTAGACGAAAATGGATCCTGCAAAACAAGTGGAGTGGACGTACTTTTGTGGGGTTCTGTAGCTATCGACGGAGTCTGGACAAAACTACAGTATATCCAATCCAACCAGCCACAACGGAACAAGGTTTGTTCGGTTTTAAGATACCTTCAATGTATTTCTGTATTAGCTTCGAACGTCATGCATAAATTTCATAGTACGCCGATGCAAAAGGGAATGCTACATTACTACTTTGGTATGCCCCATAGTTTCAAAATAGTTAGTTAGAGACAATGGGAGAAGTATTATCCGGGTCCCTTTGTTTCTATCACCCCACATCGATAAGATTGATGAATAATATCCCCTAAAGCAAAGAATTGAGTGGTTCGTATTAAAAGGAGAAGGATCTTAGTACTAGTTCTGTTGGCTAACATATCTACAAGCATTAAAAAAAAAAAAGAATAGTATTGGGGTAAAGAAACAGTTGTAGAGTCCAAGACTGATGTTATTTAATCGAGAATGACGAGTAACAAGCATTCTTTCAAGCATTTTTCCCATCCAATCCATCCATCCAAAAGCATTTAACAAAAACAAAAGCAAAAGCAGCACCCACCCAACAAAAGCCCATAACTAAATCTTCTCGAGACTATGAACAGCAAAATGTTGAGGCGCACACAGATTTCTCCTTTGTTGCTTATAATTGCTTAGGCTTCAGCAAATCTGGATTACGACAGTGACATGGCAAAAGTCAATTCAGTTCTCAAAAAGTCAAAGATTTCCACTTATAATCAATCAGTCAGAAAGGTATGCTGAACTATGAGATTACCCTAATTCAGACAGCTTGAGATGGGCTTCAGAATAATCTTTGAAGAAAGCATCCTCATCCTATAGAGACCAGGAGCGGTCACAAAGTCAGAGCCATATAAGCAACAAATAACTTTAATACAACACAAAAAGAATGATCAGGAGTGCTCTGGAGCTTAAATCAAAGAAGAAATTCACCGCAGCATATTTGTCAACAAATGGACGGAAAACAGGGTCAGAAAGAAGAGCCTTATCAGATGGCAGTTGCAAGAGGCCCTCCTTCTCTCCACTCAAGAGCTCCCTAACAAATTAAATATACAGAGTATTAGGATCCTAAATATTTTTCCCCAAGCAAGTCAAACGATTTATAAACACAAACATTAAAACATAAGTGATCAAGAAAGGGAAATATCTGGCTCACTTGAAGTAGGTGTTGTCAAAGTAGAGGGGATTAGCGGTCCAAGGACCCTCAAAACCAGAGCGTTCCTTGTGGCAGCGACCCTGAAGTAATCATACAAAAACTCAAGTCTACCCGGTAAGAACGAACATTATTGGAAGCTTCGAAAAAGAAAATAACTGACAATGGCCAACATCTACGTCACCTACCAGGGTGTGGCCACCAGAAAGAGCAACAATATCCTTGTCACTTAAACCCATGTGACCAAACACCTCTCTCAAGTGGTCAGAACCTGCAACAGAAGGCAGCAGTTTGGTGCTTGGTTATTTGGACTAAAAACAATCTAATTTCAAATCGTCTGACTAAACAAAAGCACCAATGCAGCAAAGTTAGTGACCTTTAGTAGCATCGGGAAGGCGACCTTCAGGAGGTGGCTCGGGCTTGTCCTGAGATAAGAATATTATTTCTTAGCATAATAGAACAAAATCTCACCAGTTCCGAACCAAAATCAAATAACATAGTGCAGAACCATCACAACATTCAAATTATTGGTAATTATATCTTATTTATTAACTCAAGTTCGCCTAAGCCAAAATCACAAAACATAATGCAGAATCATCAATATAATCATGTATCTAGCTACGTCTTCACCGTCCACTATTATAAACCAAACACAAGGATGATGCTTAATTTTAATTAAAAGCCCTCGCCTACCTCCCTTCCTGGGTGGAATGGAATCTCGGGTCCACCAGTGACCTCCACGGCAACAATACCAGCGAGCTACAAACAGTGCAGGACGAAGCCATTAAATTATTGCATCGGTCAATCTAGAAATTAGATGATACTGACATGCACAAAAAGATTGTGAATAACGCAGTGAAGAAAATGAAACAGTACCTGATAGAAGTCGGCGTAAGAGAGAATAGGGAACTGCTCCTTGATGGGCTCGAGGAGTCTCACAGCAATATCAAGCCCATTGTTGGCTCCGTGAGCTAACTCTGCTTGGTGTCTTATGGTGCCGAATGGCCCTCCCGTCTTGGAATGCACATCGTAGGTCCCAGCTGAGTGCCATCTGAATATCGCCAATCCACGCAATTACTTCTAAAAGTAAACCAAAACAAACGATGAGAGTGAGAGTGAGCGATGATCATACGCGAGACGAAGCATGATGGGAGCACAGTTCTTCTCGGCGATCAGGCCTCTGAGCTTCTTCTTGGCCTTGTCAACGGCCTTCTTGTAATCTTGGCTCACTGTAGGGTAGTTCTTCGTCATTTTCGTACCTTCGTTGTTCTGTTACAACACAACTCCATCTTAGATCTAATTAACAAATCCATTTATCAAAGCAAAGTACTTCAGAACGAATCAAACAAGAAATATAACACCATTTCCTTCGCAGAACTGATCTAATAGAGAGTCTAAAACAGAGTGCCGACATCGAACCTTTGGCAATGAAGAGTTATGCGTGGGACTGACACGAGTAGAGCACAAACTCTATCTCCGGTTGAGCAAAATATAAGGGGCTTGGAGGGTTAGAATGTTAGAAGTAAATCCTTTGTGGCCGTTGGATCGAGATCATCTCAAGGTTGCAAATATGAGATGTACGGTCAGGCCAATGGCTCCAGTGAAAAATCAAGATTATTAGGCCGAATGAGATGTAGAAGGTAACAAAAATGGAATTTAGGAGAAAAAAAAGTGCCATGTGTACGCTTTTACCTTCAGGGTGACCTAAACTAACCCTCTATATCTAGACATTTTCAAAAACGGCTTTGCTACGGTGCAGTCGAGTTTACTCTTTTTCATGGCTTCGGATACCAGAGATTGAAGTGTATTATATCACAATGACGTGGCTGTACCTGTATTCTTCGTCAATAACAGTCTGTCATTCTTTATGATTGGATGGGAATCGTAATTGTGCTATTGCTTTTAGGGTGATACTTTGGTGGTAAATTACTGGGATTAGTTTCCAAACAGATTTCCCTCTCTCTTTAGTTTTTAGAGATATCTACATATCCTCGTTTAAAAATATATAATTTTATATTTTAATTTAGAAAATATTAAAAGTTTGCAATTTTTACGTATTTTAATAAATAATGTGAAGTTAAATTACATATAATTACCATCGATTAAAATTTTCTATCAATAAGGATTCCATGCTAATATAAGGGTGAAATGAAGTTTTATTTTGAATTACTGCATGTTTCCTTCCTGGACAATTCATGAAGAGTCTTACCAGATGTATTCATTTATGTTTAGTGTAAAAGAAGGAAGGATGCAAGAGAAACAGATAAGGAACGGCTGCAGCGAATGGAAACGATAAAAGGATGCTTTTGTGATTTCATCTGTTTTCAAAATTGAGGTAATTTAAACAAAGCCTGGAAAATATCAATTCCTTCATCGCAGGTGTGAATGCTTTTGGTTCCCGAAGATTCCATGCCAAGCTTTGATAAAGTCACAACAAAAATTCAGGCATTTTCTTTCCCCGGCTCAATTTGATTAGTCGGTGAAATGCACGTATCCTGTGACGGTTTGCTATCTTATCATTACCATTTCAATTACAGTGAAAATTCGGGGGCTGCGGAGGTACAATGACCAATGAAGGCATGCCGCGTAGATAGAACAGCCTTTTAAACAACGCCCGTAGGGCCTGTTTTCTTCCACTTGATTTCTACAACAATAATTAAAGAAAATCAACTATAAGTCGGGGCAGGTTGAGGCATATTTTATTATTTTTTTGAAAAATGAGGCATATTTTATTATTGGAAAAAGGATACGCTCTGTATTCTTAAAATAAAATGTAAAGATAGATTTTATTTGTTAGTCAGCAGATTGCATTAATTATTAGTTGAGATATCAGTTAATTTGAGCAGTAAATAATATTAACTATTTATTAGAAATTTTTGGTAAAATTAACTGCTTAGCATTAACTGTTTATGTGTAAAATGACTTATGAGGATATAATTTTAAAAAATTATAAAGATATGAATATTATATTTTAGTATTTCATTGAATATTTTTATAAGAATTTAGATTTTTAGTCCTAATAGTTAGTAATACAATTAAATAAAAAAAAGTGAATTTACTAATACTAACACATATTTCTTATTTGGTAAGTAATTTATCTAAATTATATAATTTCTGAATTATTGCATACATCTAAAAAATATAAAATAATATACTCCAATATATATCTTTAAAATAATGAGCATTGAATGCTATGATATTTGTTAGTAAACTAATAGAAAATAAGAGGGACGGAGAGTATAAGAACTAAGAGATTGGACTGTAGTGTAGAAAAAGAGGTGGAAAAGAACTGAGTGGGGACAATCGTCATTGTCAAAAAGCTAAAGGCAAAATGCTAGTATTTTGGAGTTTTTTAAAAATCAACTGGTTTGATTGAATAAACTAACCCACCGGTTGATAACCAAACAAATATTATGTCAAACAACCAATACCTTCCAAAACGCTAAAATATGGCTAAAAAGCCATAAACCAAACAGGGCTATCAGGGCTATAATATGATTATAGCCCTGTTTTGTACAAACCGATTGCACAAAACCTAACTACCGCAGAGAATTAGAGAGTTCTGTATACCAACACTTGGATGCCCATTATAGACCATAAATGGCTTTTGGTAGCCTACAAACACGATTATCAGTTGGGTTTTGAAACCCGTTAGGCACATGAAGAAAAACGTTGTTAACTTCTAATTGATAAAGATCCCATTTGCATACTACAACAACACTCAAAGAAAGCAGAGAGTAGATATTTTAGTTACATGAGCAAATGTGTCATTATAGTCAAACCCTTCTACCTGTGTGAATCCTTTTGCAACTAAACCCACTTTAAAGCGCTTAATGGTGCTATTAGATTTGTATTTGAACTTATAAATTCATTTAGAATTAATGGCCCTTTTCTCAGGAGGCAATGGTTTCAAAGTCCATGTTTTGTGATCTTATAGAGCTTTGATTTCTTGTTCTACCATCGACGATCCTGGACAACTTGATGGTATGTGGTAGGTTCATTAAGGGAGGTAATAGAGGCTAGGAAAGCTTTGTGAGTGGGATTAAAATTAGAATAAGATAAGGAACAAGAAAAAGAATGAATAATACTTGAGTGCACCAATGACCGGAAACCAGAAAATGGTATCAAAGAGGGAAATAACTCATAATCAAATCCAATTCATATAGAGGATAATCGTCTGTTATAAGCTGGGTGATACAAAATGTCAATGTTACTAGACAGTAAGTGGTGGACGCTACTAAAAGAGCAGTGGGCATTAGTATCTTTTTGAGTCTCGAGATGGAGAGCACTGGGCACTGGCATCTAACAGTGCTTGGGATAGAAAGTGCCATGGATTGTTTGATAAGGTGCACCCATCAGCAAAATTAACTAATGGAATATTACCATGTGAAGCTGTGCTAGATGCTCTTAAGTAAATCCAAAGCATCCGTCCTCTTCTGAGTTCTCTTATTAGTCCTCTACAAGGAGCTTTCATCCTAGGGCGTACTGCTTCTAAACATATTATCCTCGCTAGGGAGTGATTCACAATATTCGCAAATCAAAGAAACAAGAAGGATATCTCACCATGAAGATTGATTTGGCAAAGGTTTATGATAGGGTGGATTGGATATTCCTCAGTCAAACACTTAATGAGTTTGGCTTCCCTCCTTTAATCTTGTCTCTTATTATGTCATGCGTCACAAGCTCACACCTATCTATTCTTTGGAATGGTTCTCGGTTATCAGCCTTTGTTCCTAAGAGGGGACTTCGTCAAGGGTATCCTTTATCTCCATATTTATTTGTTCTCTGTATAGAGAAGCTCTCAATGCTTATACCCAACAAAATGGAGTCCAAGCAATGGAAACCGATCAAAGTCGCAGGTAACAGTCCTCTTATTTCTCATTTGCTCTTTGTGGACGACATCCTTCTATTCTCTCACGTCTCCATGCAAAGCACGAGGATTGTCTCACGTACAATTCAGCAATTCTGTTTGTGCTCAGGAATGGTAATCAATGATACTAAGTCTAAAGTTTTTCTCTCCCCGTGTGTATCGCATAGACTTAGGGAAAATCTAAAAAGGTAGCTAAATTTCACCTTTACTCTGGATTTAGGCTCTGATCTTGGGGTACCTCTGCATGGTACACATAAGAAAATGGATTTTAAGCATATCCTTGACAAAGTTTAGTCTCAGTTACAAGGGTGGAAAGCCAAGCTGCTTAATTGGGTTAGCCAACACACCTTAGTCCAGTCAACTTTGTCCATTAAACCAATATATTCTATACAAACTTACTGGTTTCCCACTGGAGTTTATGCTATTATTGATAAAGATTGTCATGATTTCTTGTGACATTCTTTATGAGAAGCAAAAGGCATTCACTTACTTAATTGGGAATCTGTTTGTAGTCCAAAGAGTGCTAGTGGTTTAGGACTTTGCATGGCTCTAGATAATAACATCGCCATGCTTGGTAAGTTTCTTTGGTCCTTAGTATCTCAAAAGGATAAGCCATGGGTCTTGATTTTTAAAGCTAAATATGTTCGTGATCAGCACATCTTCAGATGTCATTCATCGCCTACCACTGCTTCTCCTTGTCGGCGAGCTATTCAGAATTCGATTCTCTTTCTTCGTGGCTTCTCTTGGAGAGTCAACTCTGGTGAGCATATTTCTCTATGGTTTGATCGTAGGGGACTATGCTTTATGCAATTTAATTTATTCCATTTCTCACCAAGATTAAGACTTGAAGGTTTGTGATCTAATTGTTCCAAATCGGCGATGGGACTTGAGGGTAGTCAACACCCATATTCCAGATGATATTAGGATGCAAATCTGTGCTACCCCGGTTTCTCCTTCTATTGTTTTCCCCGATTGCTTAATATGGGAGAAAGCACCTCGGGATCATACTTTGTCAAATCAGGATATGTGTTCATCACTCGGCTTCATTACCCTATTGATCCTCAGAAGATATGGCTCAAGATTTGGAGGCTAAATTTACCACAAAAATTTTGTTTCTTTATTTGGAAAATTCGGTGGCATCGTCTTCCCACAAATCTTCTTAGATATGAGCATAGTATGACTGCTTCTCCTATGTGTGTTCGATGTGGAAAAGGTCAGGAATCCATGGCTCATGCTCTCAGGGATTGCATTTGGGCATCTCAGGCTTGGAGACATATAATTCCAACTACCTTTGAATCTTTCTTTGCTGCCGACATTGACGAGTGGATTAATAACCATGTACTTGATGACAATCTTTCCTATGATGATGTTTTGGAATTTTTTATTGGCCTGTGGATTATTTGGTGCACTAGGAACTGGAAAGTGATTAATCAAGAAGTTGTACCTATTTAGAGAGAGCATAGTTGGCATAAAAAGCTCCTCAGTGAATGCAAGTTCGCTTTTAACCATGAAGGTGATAATAACCGGATTAATACGCGATGGATCTCTTAAACTTCTCCGCCACAAAGTTATTTTAATGTCAACGTGGACGGTATCTCTCGTGGAAATCCTGGTCCTGCGAGATTTTGTGGCTTAGTTTGTGATGAAAATGGTTGTTGGGTGGTGTTTTCAGGTTTTACAGGTATTGCTTCAAATTTGGTGGCTAAACTAAATGCTATTTACCATGGTTTGTTCTTGGTGTGGGATCGTGGTTATCAAAGAGTTATTTTTGAATCAGACTCTCTTAAGGCAATGAAACTCATTGCTCATTCTTGCCTGAATTTTCATCCACAGTGAGTGATCATCATGGCAATCAAGGAAGTGTTTGGACGCGATTGGAGCTGTTTTGTGCATCATGTCATGCGCGAGGAAAATCAATGTGCAAATTTTCTTGTGAAATAAGGCTCGTCAAATATCGAGTGACTGCATATTGGGATTATCCAACTCCAGGCCTATGCTTGCTACTCATGACTGATTCCCATTCTATTGCTTTTTTGTGAGGTTAGTCATCTCTCGCTCATATACTACACTACTAAAATAAAATTGTCAAGAGCTTGTAAGTTGCTTATGGGGTCCACTGCTTGTATCACTTGTACCGACATCAGATTCCATAGAAGTAAGGGAACTATAGACCGCCACTTTCTTGGTTCCATTGGTGCTAGTCGATCGCTCCCCAAATGAATGGTTAAGCCATGATCTATTGTCACTTCCACAAGAATGTTAAGGCTGCTAATTGCTCCTCCAATTTAGTGGTTAACCAACGATCTCAAAACACTTGATCTTGATGTGACCTGATTTTTCAAAATGATGACAAGGCTCCCTTGATTTAGAGCTGGAACTTGGTGTTCTTGCCGGAACGATTCTTGGCATATTGTCCTATAAAAATTGAACTGTAAAAACGACATCTTCAATAGGTTTAGTCAATTTTTCTATTTGCCGTAAGGAGAACAATAAGGAGAACTATTGTTCTTCCTACAAGGGCAAGGAAAAATTTTTGCTGAGTGTAATAAGAGATAAGTACAGATCAAATCTCATAATTTCAGTTGTAACAATATCCCCTAATCTAGGAATTCCGGTAGGTTAGTTATTGTACTCTCATTATATACTCCTGTAATTTGATTGTAACTGTGATTCATAGGATGATTGAGTGAATGCAAATACAACTTCTTTATGGTATCAGAGCTGTGTAGCTAACAGCATTTTCTTTCCCTTCTTCTTTGTCGAGCAATTTTTTTTCCTGCTCGAGAATCCACAAAACACGCCAAGCATACAAACAACAACATATTGCTTGAAAACTCTTCTACTTCATACATCGCAATAACCCAACAATAGCTCCTGACAACTCCGCTTCGTCAACAACTGTAACATCCCATCACCGATGGGAAGGGTAAAATGGTAATTTTGAGTAGTCCTTGGGCGTTTAGAAAATGCCCCTACATGTTCATGCATACACCTACATGTGAATGGTACATTTTTGCACATGTAAATAACTGTAAATACATTCATAACATTTCCTGGTATTTTTGTTAAAAAAATGTGATTGTTATAAAAAAATAGGATTTGTGTAAATGAAAAATTGTGTAGGAGAAGGTCACTTTGGTTTTCTGATTTTTAGTGAATTTTAGCACTTTTTCTGAAAATTTTTGGGGTACTTTTTCGGACTAGAAAAAATGCCAAGTGGCAGACTGACTGGTTATCGGTAGCAAAAATGACTGTCCAATGACACTGGAAATTTAGATACATGATTTTAGGATTTATTATTTTGAGCCATTGGAATATTTGGAGAAAAATTGGAGTAGAAATTGGAATTGAATTGGAAGGAAATTAAGTGAAAAAAATTGAGAGGTTGACATGTGGCAAGTGACATGTGTCACTTGCCTATCATGCCACCATAAAGTATACTTGTAATAAAAGTCTTACTTCTTTAACATTCACGATGTTTCCATTCTTTGACAATTTTTCTCTCATATGTAGCTCTCTTCTCCTCCTTCGTTGGTCTCCTTCTTCCTTGTTACTTTGTTCATTTGTTTCCACTCTTTTCCCTCTTTGCTTGCTCTTCTTTGGTCCATTAAAAACTCCTAACCTAAACTTCACTCCCTCAAGATGATGATGTCGTCCATGATAGAGAAAGTTAGAGAGTTGTGGAATTTGGAAGAATTGAAGGAGTAGAAGCTTAATAGGTAAGGAATATGTTTTCTCTTATGGTTTTGCCATTAATTACATTAATTGTGATGTTATGTGAATGAATTTCATGAGAATTATGTTTTACTTGTTTGGGTATGATCTTCTTGCCTAATTGATGATTGATGAGGTAGAATTTGAGGAGTGTAAGTTAGTGATATTAAGATGTTTTGGATAGTAATTAATGTTGTAAATGAGTGTTTATTAAAGGAAGATGATTGAGTGTGTGTGCTGCAATTTTGTGGACTAATGTTCAAGGATAGGTTG
>JAOTAY010000190.1:8470530-8502695 GCA_025629805.1 Erythroxylum baracoense | reverse complement strand
AGCAAGCAAACAGGACGAAGGACAGAACTTTTGCGTCCTTGTCCACTGTCCTCACCCCTGAGGACACTAACCAAACGCAGGGTAATTTTTGTTCTGTTCTGTCTCCAAATTTTCGTCTCGTTCCGTCTCCGCACCCAGGAGACAGTAACCAAACGCAGCGTTAATGCTTCCTTATAAACCATTCGTTCCTTTTTTTCTTGTACATTTGGCGTTGACTTCCCGTGGCCCTTATATTGCAGAGTAGGTTCGTAATATTGTTTTGTTCCCTTGGTATTAGTTTATTATCCATTGTCATTCCTTGCACCAAAGATGCACACTCGAATGATATTTTCACAAGGATTCCTCCCTAATTTCATATATGTTCATTTAACCTGATTCACAACTAGATCTCAATCAGATCGTACCAAGAAATTCTAGAGCTTGTTGGGGTGTGCAAATCATATACCATACGGTAGCACCTCATGCTCTGTTCCATTGTTCATGTTTATAAAGTAGCTTAACTTCTATACCACATTATCCTTGCATATACGGATTTATGCCACTTTCATCCCAGCTTGATGATCCAATCTATATAAATGATCCATGCTATGGTGCTCTTTCCTTATTTTCATTACTCTCTGATGAGCCCATAATGCATTCAACCAAAAAATTGGTAATAACGTAAGATTTTAGAGAAGACATTGTTATGAAGCATATAGAAAACTTGCTCAGCTTTATTGCTTATTTAACTAACCTCTCTAAGGAGTCCATCTTATAAAGTGTATGTTTAAGTGGCATGGTCTTATCACAATACTAATGATGTGGGCTTGGAAATAGGGTCTTAGTTTTTGTGAGAAGGCAACCAAGTTTAAGGGAGCTTTTTGAGCTTGGTGTAGCATGTTTGCACCTTTTGCATAATCTTATTCAAGTAGTATTTTTTTTTTCTTTTTTCCATCTTCCTTGACTAGGACAAAACTTATAACTTTGTTTGACACAATAAGGTATATATACAATCTTTAGCTGGTAAAGGAGCAATGGGGGATCCTAGAAATATGTTTTTAGTTGATTGAAGGTCGATTCACATTCTTCGCTCAAGAGAATCCTTTGGTTGAATTAAGATTCAGAAAAAAGGGAGATAGTGGTCTACAAATTTTCACAAGAACATGACAAGTTGGCTATTTCCTTTATCAACCTTTATGCTTCCTTAGTTATCCTTGGCGAGGGTATGATGATGATTACATTTATCTTTTCGAAAACGATTTATATAGTTGGTAAGGAAAGCAAAGACCCAAATGAACAAATGTAAGCTTAGTTAAGATCTTACACTGTATTTTATTTGTTTTGATTTGTTATTTGAAAATTATAAAATTTTAATTTCTAAGGGTCTGTTTAGTTAGAGAGTTAGTAATGGAACGGAATAGAACTTAACGCACTTCCATCATTTCGTCAAGAATTTCATAACGGAATAGAATGGAACGGAATGGGATGGAAGCGAATGGTTTCATGTTATGTTCCATTCCATCCTAAACAGTGAAAATAAGAAACCTCCGATTCGGAGGGTTTAGGATGTAACGTAAACTAATAAATACATACTACTTAATATGCCCTCAATAATTTTTCTTAATACTAATTATTTTTTTAACCCTAACTCCCTTGTGTATAATTAATAATATTTTTATATTATTAATAAAAAATTATATATAATTAATAATGAAATAAAAAATTTAATAAAATTTTTATTAATGAAAATAGAAAATATATAAAAAATTATTCTTTAATTGTTTGTATATATTTCTATATAAATATAAATATAAATAAATGATTTTTAAATATAAATCATATGTAATAGAATAAAATTTGTTAAATAATTAATTATAACATTTTTATATAATTAATAATAAAATAATAAAATATTATTATTTTAAAATAAAAATATATAAAAAATTATATTTTAATCAGACATAATTTCTGTTTTAAAATTATAGCGTTAAGCCTCTTGCAACAACCATTTTAATATTAGGAGTATAATAGTTATTTTTATACCTTACATTTCATTTCATCCATCTCCTAAATAATGTTTCACTATATTATATTATAACCTTTCTATCCCTCCAAAACAACTTTTCACTATATTACATTCCATTCTATTATAAACCGTTCTCTTTCATTCCGTTTCTGTTCTATTAATTAACATCCAACTAAACAGGTCCTAAGTAGGTTGGAGGCATTTATGGCCCTAGTTTGTTAAGGAAGAAGAAATATATTTATCACTTAAGACAACCAAATGATTCCCTTTTTCCATTGGGTGTTAAAATGTCAGTCTTCCTTGTAAATGGTCACATGGAAGCTTCCCCTTCCAGGTGCCACAAAGTGATATACAATTTTGCGAACACACAACTGGATCAAATAAATCAGCAACTAAAATCTGAAAGTCTAGATCAAATGGGCAGTCCAGAGTTAGAAGTGGCAGGTCGGCATGGAGATCCCAAGTGTTCTAAGTTAGAAACTGTCACTAAGGCAGGTGATTATGTAATTTGTCTTTTCAACTAGGAATTTTTTTATTTTGAGGTACTTAATACAATTTTCTGGTGTAGAATGTAGAAACTTTGGAACTTAAATAGTCAGGAAGTAATAGGTTTGTTTGTTTGTTATTCTCTCTTCATTTTGTCTATAGCATAATTTCCAAAGAAATGAAGGGCTTCCACATTTACTTTGTCAACTTATCTTCATCGTCTTGATAATGTTTTTTCATTTATGGTTAGATCCGTTCTTTAAACATGGTGTGTGGAGCAAGGAACATCGACATCATACTTGCACGGTGGAAGACTTTTCTTCCGGTCCAACGTGTACGATCTTTACCCTCCAACTCCTTTGACCCGGTCAGGTGATTACATATAGAAGACTATCCAATTTCGTGGAAGAGACCTCTGGAATTGACCGTATCTTTCTACGTGTACTTCTTGTAGTTCGTCACTTGTTACATTGATGTTTGAAAATAATGGTAATTATAAACTAAAAGCAAATTAGGGATACATAATCTCAACGTGTGATAAAAGTTGTTAAATAATAGTAAAGAATGTCAATTTAAGCTTTTTGACTAGACGTGTTAAACGACAGATAAATGTGAGCAAATTTTGGGGATGGGATAGATTCATGTATTTTTTTAACGGGTCATGTGAGAAAATTTTAAAAATAGCAGTGGATTGACCTATGAGGTTAGATTAAGGTATTTTCAAACTTTGAGTCTAAGGCCCGGATTCAAATTATAAAAAAAAACATTATTTTTTACTTTTAAAATTTATTTAAACAAATTGGCTAGACTAACCTATAGTTTGGTTCATTGTTATCTCTAAAAAATTTTACAGCTTCAACATAGATATTTGATTTTATATTAATGAAATTAAAGCCATTGTTACTTTTTTTTTCCCCATTGTTACTTGTAAATACATGCAAACTATAACAAAATTATGATTAACTTTTTATATAACTTTTAGTTTGAAATTGAAGTTTGATTTTTAGTTTCACGTTTTAATAGATAAATCTACTTAATAAAAAGATAATTTAAAACATATTTCGTATCATTTTTTATTATCCAAAGATACACGTTAACGTATAAACGATGAATCGAGTAACTATAACTCTGGAGACAGTAATAAAAAATAAATAGAACATAATTGCCATTTTCTTTAAATTACGTTTAACTTCCACACAAGATTACTACGTCGTATTTAGGTAATGGCAGCAAAGGGACAATGGACCTCATTGAGATGATACTAGAAGGCTAAATTGACCAGATTAAGGACATTAATTAAGGTTCAACATAATAATGTTATCTAGTGTTTGGATCAAGGATGAGAAGTGAAATACGCACTAAAGCTCCCATCTTCTTCTAATATGAACTTGGCACTCACGCCTCAGTTTACCCACTAACCACGCAAACTTATTGTCAAGAGAAGTTCCTAATTCCTAAACGTGTTTTGACTTTGGGGACTCTCTGCATTGTTTTCGTGCACTTCACTTTTGACTACTGGATCTGGTGTAGTAAAATTATTTATTCTGTCCATTCAGTTTTTGGATGAATAAGTCAACATATTAGCAATTTGATCCCGCAACGGGATTACTCCCTGTATTCTTTATTAGTTATTTAACCACCTCTAGTCAACTTATCATTGTATATTGGAGTTCTTTAAATCCTTCAAATATGAGGCGCTGGACTGGAGTCTGACTCCAAAACTTTTTTAGTTTATGGTTTAATTTTACCAAGTGAGTATATTTTAAAGATTATCGATGATAATTTATTTAATAAATGTATAGGGCATGTGAAGTGGACAGCTCAATTACAGCACACCCACAAGGCCGTGTTCGATCACCATCGAATAATTGATCGTCTCTGCCTCATTTACAATCATCGTTTAAGTTGCCTCAACTTGCATCTTCTGTTAAACGTTAATCTATTGTTAATTATAAATAATTATTTACTAGACATAAAATATTAGGAAGAATTTAACATTAAATTAATTCAATTCTAATCCTAATCCTAATCACATCACATCAAGATTAAAAAATAATAACCTGATCCTAAAACTAAAGATGATTTTGCAGTGTCGTCGAACAAATATTTAACTCCATAAAATTAAACATTTTACTTTGACCATCTCATCACCCTCTTCTTATCTGTGTCAAAAGTCTTCCAGACTGGGACCCACTGAAAAGTGTTTCTGGAGAAAAAGCAGCCGTTCATGAGAGGCGGCTGCAATCCTGGTCGTCCATTCCCCCCCAAACGCGTTCTCACCATCCAGTTCTTGTCCTCGCGCGTTTTCTTGCCTCCTTCCACGCAGGTCAGCCACTGCCAGCTCACAACGACGACGTTAGATTTCTAACAAAACAAAACTCTAAACTCATCAAACACTCTATAAATTATCCTCCTTGTACTTGGTATTGCACACTAAGACATACATCTTTCTTCTCTTTAACTCTTCAACAATCCATCTTGAGAAGAAAGTTCATCTCAAGCCAAGTTGAGAAGGTTGAAGTAAATGGTTGACTCGACACAGGGCAACGTCGCCGGCGGACAGTACCCGGAGTTCCAAGGGACACCTACTCATGGCGGCCAATACGTTCAGTACAACATTTTCGGCAACCAGTTTGAGTTGACGTCCAAGTATCGACCACCGATCATACCAATTGGTCGTGGCGCGTATGGCATAGTCTGGTATGTTCAGTTTATGATGATGGGGAGGATTACTGGTGTCTGTGATGTTTAATTTTTTGTCTTAAGTGATGATGGTGTTGAAAGATTTGATTTTTTTTCTTGTTTCTGGGGTTGTGAACAGCTCGGTATGGAATGCGGAGACGAAGGAGATGGTGGCGGTGAAGAAGATAGCGTGTGCTTTTGATAACTACATGGACTCAAAGCGCACGCTTCGTGAGATTAAGCTTCTTCGCCATTTGGATCATGAAAATGTTAGTGTTTTATTTGGTTGCAAGTTTTCAATAACTAGGAGATCAATTGATGAAGACAACACCTCGGTTTCTGTTTTTGCCTATCGTTCTTTCCCAAGCTCAGTGTTTATACTTGATCAAATTACTCCTCAACTTCGTATATTCAGTTTGTTGAAATTACTCATTTCTCTTTTTTTGAGGTTATGCTGTTGATTAATTATTCACTATGTTATACGACTTCATCGTGTGTATCTGTTAATCTTCTATTATTGACAAAAGCAACAGAAACCGATTCTTGTTCTGAAATTTCTACATGTATATCAGAATCAATTTAATTTCTTATTCAGTTATAGCCAAACGGAGTAATTTTTGGTTTAGAAGCTTCATTTCTTAGACTACAATTGTAGAATTTTCTTTGGTTCATATCAGTTGTTGAGCGTGAGGCATTTTTGACATCCAACAGGTCATAGCTATCAGAGACGTGATTCCTCCGCCGATCCGTAGGGAATTTAATGATGTCTACCTTGCCACTGAGCTCATGGACACTGATCTTCATCAAATAATTCGTTCTAACCAAGGTTTGTCAGAGGAGCATTGCCAGGTATTACATTTTCTTCCAGATTCTCGAATCACGTACAAATGGAAATTCCTTTTACTATGACTCCAGAAGTTGATATCTTTTCTGTTGCTTGTCCACCTTGCAGTACTTCCTATATCAGATTCTTCGAGGATTGAAGTACATACACTCTGCTAATGTTATTCACAGAGACTTAAAACCAAGCAATCTGTTGGTGAATGCCAATTGTGATTTGAAGATTTGTGATTTTGGCCTAGCTAGGCCTACTTCAGAAAATGAAATTATGACAGAGTACGTTGTCACTAGATGGTATCGAGCACCTGAACTGTTACTTAACTCCACTGATTACACTGCTGCAATAGATGTGTGGTCAGTGGGTTGCATATTCATGGAGCTTATGAACAGAAAGCCACTGTTTCCAGGCAAAGATCACGTTCATCAGATGCGCTTGTTGACAGAGGTAATGAGAAACTTTAAGAATTACAGTTATAGGCACTTGTATTGAATGATGTTGTTTCTGCAGCACTAAACCGGCCACCCTTACCTGCTTATTTATGATTTGACCTATGCAGCTTCTGGGTACGCCAACTGAATCTGATCTGGGGTTTGTCCGAAATGAGGATGCGAGAAACTATATTCGGCAACTCAAACCCCTTCCCCGCCAACCGTTGGCAAAATTTTTCCCACATGTTCATCCATTGGCTATTGATCTTATTGATAGAATGTTAACATTTGACCCATCAAAAAGAATAACTGGTGAGTTTTATACCCTAGTTCGAATGAGTTTCTGCAATCATAATGTTGCTTTGACAAGAAGATTTTTTTTTTGTCACTGGTGTTCAACATGAAGTTGAAGCTATTTAATGTTACGTGGTTCATTCGAAGTCAATCTACAAATCAATCGAGGCCTGCTATGCTTTTATAGACGAAAGTTGTTTGCAAGCTATTTTTTGCATTTAACCATGTATACATTTTTCTTTTCTGAATTAATTTGTCCTTGGTTTGGCATGTTTGAACAACGGATAATGCCCTAGAGTGAATTTCCTGTTGCTAATAAAACTGTAATTGCAGCTCTATTTCTTTTGTTGTTTCCTTGATCTTTCTCTAAACTGAACTTGTCTGTGGCAGTTGAAGAAGCATTGGCCCATCCATACCTTGAAAGGTTACATGATACAGCAGATGAGCCAGTCTGCCCAGAGTTATTCTCATTTGATTTTGAGCAGCAGCCTTTGGGGGAAGAGCAGATGAAAGAAATGATTTACGAGGAGTCATTACTACTTAATCCATATCATGTATGATAAAAGCTATGGCTATAATGCTTTAGATCATTATATAGTTTGTCTACCAATTTTTAATTTGTTTGAGGAGAGATTGCCATGCCCAGAACATGAATGTCGGAGTATAGAGGCCGTTCTGAACAATAACAGTATAGAGGGTGACATAGTAAGCAAGTAAAACCAATGCCTTAAGATCATTCCAACACTGGTTGGATTGATCATTGGGCGTTGCCTGTGCCAGCGATACACTGCCTCTGAATTTGATGCTTACTGTGTTAACTCTCCTCATCTTTGTAAACCCCAGAACTCTAAATTTGTGTACCTTTGAATTGCAAGCACAAATTATTTTCCAATGTAACATATTCTTGCTAATTTCTGTTTATTGGAGTCGATCAAATTTTATAATTCGCTTGCTGATATCTTTTGGGAACAATTTCTTTGGTTGTACAATGTCTACTGATAGAAAAACTCTTATTACTTTCTTATCCGAACCTAAACAGAGTCTCCAACACTGCCAATTACGCGGGCAGATGTGTACTAAAAGTATTGGAGATAGAAATATTGTACTCAGTTGGTAAACCTTGTCGTTAGAATTTGAAATTTCATTAATACCAATATCCTTAGTATTCAATTTTCTTATTGCATCTATAATAATATATCATTTGTTGTATTTTTTTTATCATAATCTTTTTTTTTTGTGGTATGACTTAACTATGAAATATTTTTATAGTTTCGCACATGAAATTTTTAGTAACTAGTAGTTCTAATTACAATAATGCTGAAAAAGTGATTTGCTTCCATCGATTAAATGCTCCTTTGAGTATAACATAGAGTGGTAATAACCAGGGTAGAAGATTTTTGGAGTGTACCAATTACCTATTTAGCAATTATAAAGTTTTCAATGGTATAACTAGTAATTTCCTAAAAGAGTTGTCTATGTAATTCTAAAGTTAAGGAAAGATATATCTACATTAAAAAAAGAGACTGACACAAGGAGAAGTATAGTTAAAACAAAAGAACATGATAAGTAATTAAAATTATAAAGCAAGAAATCGAGATGTTGAGTAATAATTATATGATTTATTTTAACTTTATTTCATTATGCATCCTCTATAGGCTTGCAAAAGGGATTTAATATGAAATTGACTATATGTTCTTGATCATATTCATTTTTCATTATCAAATTAACTAGTATGAATGTACTTATGCTTTCTATTATTAAATAAAAATTATGCTTTCTATTATTAAATAAAATCCATTATTATTAGTAATTATATGGAATTAATCAGTTATTTAGATCAACCAAATTGTCTAAAGGAATGTATTAGAAATTTTCTAAGATACAATTCGTCAATTATAATTATAAAAATGAAATTGTTCATTTACTTGGTTTACCTAGTCTACTTGATGCATGAATTATATGCAAATATCAATTGTCACAGTAAAAAAAATAAATATGTTCATTCAATTGGTGGTTTACAAAATACACCAAATATAAGCTGTAGTTACAAAATGACCTATTTGATGTATGAATTCTACACAAACTTCAATTGCTATAGTAAAAAAAAGTAATAAAAAAAAGCATGTTCATTCGATTAGTTTAAAAATTACACCAAATCATAAAATATACTTGCAAAATAACCTACTAGGTGCACAAGTCATCAATTGCCATAATACTAAGTAAACTTGTTTATTCTCTTAAGTTTCAAAATCATCCAACTCCAACAATAAACATGTTTATTCATAAGTCATTCAAATGTTTGGTGCTGGCCACTAGTTCAATTTTTGCTCTCCTTTTGGTTGCTATAACTTGTAGTTATCTTGCAGTGACACTAGATTTACCTTGAAACCTAAAATCTCTTAGTTTAAAAGACAATTCGAAAGATTTGGATCAATATGTCTATATTTCCTTTTACTTGTATTTGCAGAACTAGCAACTTGTGAACCAGCTTGTGAAAGTAATGATTGCTAATCAATATACGTATAAGTGTAATATTGACAAGGATTATAAGTATATAAATACATAGTAAACTCACAATTATGCTGTATTGACTAGGTACACATTCCTTAGTAGCTCATATGTTGCTTTAAATGTGAGTTTGTTGAACATAATTTGGGTCAAATGAGTAGAATATTACATATAATCATTTTTTTGTAAGAAAAAGCAATATGCTTTTATTTGTTATACTTCTCAAAGTGTTGGCCCTTTGATTGAAGTTGTTGAGATCTACAAAATAATATATAACATTAACATTGATAACCATATAAAAAAGATAACTAAACTAGTAGTTACTTACATCGACAAGTTATTTATTAGATCTTCTTTCATTACATTCCACTGTTGTGTCTAGAAGCATCACATTTTCTACATTTCTAAACTTAACCCTTTTACAACATTTTTCCTGCGTTTGGTACTTTCTTTGGTTTATTCTTATTTTTCCTTCTTTCCTTTTTTGTCCTTCCTGGCATCACCCTCTTCGTTGATAGATGTATTTTATCAAAATCATTCAATGACTAAAAGTCACTCCTTTAATAGGCTATAAGACTTGATCATACACTCTTAGAAAAGTTTTCTTCTTTTAGCAATCATTAACAAATGCCTCCAATTTTTGTTTGGAGTGATTCGGAGTATTAATAACATATTCGCATAAATAATCATATAAGTTTTATGCTTTGTAGCTATAATAATTGTCTCTTCTTAGTCTCACAATATGCTTTTTGTCCCCTTTACTGATTTCATGTGCTCCATCATCATTTCATACAATCCTCCATTACATTGCCTCCTTATTTTGTTTAATCTTTTTGAAAATATAAGTGTAATATATTAATTTTCATGCATATGTATATACCCTCCTTTCAACATGTCTCTTCATTATCATTTTCCTTATAGTTTTTAGCATACAAATCACTGGTATGTTCCTTACTAGTAGGATCCATTTTTTGGAAGTCTCATTTAAGTTATTATCAACAATTGAACATTTTAACTCGAATAATTAGTATAATATAACCTAAATTTCTTATAGATATTCAAGTAATATCGCAACAAACTCAGGTCTAATTTTATCTAATTTCTTCACTTGCTTATAAAGCCTTTAATATATGTAGACCATACCCCTACCTAAAATTGCCTCCTTAAGTCTTTACCAATTTAATTTCCACGCCAATTATGATGGATATACTTGGTGCATATTATGTGACATGTATTTGGTAGTATGGCCTTAGCAACTCTTATGAATCTTTAGATTCATAAGTCAATAAATAGAAGTAAAATAACTTAAGTAATAATATATCATATAAAAATAAATAAAAGTTTATATTTGAGTATCATTTGTATGTCGTATGTTATTATGACTCTATGACTATGTTTCAACTCCAAATTAGTTAATAAGAGTGACATAAACTAACTCTATAAATCAATATTTTCTACTTTTATAATTGCCCATATTATAGGAGATATGCCTCTATCTTCATCCCTTCTAATGGCATTGATTATTTGTTATTGTAATTCAACTTGAAGAGACAACCATCCATCCTAAATATGGGCCTAAAGTGTCTCCATCCCTTTTTTGTAGTTGCAAAACAAATATATAACCACTTAAATTAAAATAAAAAGGTTTCTCAATTCTGTAATAATTGCATTTTCACTATTGAACCAAAATTGTAGAGTTTCTACTCATGGATATAACTTGCTTTTTTGAATATTCATGAGTGTATATAATGCTCTCTTCTTCCTTAACTTCCTCTCTGCAGCCTACACATAGTTGAATTTGCAAATACCTTCAACCTTTTCCTGCAGTCTTTAATCATATTAATAATGGTTATGCTAGGTTTTTCTAAAATTTTGACTCTTAAGTGTCTACTAAAAAACTTGACTAATACCATTTTAGACTTATTTATTGTGAAATGTTTATTCTTGAATCTATATGTCTTGATTTTTTTTATCATTTGTCGTTACTATCATATGCTGCATACAGTTCGCACTTACATCCTTCCAATGCGTTTAACCTTAATTCTCTTAGATCTAACGTTAAACCATGTTACTATTAAATAATTAAAAATAACATCTTTGAACTTTTTCACATTGCTGAATTCCATACCCGGTGTTCAATGTGAATTACCACCACATGCTTCATCTCTAACTCTTGTACTAGGTCTTCTATGCCTTTGGAAGCTCTTGTCTACTAAGTTACGCATCACTATCAAGGAAGCTTTTATAGTCATTAGAGTTAATCTTCATTAGTTAGTGTCTATTTAGAATTGAAACATTAAATGTATCGTGTCCTCCTTTAGCTTCATTATTATCTTCAACTTTATCTTACACAATATTCTAATAAGGGTCCACATCCCTATCATTACTATTATCTTCCTTAACAATATTTATATTAACTTTATCATGCACAAACATGCCAATCAAGGCCCAAATCCTCACCATTACCTATTATTTATAAAACTTCTAGAGCCATAATCTAAATGTCAAGCTTATGTGTAACATTCAATTCAATTGTCCTATATATTTTCAAAATGTTAGTTAGCCTAATGTAAATTTCATTAAATTTAATAAGTCTTAAAGACTCATTGAATCTAAAGTTCAAAACTCTAAAATAATCTTTGTCAACTTATTGGTATCCAAAGTTCTTCAAAACTTTAAAATAATCTTTGTCCACTTGTTGGTATCCAAGTTCTTTTCCATTCTTATAAATTTGCTTATAAATGACAACTAAGATTACCTTTATCAAAATAACTTGATGACCCACCTTTGTAACTCAACTCAGGATCCTATTTAAAGTATCCATAATAATATAACTTTAAGCTTCCATAGTTAGTTATTATCCTTGAAAATAGTAACTAAGTAATAATATTAGTACTTAAGTGACTACATACAGATTTAATGACAATTATAAAAGGCTAATATAAGCAAAATTTACTCAAATGTATTATGAGACTTCACATTTTGATAAGAGAAAACTACTGCAGTTTGGTGCCTACTTTTACTTTCCAATTGACAATGTTAAGTTTCTCCTTTTTTTTTCTTATTTCAAAACAATCACATAATAGTGGTAAATACAGAGAATTATCCCTTTTCTTACAAGATTAGAGAGCTTTAAATTTACAAACCTACAGAAAAAGATAGTCCACATACCATACTAATGTTTATATATGCATAACAATTATGTCCAATTAGCAACTTAAATAAAAATAATGTAAAGCAAAATTTTCAAAGATCTCTATAGAAGTTGTGGTTTAGATTGGATAGATAACTACCGTTCAATAATGTAAACAAAGGGAGACTCCTTTACTAAGTGAATAATATGTACCTAGTATTTTAAAAAAATTATTTTGAGTTTGACATTGAAGTGTATATATGGAGATTACTTCTAAAGTTACTTTTCAGGAACAATAAGAATATTATTCGTCACAAAAATTATTTTCAATTTATTACCAAATCATAGACAAAATTAAAGAGGATTTCCAGGTCTGTTATATATATATATATAAAATAAATTTATAATTGATAACTCAAAGGAAAAGGAGAAGCATATTGGAAAAGAAAATAAACTATAGATTGTTTTAGAAGACTCATGTTAAAGAATCAATAGCGAAAATTTGCTAAAAGGGTTTGGAATCCTATAATTTATGAGTAATAACATTATAGTGATATTGTATAAACCCTTCAAGAAACATTATTAAATTAATCATTATTCTTCATGAAAAAATACTGTAAATCTTAACCATCTCAGAAGCCATAATTCTTTTTCTTCTAATTATTCTTATAGTTATTTTAATGTTTATAATCTCTAACAAATTTTTGAAGCCTAAGGGAAATGAAATTATTTTCTAGTGCTTTTTTTTGGAAAAAATACAAGCATATATACTTGCAACTTATTCCATTATAATACACATAAAAAAGAGAAAGTACTCTTTCTAAGATATTAAGAAAATTATTCAATTCATTTTTCCTTCATCTGTAATTGAACAAACTGAGGCCTAATACTCTTACTAACAAAATTATAGAATGCACATGAATGTTTCAACTTTTCTATATAAAAAGTACCCATAACAAATTATACATAAACAATGCAACCCTACCAACAACATTTTGGGACAACATGGATAAACTTTGTTAAGTAAATATTCCTCTGTAACGTAAAACTACGAAGGGCTACTATATCTCTTTAGACTTAACATAGAAAAGAGAAGCAAAAATCAATTAAAAAAAGAACTAATATATACTTGAACTTATATAGATGAAGCAGAGACCAAAAGAAGAAACAATACTAAAATAAACAAAATAAAGAGATGATGAAATGATTCCATTGAGTGTACTTCGACTGAAACAAATAGAGGAGACAAAGTGATGAGAAATAGAACCTACAAAACTAGATAACAATTTTGGATCAAAAGCTATAGAAATAGGGATTAAAGCACATCAAAGCGATTAGGGAAGGGAACACAATGAGAAACATGATGAGCAATTACAAATCTACAGAATTAGATGATCACATTTAGGAAATTTCCTAAGCATTGTCATTTAGACAGGAGACGACGAGGAATTACAAAGTAAAGAAACTAGACAACATCATATGGAGATTTCCTAAACATAATTGTTTGAAAAAGAGCTTGGAGGGACTATGTTTATGGGCCTTTCCTGCCAGTTGGGATGTATAATTGGCAAGGAGGCCATAAATAAATGATAATAAAACCAAACTGAAATTTTCTAGCAAACACTTTATGGGGTTGTTAAGTTTAAGTTAAGATTGAATGTTTTCAAAATGTTATGGTATATTATGAATATTCTGAAATATTTGAGTTCAAATTAAATTTTGTTAAAAATGTTAGTGTTCAAATTGACCATTTTCATTATTGTAATTAAGAAAATAATATAGATTCTTATATATATAATTCTATTAATTTCTATTTTTGATCAACTAAATTCAAACTTAGTGTTTTGTTTTTGGCTAACCTGATCATAAAATAAACATAAATCCTGAGACTTTAAATAATCAACCAAAATGATAAAGAAGTATATGTCGATTACTTTAAATATTTACATCTTACAAAGAAAAGGGCCTTTTGAAAATAAAATAGATAATTTTTATTTTGTTAAGCAATTTATTTGATTGCAACCAACAAGTTAATCAAATTAGATTTCATTGATATTTCTAAAAATAAAAATTCTCAACAAAATCGTCTGGCTAATTAAAGTCTTATAGAACAATTATTCCAGTTTATGTTTACCAACGAAACAATGATTATATGTTACTGTAGTATCCATTATATGTTTTGTTTTGGAAACCTAAATGCGGAGAAAACATAATGTTATGGTTTCTCTCTTGCCTCGTGGTGGTTAGACATGAAATTAGGAACTTCAGTTGGTTGTTAAAGAACTTGACAAAGACTCTATGTAAAAGACTGTGAGAATCACTAATGGCACGACTGTTGGTCATTAGAGTTTAGGAGTGGTGACTTCAGGTGGCCGGCACAAGATTAAATGTAGTGGCGTAGAAGATGAAAATGAAATCATCATTATTTATCACTGACGAACTCATTAGTAATGGTTGATGGCTAAGAAAGTATTTAGCTCTTGAAATAATATATTCTAAAGAGGGATTTTGTTTGTTTAGATCCTGGATTAGGAATAATCCAATTTGAAATAAGTCCACAATTAGAATTTATTAATTTTAGTTTTGAAAATCCAAAATCAAATTAAAATTTAAAATACTCCTAAATTATAAATCAATTAAAGTTTTATCGCAATTATTTTCTTAGCTAGATTAATATTAATGTTAAAATTAATTTATGATTAAAATTAATATATTATAAATTTGATCAATTTAATAATAAACTTACTACAAATAAGTAGATAACTAGAGTTTTATAAGTTAATGTTTATGAGCTTAAGTTTATTATTTGTGTTAGCTAAATAATTTATTTATTTGATATGTTATTTTTGGGTATATGAGTTATTAATTAATTAGCATTTTTGAAAAAAATAATTTTAAGGAAAAGGCCTCGTATAATGAGAATACTTAGACTTTTAAACAATGTTAAACAATTAAGATATGTCATCTTCATGTTGGAGTAGTTACTCCAAATGCAATTATTACGTAGAGAGGATCTAACATAACACGTAATTTTGTTAACAACGTAATTAAAGAAATATATTTTGAAGGTTATTTGGCCTTCACAAATGTAAAAAGAAATTACATGAGATTACTCTTAAAACTGTCACAACTAGAAGGTGAACTATTGAATATGTTATAAGATTGGGAATCATCTAACATGAAATTGTATGGATGATTAGTGGTGTTTTTTTTTTCGAAAATAGAAGAAGGAAATTAATCATAAATCTATTCCCCATGGGCTTTCCTATCAAGATAATTAGACTTATTGTATATCATACTTTGAAGGCTCTCCCACTTATATTAATCAATTATATTCCACGTGGGGTTCATTATATTTAGCTCATGTATTATCGAAATTTGATTTTTTTGGATATTATTTAGGTTATAAGTTACTATATATAACAAGTGTGACTTTTTTTTTCAACTAAGTATACATATAATTATATCAATATTTTGTATGTTATATCAAATTATGAGCTAACTGTTTGGTCATCTATTGTATGTTACTCTAATATATATTCAAAATCATTATTTTTCTCATCCTTAAATTGCTTATATCAACCAAACTAAATGATCTTAGTGTCATTAGAAACTTAAGAGATAGGAGAACAATTTTCTAGAAGAAAGTATCCTTAAATTGCTTCATTTTCTTGATCAAAAAGAACATGGAAAGTTGATCTAAAAGTTATTATAGGAAAAATCTGAATTGACCAAGGAATTATGGATTTCGATTTTAATGGTTTTATTGAGGTATAAACCATTAGAATAAATGATATTTATGTGAGTTTGGAAATATGAATGTTTATATGACAAGAATAATAGAGTGATATCCTGAATTGTCATGAACATGCATTGTGCATATTTCATATACATACATGTGCATTAACAAACACTAATAATTGTGCCAAAGTGTGATATGTGTATATTGCTTGATATAGAGGAGCAATTGGAACTCTAGACGTTGCTGGATCTTTGAGGCAATAGCTTCGGGGGCAATAGGTGAGTAACCTAGATGGTTTCACACAATTAATTGTTTGCTTTAGAATATTTTTTGAATGATGATACAAATGTGATTTGATTATGTTGATGCCAGATAATGAAGGTCCGAGACTTGATGGATGAATGTGATATTGAAGTGCTACTTGTATGTGAATGTGACGAACTAAATGCTTCATGACATGATTGATTGATTATGAGAGATGCATTCCATACATGAATGCATGATCAAATAATGAGAGTTGTGACCTGAATAGCCACCGAAAACGAGCTTAAAGCTCCAAATGTGATTAAAATCCAAAAGCTCACTATGTAAAATGAGCCCTGTATTTTCAACGGATAAGAGACAGTATAAATGAGCCCGGTATCCACAATGAATACATGACAGTTTAGGCACTCGATCACAACAACGCAATAATTAGAAAAGAGTCACATGAGCTTTTCATATACATTTTAATAAGTATGTTATGTCTTACCCTTAAGTGAGAATGTGATATGTGATAATCTATGCAAAATGCAAAGATGTGAAATATATGTTATTTGTGTGATGTGTTGCATAAATTGAGTGAACCATCTATGATGGTTACCTCATTGAGTTTACAAAACTCACAAAAATTACAACGTTAATTTTTCAGGACCGAGAGAAAAGACTTTAGCTACTGAGAGATGCTACAAGAAGTATACTCTTGTACTTTTGGGAATAAGAAGAAATGACTCAAAGGTCGGTCAACTGGGTTTGGAAAGATTAGATAGATTTTTTATGTAATTTCCTCTTTCATGTAGCATATTTTGTATTAGGTTTTGATGATGTACATGTATGGGTGTTTAAAAGCGACAATGTAAATATTTGGTTTTATGAAATGAAAGGAGAAATTTGAGTTTTAAAATATGGTGTTTTTTGTTATGATATCTTATAAGAAAATTAAGAATGATGATGCCATGTTAAGTGAATGTTGTGATTGAACGTAACACATCATTATCATAGATTATGTACTGGAATGTCCTCAGGGTGTTCCGGTATGTACCCCATGATAACGGGGCGCTACAAATATACCTCTAAATTTGTTTTCTTACGTAATAATGATGAAATATCATGCAAAAATAAGAAACAATAATGTGTCGCTTTCACCAATGGAAGTCAAATTTATGGCATTTTTAGTTCCAATATAAAAAGTTGTTTGCCTTAGACATTTCAATGGTTCATTTGGGAGTTACTAAAATTAAATTGATTTGTTATTAATTAATTATAACAATCAAGCAACAAGCACTCATTTGAAAGATCCTAAACTTTATTATAAAACTAAACAGTAGATCTCAAGTACATTTATGTGAAAGATGTAATTGTACAAAGTGAAGTGAATATGAATTATATAACTAAACGTGATATGGTGGAATTTCTAATGACAAAGCCGATTTCAAGAGATATATACATTGAGCTTGTAAAAAGTCATCAGGATTATATAGTTATTGATATACTATTAATAAATGTTTCTAAATGTATGTTCATGTATTATTTGCCATGCCTCGTTGCATAATACAAATTAACATTAATTATTGTATATGATAAGTATTATGTATCACTTGATTTTAAACTATGTTTCCTGTGTGTGATATATTTGAATGTGAATCAAAGAATATGTCAGACAAGTAAGAGATTGGCCTTCTTATACATACAATCATCTATAATATTTGTAATAAATGGAGATGAGACGAGTTTAAAGTTTATTAGATATGTAATAAATAATTACAAGAAATTTAAACCATATAAGTCGCCTTAAATATTAAAAACAAAATAATTTTGATTTAAAGTGATTAAAAGATTATTATGTCTATTTTAAGTTGTAATACGTAAGTTTTGAAAAGATAAATTTTAAAGTAGATTAGTGAAAGGTTAAACATTAAGTATTCTTACACCAATATTTATATGGTATTTTATGAATTAAGAGACGTTCATTATAAATGAACTAGAATTAATACTGTAACATATGACTCTTAATATTTATGTAAAATCGACCACAAAAGAAAAAAATATGATTCATAGTATCTCAACTTATATTATGTAAGACCTTAGAGGTTAAACGAGCCTTATAGTATACTCTTATGATTATTGTCTAATTCTTAATAATTAAATTTAAAGTTTGATGCTTTATAGTATTAATAAAAGATCATTTGTGATGTGATCTTATAAGATAATTCTAGAAAAGCAAATTAAATGCAATTCAATGGAATCTTAAATATAGCAAGGTCATCTTGATTGGTGACCAACATCAATTTTATATTCAAAGATAACCATTGTCTTATAGCGAAAGAATTACAATAGTCATGAATCAATAAAAAAATTAATATCAAAGAAGAATAAGGATACGAGATATTACATAGGGTATAATATATAAAATCTACTTAATGATCGATTCATTAATCAAGATGTTATATATTCCTAACATATATGTGGTAATAAGATATAATGGCTTGTTGGTCACACGAATTATTGAATAAATATAAGCATTGTAAAATTTTAATTAACTAATCTCATCATATGTGAATGGAAGTTGATAAATAACCCATAATGATATGAATAATAAGTTAAACATTATGGTAATTGTTCAAATGCCAAGACAACTATATTAATTTAAAAAATTATAATGTATTTATACTATTTACACAAAAAAAAGGAAGAGAGAAGATCATAGCAAAAAGTCATTAGATAAAACAAAATTCATAAGTCAATTTATTTATATGAATAATGCAAATATGATGAAATGAAACACTGAAAAGACCTTGACGCCTAAAACTATATTTTGGCATTTAAAAGCAATTTGATAAGCGATTACAAACTTGCATTACTCTCATGTTTGATTCCTTAATCAGAATCTAAAACAAGTGATGCATGTTTAAATAGTTCATCACAAATTATGGTCTTGCTTTGTTAACCTATGGAGGAAATGAATTTAGTTTCTCACTTGGTCTGGGCATGGGAGATGTTCTTGATGAAAGAATCTAGGCTTGCGTCAGATGACCCTCCTTTGGCAATTGCTGCTTGACAAATGCTTCCAAATTCCTTCGCTCTGTTCCTCATTTCCTTAACCTCTATGCTCTCAGCGTCCATAAACCTTTGCACTAATCTTGCAATCTCTTCTCGAGTAATCAAAGCTTCACGTTTAGCTTCTCTCCATAGTCTCCACCCGATTTTCCAATCTTCCTCCACCGTTTTGCCGATAGGAACTTGATCAAAAAATATAGGTGAAGCAAGTATTGGAACTCCAGCAAAAACGGCTTCCAAAGTAGAATTCCAGCCGCAATGGCTCCAAAACCCTCCAACAGAAGGATGGCATAACACTCTCAGTTGGTCACACCATGGCACCACTAGACCTTTGTCACTACACCAATCTTTAAACCATTTTGTTTCGCCACGTGAAACCCACAAGAACTTGACACCACTGTTCTGCAACCCTGCGACAATTTCTTCTAGTTGGGCACTTGAAACTGACAGGAAACTCCCCATTGATGACACATAGATCACGGAGCCTTCAGGTTGAGAGTTCAGCCATTTTATGTAGTCCGGGACATCCATATGATCATCCATAGGAGCGTGCTGATGGAGTTCAAGGTAAGGTATGGCAGGGCCTACATGGTAAATAGGGAAAGGGAAGTTCGGTCGTAAAGCGTCGATAACTTGCGATTCAAGCTCGTAAACGGAATTGAAGATAAGATATTGAACTCTGGGCACCATTAGAACTGATTCAAGAGGTCGACGAAAGACTTGTCTACCGATTCCATCGAAAACTGTGGGAAGGTCCGCTAGACGCGTTGAAGGCAGTCCAGGGATGTAGTTGACAATCTCTTGCCCTCTCTCTGGACAGAAACATAGGAAAAAGAGTAAACAAAGATTAAAATCACGTGGTTGCAATGAACTCAGAATCGAACCACCAAGTGAAAGTGCCGGTCACATGGGAATAAAACCTTTTGGTTCAGGAATTGAGATGATAGAGAATTATGAATTGTTTGTTACGTACCAGATAAGTCGGCAGGGAAATGACCATTTTGCTGAAGTAGATGAAAATGGTGGAAAAATGAAAACGCTGTAGTGGGCATAGGCCAAAATGAAGCAACAGGAATATTCCTCCGATTACCGACTCTGGCCATCCAAACCAAGTGAGTATCTGCTAAAATGGCATTAATTGGCAACTCAAGCCCATCGAGGAGATGCTCGAAGGGAGCTTCCACTTTGGTGGAAACAGCTTCAAGGAAACCTGGAAAATCTTTGCCTCGAACAAGCTCGGATGGTATGATATTGGGGATAGTGGAAAACCTGAGATTGGAAGGTTTAACTACGCTTGAGTCACCATTAATGAAGCTGTACCACTCTTCAGTGACAACAAAGGTGATAAGAAGATGAGGATTCTTTGAGCAAAGAATCTTGCAGAGGTTCATCAGGCCGTTTACATGGCCTCTACCAGGGTAAGGCGCAGCCACCACGTGGCAGGTATTCTGGTGTTTCATTTTCATGGAATCCATGTCGTTGTTAAGAGTAGAAGATGAAGTGAAGAAGATTTTAATGGGAGACAAGCTGAAGCGAAGTAGGTTGTTATTGCTGAACAGTTATAAATGCTGAATTCAATAGCAAATTGAAACTTTGAAAGGGACTTTTTGTTCTGCTATGCAAATTGTTTGGACCAAATGATGTCAATTCAATTGGGCTCCTTAAGCATCCTCCAGGGCTTGGAATTGCCTGCATAAGTCAGTAATTTAGATAGCGTCTCTTGACAGGAACTGGGAATGCAGATAAGAGTCCAGAACACCAGTGGTCAACACTATTACCAATCGATCTGAGGAGATGAATTGATCTGGCTAACGTGTAATTGATAGAATTGGTAACGTCGGTTCGGGTTCAACTCTCCACCAGTAGTAATAGTGGACAAAATTAAGTACACACTAGCTTATTGGACTCAACTTATTTCAAATGTTAAAAGTTTTGAATAATTTTAAATATTTTATTAATATTTAATTTAAATTTTAGTGCTTTAAAGTGATTAAAATAAATTTTAATATTTAAATCATTTAAAATTTATAATTAATATTTAAAACATTTAAAATAAATTATAAATGAATAAAGAATTATTTTCATACAGTATATATCACATCAATATTTACGTTACGCATAATTTATATTTTTAATTAAACTTTTAAATAACATTAAAATTTTCATTAATTATGAATTTAAAACAAATTCAAGTTACATTCATTAAAAAAAATTTCCTGAAACGGAAAAAACTGCAGTCGTTATCAATTGCATGCATACTAGGTAAACCTTCGGATTGACGCAATAGCCTGCAAATTACGTCAAACGGGTATTCCGTACTAGAGAAACCCTATACGACAGACTCGTTTAAGAGAGCATAAATAGGGAGATTCAGAACACAAGATTTTTTGACCTCGTGCCCCTACTCTACTAATTCGACCACTCCTAGGGGGCCATTTAAATATCTTTCTAACTCCTAACACTCATATAAATAAATAATCAAAATTCTAAATCAACCACCAATTATTTTAAAAGTTACTAAATATTAAAATTCATTTTAAATACTTCAAATGTCAAAATTCAATTTATATTTTAGTGAAAAATATTATAGTCTAATTTACACTTTCTACATTCTATAATGTAAATAAAAAGTTTGAAAGAAGGAAAAATATTGTCATCTTGAAAATTTTAAGGACTTCATGTACATGATTTAAGTATTAAATATGAATGACAAATTTAATAATTTGTAATCCATCATATATATTTCGTGTTCTAGAAAATGAACCATCTTTTTAGATAAAATGACAGTCCCGTTATCAGATTATGAATAGGATCCATTATAAAAACGAAGTTATGGTGGGATTGAAACGAGTTTGAACTTAACAAGTAGAGTAGCAAAGATAATGGCTTTAGATTCGACTTTTGGACTGGAACTAATATAATAAATTTTCAGCTCAGATCTGTCTATTTTGACTACCCTATGCTCGCCGTATAGAATTTCGCAGATGTGACCCCTCTCTCTCTTTTTTCAAATATAGGATGTATAGGGCAAAGACAAAGTTAAATAAAATATGAAATGATTCCATCAAAATACCACAATTTCAGGACGGTGGAGATTATTCAAATCTTGTTTTTAGAATCCCAAACCTTTTTCAGATCACGAACTTACACCAAGATTTTCACTAAATATTTCTGTTCAAATAAATTTAGATTTCTAAAAGGTTGATGACTGTATTAAGTTCAAGTGGGGAAATAACAAAATAATCGACAACTCTTCCTTTGATCCATAGTGGAAGTCCTAAAGTAATTGAATATATTCTGAATAATGTATAAACTTATAAACTCTTTTAAATTAATGCAATTTAATCCCCAAGTAACAACTAATCTTGCTAAACCATAACTAATATAGAGCTTTAATTAATTTAAATGGAATAGGTGCATATTGGTTTCATTAGAATTGAAATTTAAGTCTTATTTGACAATCAACTGATTGTATTAGCTGTTAGTTGATTCTATCAATAGTTAACTCATAATAAATTATATCAACTAATTTGATCAGCAAATGAGATCCGTTGTTTATTAAATTTATTTGGTAAAATTAACGAGTCAAGCAACTGATTAAGAGGGTTGGAAAGGTTGATCGTGAATTAAAGAGAAGATATTTACGTACATAGCGTGTACCAAGCCTATGGCAGAGGAGGAAGAAGGTTGAGGAGGAGCGGCGCGTGGAAATGGAACACCCAATACCAAAGAAGTCGTCAAAAAGCCTGACCACACAGGTCCTTTACTTTACCTATCTCTAATACTGGCTTATACCTAGACTTCTATCTCGGTGTACTTAATATATGAGCTTGCCTTTGTCATATGTGTATATTAAATGCTTCTTTTTTTGTGTTGCTTTTGTAGTTAATCTTTTGCTTTATATACTATTCCTTGTTTGTGAAACCAAACCAAATCATAGGCCCCTGATATGGTGGACCTCCACTAGGTCCGACCTTCGGCTTTCTACTGTTTTTTTTTTACAGGTGTTTTCATTCTGACTACCTTCTATCTGTGTAACTATTTATCTATAGTAACTATTTAATAAAATTTTATGTCTTTATTCATTATCTCAAAAGATTTTCCTTAATGTTGCCCCGGTTGTTTGCACTTGGACATTTGTAGATCTGTTTTCTTCATGAGATGCTATTTAATTTTTAGCTTAAAGTAGCAAACTAGCCTTTAGTTATTATGATACAACAATTATTGGTTGTCCCTTTGAGGGACAACTAATTAAATTGGAATGCTACAAAGCACATTAGCAGGGCCCTACTCAAAGATGACACGCACATAGAAGTGGTGAAAACGACCTTGCGACATATCAAGTATAAGCAAAAATTTTGCAACATGTCAGATATATCTATCCTACTTTTTTCTTACCAATTTTGTCGGTTAAACTTGCATTTCTTAAATGAAGTTTGATAGCTTTTTTGTACGTGATATTATTCTATTTTACTTATTTATTATTACTTTATCTTACTTATTTATTTATTATGTATCTAGTTATTTTATCACATTTTTATTTATATATTTATTTTCTAAAATCTTCTAGTCACATTTGCATAGTTTTTTTAACTCTATTTATTTATGTATTTATTATTTGTATTATTTGTAGCTATTTTATTTGATTTTATTTTGTTTTATTTTATTTCTTTATGCACTTATTTAATTTTATTTACCTCCACTCTTAATTTTTCAATTTGCATCTGCATCATTTTTTATTGTCACATCTACATGTGGGTCTACCGAAAACAGTCTCTCTACTATATTGGGGTAAGGCTATGTACTATCAGACCTCCCCAGACCCCGCTTCATTGCGAAATTTCAAACTGGATGATGATGATGATAATGATGATTTGGTAAAATTAACTATTTATGTATAAAATAACTTATGAAAGCATAACTTTAAAAAAAATTATAAGCATATTAGTATTATATCTTAGTATTTCTTTATGAAAACCTCCTCCCTATTTTGTAAGGATAAAAGTTACATACTATCAAACCTACCTAAACCCGCATTAGTGTAAGATTCAACTGGATATGATGATGATAATCTTAGTATTTCTTTGAATATTTTCATAATAATTTCTAGTTTTAGATATTTAATTTTACAAAAAAAATAAGTTTATAATTCTAATAAAAAGAATAAAACATATAATAATAATAGTCATCATCATCATCATAAATTAATTAATTATTTTATTTTATTTTATTTTATTTTCTATAATTTATAAATTAATTAAACAATTTTTTAAAAATTGAAATGAAAAAAAAAGAATCACAAGCGTGACGCATTTATAAACATAATAAAAAGAGTCACAGGCCTGTGACAATTAATATCATGCACGTGACAAATATTTTTTTAAAGTAAAATAAATTAGATGTTAAATGATGTTTAACAATTACATACGTTCTTTTAAGGTCTATGGGTATTTTTTTTTAAGGCACAATGTTAATGCCCCGATGTTACCATCTAAACACTGAAACGCTCCTATATAAGAGCTTTTTAATTTTCAACTTATTAAATTGAATCAACTAACCCAATCAACTAATAATCAAACAAATTTATTATGTCAAATAACTATCACCTTCCAATCCACTAAAATATGGCTAAACAGCCATCTACCAAACGGGACCATAACATTTTTAAGTAATTGCTTAGAAACTAACAACACTATAAACATCAATTCAATTGATTACATGTTTGTACTTGCAACTCTTGACAAAAGTACAAAAATCTGAACTAAGCTGCCTTTCCAAATACTATTAAGAGTAGCCCACTGTGAAAAGAAATTTCAAGTTTAAATGACTTTTCAATAAATAGAGTATATAGGTATATGTAGTCTAACCCAATGCAAGTATTCTATGCAAAAGGGGAAAATCAAATTGGATGGATTGTGTCAATACAAGAATTCTCAATCCAAATTTGTACTATTTCCCAATATGAGAATTTCATAAATGGGTTTTTCTGCAGAATCAAATAACGAAAGAACAAGCATGGCGTTTTACGTTAATAGTAAAATCCCTACTAAACACAGTTTTTTCCTATTGGGAAATTGTAGAACACACGTGAAATTTTTTCCTGTTAATACTCAATGGAAGGTGCATGAATCAAGGTCAAGATAAAAGTGGACATCAGTTGTCCATTTACAGTTCATCATTGAAGGAATGAGAAAATGTCAGAAAAAGCAATACATGTCTACAGCAGGAACATGTGAAAATTGATTACAGTTGCGTGATTTCACACTAGTCACAGTTTTAAGTGAAAAGAATGATTAGATGAAGTATTATCACCTTAAAAAGGGTCGTGAGTTGCTGGTGTGGTAAAGTTAGCTCAAATCCTCTCGTTTCAATTGGGACTGGCATGTGGAATATTTGTATTGGAATATTTTGTACAGTCAAACGGTCCGATCCCTTGATTGTTTTTCTTTTTCACCTGAAAATTCATAGACGTTAAGAACACACATTTTGTTATCTATATATGCTTTGCTTAACTAAACATTTTGAAAATGTTTTGATTCTTGTGAAACAAAGGATGACCAGTAAATTAATCTTTCCCAATATCGATCTATACCTTTAACATTACACGACAGAAACAAGAACAAAGAACGATCTACGATTATGGCCTACATAATAACCATCTTCCACAATGTATTGAAAGTTCTCTATGATTATTGCAAGGCAGTAGAGGAAGGCACTTCATGCAACATATAAATTCCCAACAATGAACACACTGTAGTTTCTTGACGGCAGTTACCGACCTGTAAGAACTCTACTTGTTCACAAACTTGTGGAATGGATCATTATCTTGAGAAACAACGCATCAAGAGCCAATTGTGTATGTCATATCAGTTACAAAAGAGGTGTATCTTAGATAGAGTCACAATGAGAATCTTGCTAGTGGGTGCGTGCAATTCTCTCATGGATAGGTGTATCTTTCACATGTTCTGCAAGTTGAAAGTCCTCTTGGCGCAGGTGTTACATAACTAATTAGATCGTATGAAAAGACTATCATATATTCTCATGAATTTGGCCCATGAGTACTTGTCAATTTAAAAATGTGAAATTCTGTAACAAAACCCTATAGAAGTTAGAGTTTGCAAATTAACAAAGATGACTGAAAACTAAATATGCACCAGCTTGTGAAATTAACAGCTGGAAATAGTCACATACCGGCGACCAAGGACTAGGCTCAGGAAGTGATTTGTCAGGGGGTGAATTCTGTACAGCACCACCTTTCATTTTCAAAATTTCCTGGAGAAAAATTTGCTTCAATCACTATAATGCTTTCCCAATACTACTTAAAATGATTGCAAGTCCAAATACCTCTCCAGCTCCTTCAAATGCCGCTAGCCATTCATCAGAAAATGGAACAGCATTTGGTGGAGGTTTAATTACTAGTTCATCTTTCTTCTCATCATTCGCCAATCTCTTGCTGCCATGAGAAATAATTAATTAATTATAATAAAGACTTGTTTTTGAGAACCTCCGATATTGGAAATGGGAAAAGCTGAGAAGAGAAAACATCAAACAACCATACATAGGGATAAATAACTAGTGAAGAAACTCACAGTGATCGCCTTTTATTGTTGTCTTCTTCACGGGATATCTCCGTGTTCAACTCATCCTGCATTTCACTATCAAGACAACTACTGTTTTCCAGAATTATAGTTTCAGCTTTATTTTGTAAATTAGCAGTTTGTAAGAAATCCAATTCCATATCCTGGAAAATGCTTCCATTTGATGTCTCATCTAATTTCATGTCTAGTTTATCAATCGAACAAAAGGGCTTGAATACACAATTGGTCACCAACAATGGAATCTGATCTCCCCTGTTGTTTGAAAAGGGATCATCTTCTGTTGTAGCTTGATCAGCAAGCTTGTCAAGCCCGCACTTCCTATTCATGTAAAGTTCAATATCAGGTGATTGCTCAACGGACATGGCACCTGGAATTGTTTGGACTACACGTGGGTGTTTATCTTTCTTTTCCATATTCAAGCAAACATCTTTCATTGCAGGTGGTGCTTCAGTGCTAACGTCAAAACATTTTGATCCATCTGAAGAACTATTTCCTTTCTCTGAAAAATCTGCAACATTTTTTTGATTGTCTCTGTTTTCTGAATCTACTAACTCAACATTCATAAGAAACAACTTAGAATCCATATGCAGTCCATTTTCTGGGGAAACTTCTTCAATTTTTATGTTAGAATTTTGAAGCTCAGAACATTTTTCCAGTCGTTTATCACCGTCACCAGTTACAGTTAAAAACATTGTATTTGCTGTGGAAGTATATGAGTTCATGTTGCAGTTATCAACTATTGACTTCCTTCTTGAGCAAAGCACTAGCTCTTCTTCTATATCAGTTTCCTTGTTCACTTCCTTAATTGCAGTAATCTCACTTGCTTGCTCCAATATTTCAGATTGGTTGAAAATCTGATCACTTATAGATTCACACTCGGCATTAGTCACAGTCTCTGAGATACTCCCATTATAGCATTGATAGACAGGATTAATCGATTCTACATACTGTTCACTCAAATCATCTATAACCTTGGAAGAATCATCCAATGCTATGGAAATACACTTTTCATCATAGGGAATATCAGTTCCTGGCTGTAGCTTGGAGAAGGCAACAGAGTTGGTTGAAAAACAATATTGTTTATCTACTTCACAACACTCGCCTGCAACCTTAACTTGTTCAAAAGGGCAGAGTTGGTGTGAGAAATGCAGAGCTTTCATTTCACTATCACCAACATCTTCACTTTTGTTACAAACACCAGTTACCTCAATATTATTGGTGGTGTCTGCTTTTGTGGTGTTGCCTATGCTCATGCTCAATAGAGAAGAATTAGAGACACCATTAAAGTCAAGCTCAACCCTGATACTTTCAACTGTAAACTCAGCATCGACAGAACCTACAAGGGCATTACCCACAAACTGGTCGTCCATCTTTCCAGCTGCATTGAGGCCAGAATACTCTCTTCTTTCTATTTTTGAGCATGCTATATCTAATTGCTGGGCAGATTTTTCAGATTTGTGACAAACCACAGTTGCCTCTATATTATCAGTGGTTACAGCATCTGTCATATTGCCTATGCTCATTCCCTCTGATACGGAGGAATTAGATGCACCGTGGAAATCAAGATCAACCCTCAGATTTTCATCTGCCAACTCAGGATCTACAGAACCTGCAAAGGCAATATCCACAAGTGTGCCCTCAATATTTTCACCTGTGTTGAAGCCATAATATTCTCTTCTTTCTGTTTTTGTGCATGCTATCTCAGATTGCTGGGCAGATTTTTCAGTTTTGTGGAAAACATCAGTTGGCTCAACATTATCAGTGGTTACTGCATCTGTCATGTTGCCTGTGCTCATTCTCTCTGATACCGAGAAATTTGATACACTTTGAAAGTCCTGACCAGCCATCAAATATTCAACTGCCAACTCAGGATCTGCAGAACATGCAAGGGCATTATCCACAAATGGGCACTCGGTCTTTCCGGCTGTATTGAAGGCAGAAGATTCTCTTCTTTCTGTTTCTGTGCAAGCTACCTCAGATTGCTGAGCAGATTTGTCACTTAATCCTTCAACAATGTTTGAGTGTGGATTAAACGTTGCTGAGGTTCCTAAGATACTACTGCTATTTTCGACTGACATGTTATTATCGAAAAATTGCACCTTTGCATTTCCCACATTTAATGTCTCAGTCAAGTTATCAATTCTGCGAAAGCTACCTGTTGTGAGCCCCATACCATCATATGGAGATGGATCATGAAACTTTTCTGAGTTGTTTGGTATGGAGTCTTGAATTTTCACTGTGGCATCAATAATTTTTGAACAGTTATCTTCAGCCAACTTGCTGTCATTGGTATTACTTTGTAAAAGCAATTCATCACCCTTCTTCTGCAACCCATTAGCATCCATATCATAAATCTCCGCATTGGTGTGCGAATTGCTAAAAGATGCACAAGGTTTTTCTTTGCTCAAGCCTGAAGGTATACTTCCCAGTGGTTTGCGATTGCCCTCATCACGTGAACTTGATGAACTAGGTTTTCTCTGATTAAGAATGCTAGAATTTGGAACATTATAGGATGTAGAAGTTCTCTGTAACAGGCTATGTGTAGCAGATCTTGACTGCAAATGATTGGGGCAAAAAGCATCTGAATTAAAATTCTAAAAGTGCCAAATTACAGCATATCGGTAGATTTGACGAACTAATACCATCTAATATTGTTTATGGAAGACAATCAAGCACACCTGATGAAAGAATCCCAATGTAGGTGATGGCATCCTCAAGCCTGATGGTTTTGCCGTTGGGATTTGTGTATCTTGAATATTTCCTCCGCAATAGGAAGAGCTTTCGGAGGAAGGAGTAGAAACTACACTGAGATCAACCTCATGACTGGTTTGTGGATGACAAGCAGCTGGGAGAACCAAATCCAGAAGTATCTTGGAAACATTATTTGCTTGACTTCCCAGAGGTTTATTTAATTTGGTTGACGGGAGCTTTTCGTTTGCTGGATTGACCTTTACCAACAAAAGGCACTAAAATAAGATTGCGGTGCCATAGAATTTGTTAGCCTAACACCTGATAAATTTTGGTTATTAGCAGTTACCAAAAGTTCAAAAAGTTTCAGGTTCTCACCGCATTCCTTCTAGCTTGTTGAGGGTTGGATCTGGAACCCATCTTGCTTGCTGGTCCAAATTTCCCATCATTAAGGACATTTTTGGCATTGGTTGAAGTTCCCTTCAATCCAATATTTTTCCGAGACTTAACTGCAACATAAATGACAATAGTTAAGGTTTTCGGTTTTATATGGCATCAAATAATATCTAGTCGAAGAAAAGGAACAATATGTCAGGTTATAAGCCCTATGCAAGAAGGTCAATAAAATATGAGCTGATTTAGAACTTACAACAACTTATCAACATTTGACCAGTATGCAAAATTGAGTTCATTCCAACTGTTGCAAACAACAATAACCTAAAAAATTCAAACATGTGGCAAGCACGTGCATGGCATCACCTGGCTGAGCAATCTGATTATGCTTCAAGCAGCTAGACCTATCAGTTGAACTAGTAGAAATGGAAACACCACGGGCATCATTCTTCAGAGACAATACTTTTTCCTCCTTTGAGTTCTTAGTGGCTACTTTTGGGACATGGAAGTTTTGAATCCTTTTTAGATTTCAAAGAAGTTAAGGTCAACTTTTCTGTAGAAACAGATAGATGGAGAAAGAGAGACTCATTCTTACAAAATTTACAAAACTTAACCAATAAACATAAGTGAAAGGATATGAAGATGAAGGCGCATGCCTTGGACGACCACTGCATTTGGATGCACTTCGATTAATATCTTGGGCTGAAAGAACCTTCCGTTTTGCCTTAAGAACATGCAACAAGCATTAAAGAATATCATATTAAACAAACAAACTACAAACAAACAGTTAACTAATCAATTAAACAAATATGAGAGAAGCTTAGGAAAAGGGACTTCAGTTCAATTTCAAGAAAACCTAAACAGGAAGGTTGGACATACTTTTTCTTTAGCTAATGAAGCACCAGTATTTGGTGACGACGTGCCAACAACATTTTCCCCCTTTTTGGAAGTGCTTTTCGGTAGTTCCTTGAATAAGTTATCTTCAAAAGCTCGCAGATCCGGTGGTGATTCACTGACTCTGTCCTCACTTGCACACGTTGACTCTCTCCCTTCATGAATAACAGACAGCACCTCTCCACCCGAATTCCCACTAAGCATTGATAATTCCAGAGGATCCAGAACTCCTAACAAAGGAAACAAAAAACCATTATCATCCACAAGATCAAGAGCTATCGATCTGGATAGAAACTAAACAAAAATGAGAAGAAGTAAACCTTCTTCAGTAAAGAAAGCTCTATCCCAGGCCAAACTTTTCCGGAGATTGTATCCTCCACCCTTTTTCTTCCTCTTCATTTTGTGCGGCTCAAGACTGAGTTTGGCCACTTCTGTTTTGTTCAAATTAGAATTCTCCTTGTCATCGACGGTCTCTCTATTGGACTTACACGCACCATCCACGCCCTTCACACTCCCTTCACCACCGGAGAAATAGCAATTAATTCCACTTCAAATTCACATAACCAAGAAGAACACTAAGGAAAACATTAGAAGGAAGGGAAAAAAAACCCTAACTAACCGAAACGGGAGGGAGGAAGAGGAGGGCGACGAATAGAGGGGTTAGATCTAGGGTTTTGGAGAAGAGGTGAACATGAGAAACCGGTGACGGAGCCGGAAACGTCGCCGGTGGTAGGAATGAGAAGTGAATCATCCACGGCAGAGATCTCGATCAGGGAGAGATCGGTCTCCATCTTTTCTTTGTGATCTTCCAATGTCTGTGGTTTGTGTATTTCAGGGGAAGTTGAATTAGTGAGAGTGAGAGTGAGAGTGAGAAAAGTAAAGTTATTAGCATTTGAATTTGGTACAGGCAAGCGGGAAAGGAGAAAAACAACGGTCGGGCCGCTTCTTCGTGATCCGATTGCATATATATTTTATTTATAAATAGTAAGAGCAAAGTTATGAATACCGTACCTGATTCGGTACTGGATTAGATTCTGATACGGTACTGTATTGGTACCGGTTAATACCGGGTACTGTTTCAGGTAATTTTTTAAATTTATAAAATAGTCCCTGAATTTTTTTAAAAATTGCAAAATAATCCATTGTCATACTGTACAG
>JAOTAY010000190.1:8450959-8468031 GCA_025629805.1 Erythroxylum baracoense | reverse complement strand
AAATAAGGAGTTTTCCTAATTAGGAAGACTCCCATAACTATGTACCCTAGCTCTATATAAGAATAGCATCTGCTGTATTTCTATTATCTGAAAAAATAAAGAAGTTTTACAAAAACTAAGACAAATTTTCGTAATAAAGGCTTAAAAATTGAGTTCATGGTGGATTGGAAAGTAGCGGGTGCGTTCATGAGACCGAATGGCATCACTAAATACTCATAATGTCCTTCATGAGTCCGGAACCCCGTTTTATAGACATCTTCTTCCCTCACCCTGATTTGATGGAAACTCGACCTTAGATCAATCTTAGAAAAATATCTAGCCCCATGCAATTCCTCCATCAGCTCATCCACAACTGGAATACTTATCCAGCACCGTGAGCTTATTTAAAGGTCGGTAATCGCCATGACCCATCTGCCATGACCCATCCTTCTTTTTAACAAGAATGACAGGACTTGAGAAAGGGCTGATACTAGGCCTAATAAACACAGTTTCCAGCAATTCCCTAAACTGCCTCTCAATCTCATCCTTATGATGATGTGCATGTCTATAAGGTCGGATATTTACTTGTTCTGCCCCTTCCTTCAAATTGATTGCATGTTCGTGGACCTTCCTAGGTGGCAACCCCCTGGTCTCTTGAAAAACCGATTCAAACCTGAGTAAACAGCCTGCAACTCCTCTTGTTGTTCTGCATCCATGGTTCTCGTCTCTTTAGATAAAGACCCCCCTACTCCCATAGACCACAACAAACCCTCTACTTCCAATTCCTGATACTTTAAAATCTGTTGTAGAGCATTAGGAGAGGAGGTTTGCATGATTCCCTGCAGAGTAATCTCTGTCCCATTTCGGTTAAATGTCATATACATCTTCCTCCAATCAACCTTCACCACGCCTAAAGTTTCCAATCATGCAACACATTAGATCGGGCCCTCCTATTTCAAAGAGATAAGAACTTACGCTAAACTCCATTCAGCTCCAATTTCATCTCCTTACAAATTCCTTGTAAAAAGGAACGATGTCCATCTCCCAACTAACTCCGAATGGCCTAGTAGGTGTTATAGTAATTCCCATAGCTTGAACCAACTTGCTGGACACAAAGTTATGGCGAGCTCCACTATCCACCATAATTATAATAGGCATTTCATTAAACTTACCTATCAAGACCATGGACTTCGTAGGTGAAGATGGGTCCTTACCTATCTCCCTAAACTCCACCGAATTGCACACAAGTTCCCAATCTTCTTGCTGCCCCTCATCCACCGTTGCTTCATGATTATTCGTCCCAGTGTCTTCTTCATCACCCTCCCACACAATTAACTTATACTCCTTATCTGGGCATCGATGGAATGGACCATAGGTTTGTCCACACTTGAAACACAATCCCTTGGCCCTTCTTTCTATAAGTTGTTCGTAAGACAGATTCCTTATCCCCTTCCATTTGGAACCACCAGGCCGATTACCCTCTGACATAGTATTTCTGTTTTTATTAGGCAATTCCCTCACTTCAACCTTTGGACTTCCAGCTATATTATTAGGCTGAACCGGACGCTGAGCATAATGAGTTCCTAATCGAGACCCGTAGCTAGCATGAAAGTTTCCCGACTTATTCTTCGATTCACCTAATCGTATTACCCCTTCTCCGATTAACTCCCTCTCCACCTTCCGTGCAATAAAGATGAGCCGAGCTCGAGTTGGTGGATCATGAGTACGAACTTTGTTCTTTATTTCCTCACGTAGCCCACCCAAGAAACAACTCATGTACCACTTTTCAGGGAAGTGAGCTATTTGCGATGCCACCCTCTCAAACTCAACAATGTATGCGTCCACCGATCCTTGTTGGGTAACCGACTTTAGCTGCTCAATCGGGTCTCCCTCGTCCTTACCCCCATATCGATCAAACAATGATCGCTTGAACCGCTCCCAAGTCATATACGGATCAAACTCACGCAGAGTCATAAACCAATACAGTGTAGTACCCTCCATGCAAATTTGAACCATCGATAAACGTAGTTCAGTAGGGATTTCATGAATCGTAAAATACGACTCAACACGCATGACCCATGCAAACGAGTCTTCCCCGTGGAAAGTTGGAAGATCGACCCGACTTGCTGCATTGCAGTATTCTTCCCATGCACGTTCGGTGGCTACAGAAGTGACGTGGTCCCCTTGCTGGCGAGAACCTGACCCTTGCAGGCCAGTTGCAAGTCTATCGCCACCAAGAGAGTTGGACGCAAGGGGCCCAGTCCTATCGTCGCCCGCAGCAGAGAAGGACGCATGGTGGGCAAACGCCAGAGGTCCTTCTCCTTCACCTCCGACGTGTTGTTTCTACGGGTTTTTTGCTAAAAGAGACTGAAATCCATCCCTCAACTCCGATTGCAACAGATTTTGGGATTTGGCCAGTGTTTCTACACTGGCCATCAAGGAACCTAACTGTGTCCTTAGATCCTTCAAGGTGGTATCATGCAACTTAACCATCCCCTCTTAGGCTGAGAGAGATGATTCCTGTCTCCTAAGAGACGCCTCCACTACAGACACCCTAGCCTCCATTCTAGTTTGCTTACAATCTCTACCCACTTGGTCTCTCAATGAAAGCACCAATTGATAGGGAAGAATATAGAGATTGTATTATTTACGTATAAGATAGGGTTACAGCAATCGGATTCCTCCTGGAAAGAGTTTCCTAGGCCAATACAAATCACAATATTCTCAATAATAATCTCCCTCTCTTCCTAGATTCCCCCTATAGCTGTCCACTACAATCTCTCTCCATAACTATCTCCTAACAACCTGCCTATGCGGAAATAGCCCCCTTTCCCATCTTACCCCTATGCATATAAGCCTGAAAAGGCTTAGGCTACTACTATACTACTAAGGGTTGATCACTAACATGTTGATCACTACGAGGAATACTAACAAATTAGCACTAACTTCTCTATAACTTTTAGGTTCATAGAAGGAAGTGTTGGTTGAGTTAATATAATGATATTAAGATTGAAGAGACTTGTAACATAAGGATTTAAATGATGAGGGAGTTTAGTGGTCCTAGCAGGTTGTGACGATTGGGATGGTTCAATGGAACTTGAATCCTCTGATGGAGCAGGATCATCAAGTGGGAGAGGTGGTCTTTGTTCTTCAAAACCTGCAACTGGAAGAGGCTCAAACAAGACTGGTGAGTTAACAGAATCAAGAAATAAGTCAATGGAGGGATCAGTGAAGAAAAATGTGGATGGTGAGACTTGGAAGAAAGACAAGAATGAGAACATTTTATGTTTCCCAAAAGGTGGCGTGTCTAGAGATTTGGAAACACTTAAAGATAGGGTACCAACATCTATATTCCTTATATTCAATATCATACTAAAGAAAACAACATAAACGAGCCCAAGGTTCTAATTTGGAGCGTTCATGTGACTAAAGAAACACAAAACAAACAAAACCAAAAACTCAAAGAATATTGTATTCAATGGTACGAGCAAAAGGACGTTTATAGGGAGATTGATTACCTATAGTAGTAGAGGAAATACGATTAATAGTATAAACAACAATAAAAGTTGCCTCTCCTCAAAAGCTCTTAGTGCAAGAGTAAGAAATAAGTAAGGCCTTTATTGTGTCAAGGATGTAATTGTGTTCCCTCTCAGCTCTGCCTTTTTGTTGGAATGTACTTGGACAAGAATAATGAAACAATACCCATGTTGGGATAAGAGAGTAAAAAATAAATTATCCTTATATTCCATGACATTATTAGTTCAAATAAATCCAGATATATGGAGAAAAATCATCACCAAAGATTACAAAATATTTGGAACCTCCTATAGGAATAAGAGAAGGACCAAAAATATCATAATAAATTAAATCAAAAGAGGTAGATGGCATAAAATTGTTCTTTTAAAAGGTAAACCATGACGTTTAGTTAATTGACAAAATAAACAATCAACAAACTCTTATTTAACATATCCTAACAATCCACTAGAAATTAGATAATTTAAACGTTGAAAAGCTGCATGACTAAGATGATAATGCCAAGTTCTATATGTGACAGTAACACTACAACCAAATTGACTCATATGTAAATAAAATAATGTAAGTTCAAATAAATGTCCCTCCTTATGCCATGTTCTAAGGATTTGCCCCGTCTTTGGATCCTAAACACGACAACTGTTCAACTCTTAAACTTCGGAGCACTTCTCAGCAACTTTCACAATGCGCCTTAAGAGAGAGCTTAGTTGGATTACACGCATGAGAGAAGTATGCGTAAATACTAAGGCAAACATGGGTGAGTTGGATCGAACTTGGTGCAAATTTTGGTAGAGTGTCGGACCTTATGAAGATTAACTCAACCCAGGCTAAGGACTTGATGGACTAAGGACTTGGCCCATGCTCGGATGAATGGACCACAACTAGCGGACTTGTTGTGGGAAGCATTGGATCAGGCTAGTGTGCTATGTAGGCTTCAACAAGATCACGTTGCATCATCAGCGGACAGGGATGGTGGAGAGATCTTGGATGATGTGGCAACAACTAAGAGTTAGAATTACAGTAGGATTCAACATCTGAAGATAGTGGAGATCTTCGAAGATAAGGATGCCAGTTTCTTATTTGAATGTGAACTCTATCTTTCTGTTATCTTGTAGATTCTAATTTGAATGTAAACTTTATCTTTCTGTTATCTTGTAGATTCTATCTTATCAGTTAGAGTCTTATTTGGACGAGGGTGTCGTCCAATTGGTCCACGTGATGTAATATGATAGACACAGACGTGATCTTAACACGATCTTAAATAGTTCAGTTTAAGTGAGATTCTGAATGTAACTTGGCTTCTAAATTAGAATGCCTATATATAGCTCATTCGAGCTTTGCTCTCGATTCATTCAGGAAGAGAGCATTCCTTGTATTCTTTTGAAAGTAATATAAAGGTTGGTTTTACAGTATCTCTCTTCTTTTTTGGTTGCCTTTATTTTCTTATTGCTTTCGTAGCATTGTTTCTTCAAGGGTGCGAGGTAAACACTTCGAGGGTTGTTGAAGGCTGAAGTCTTGCTTAAGCGGATCTAAGTGAGGTTGCCGTGCAAAAGGTGTTGGTGATCAACTTCGGTGAAAGTTCAAGTCCCAAGTAGGGATGGCAATTCTGGCCCGGCCCATTTTTGGCCCGAGTTTGGCAGGCCGTGGGCTGGCCACGAGCCTACCATGGTCGGCCCGGCCCGCGGCCCGACAAAACCGCGCCGTTTTGTATTTTTTTAAATTTAAAAAATATGGACGGGCCGGGCCATGGGCCGACCACCGGCCGTCCAGCCCGTCGGCGGGCCGGGCCGTTGGCCGGTCCATCCCGGCCCATTGCCATGTCTAGTCCCAAGGTGACCTTTGTATCAACTGGTATCAGAGCCAAATTTCAAGATGGTAGTAGGCAACTTGACAGAACAAGTGACTAGGATGGAGGCTCTCATTGGGCCAACTCCTCAAGGAGAGGAAAAGGTCACATCTCACAATACTCGATTCGAGATGCTGGAAACGTGAATCCAACAATTACAACAACAGATGGTAGATTTGTTAAAGGCACAAGAGGAGGCCCAGTTAAAGATCATTGGGCTGAGTCGTGTCGTTGCAACACTAGATGTCAATCGAGTTGAAAGCTCCACAACACAACTTTCATCTGTGAAGGTACATGAACCCAGGGTGTTCGAAGGCGTACGGGACGTTAAAATGTTGGAGAATTTCTTGTGAGATACAGAGCAGTGTTTTGCGACTGCTAGAGCAGTGCTTTGAAATTGATAAGCAACATCTGATATAGAATACTATTTAGCAAGCATGTCCTAAACATCTTTTACAATTTCAAAACAACCAAAATTTCATTTGATTGTTAGCTCACATTTGATGCGGAACCATATGAGAATTTGATGACTTTTACGATCTCATTCTCCTAATCATTCCTTAAAGTCCTCAGGATTTTCTCCTGGCTTTTGAATGGGTTTAACAAAATCACATGTAACATAACGTCATAGCTTGCGACCTTGTAAAAGACTAGACATTTCTTGAGCCCACAATAGATAATTAGTCTCATCAATTATATATATATATATATCCAATAAACAAACGAGCATGTGCAGAGATTGGCAAGGGACTACACGGCTCCCAATTTAAGCAGTTGGGGATTGACTAGCGACAAGACATTTGCATGGAAAATTGGGGGGAAGCAAATGGACTGGCCAAAACAAATGGATCAGAGCAATTAGGAGAAGCAAAAAACTTGCACAACAATTCGAGAAGCGGAGGACTAGGTGAACAGGACCAAAGCAACAACAATCATAGACCAAATCACAAGAATTTTCATTATGAGGATGACTTGGCCAATGTTGAATCAGTTAAGATGTAATAAGAGTCTTTTATTCTACAAGAACAAGAAAGACAAGCTATAGAAATGATGACAACACCAGAAAAGGTCTAATATGGTTCTGATGCCATGGGAGAATAATCAGGAGACAATTGTATGTATTATTCCATGTTTGAAATGTACAAGAAAGCTCTATATATAAAGTAATGGGTACAAGAATAAAGGAAAGAATTAACAATAAATATACAACTAATTGGCCTTAATTACTCAAATATTCTGCATAATATTTTGCCAATAGTATGCAATCAATATAGTAGACTAATAGATGGAAAGATGAAGTAGTTATAGTTGAAGCTAATTGGCATTGATCCAGACTGTAAATAATGAGATGACAAGGTTAAATTGAATGCAAGCATCAGAATTAAATTTTCATAATTGTTTCAATAGTTCTCAAGGGTTGCCTTGTACAAAAAAATGAAAAGTAATTAAAACCTTGAAGAGAAGCTTGAAATTGCAAAACTAATCAGGAAGATAGCTTAAGAATAGAAATATTGAAACAACCACGTGATAAGATGATTTGGAAATTACACTGCGCAACTAGAAAGTAGAAAGGCAGCCTTCAAAAGATTATAAGAGTAAGAAACTATTAGAATATGGGACTTCACCTGCCCATCAGCAGAAGAAGTTACTATCCTTTGATCATCAGAGAATGGCATGATTCGGGCCTGAAATATGTTGTCATAGTGACCAGAATGATAGGAGATCCTTTTGGTTTTAGTCCCCCAGTCCCATACCATAACTTGCATGTCATCAGAACCAGACACAAGAAGATTACCAGCCGAATTGAACTCTATTGCATTTACACAGCTATCATGGCCGAGTAACTTCCCATAAAGATTCAATTTTTCCACCATAAGCTGCATGAAAATGCAGAATAAAACATGGTCAGCGTCACCAATTTTTAAAATTAAACCACTTGATGCTTACCTGTAGAAGCAATTAATTCAACTTCACCCCTTTAAACCCAACCAAAAGCATATTTCAACACTTTCAACCAAGGCATGCGATGTTTATTATAGAACTCCACCGAGTCCACTGTTGCTTTCCCTGTTTACTATGGAACGAACAATTTTGATCAACAAAAAGATCGTTCCTTTAAATTGTTTATCCATTGATCAACGCATTCTTAGAAAATAGTAGTAGTATACATGGGCATGAATCAAAACGGGTGGAAAGGCAAAAAATAGAATTAGTGTCAATCTAATTACAATCAAACATCAAAAGACAACAAGCTGATTGAGATGCTTTAAAATGTAATTAATGGAGAGAAGAAAACAGTTCAGGGAATTCATGAACCTCGGAAGCAGAAAAGCGGCGAGTGAAGTTTCTGGGTGGAGATAAACCCACTTCTCTGTGAAAAATCTGTGCAGTGCCATGTTTCAACCGCTTGTAAGGAGCCTCCATTAAAACACGCTCTCAGCTTAGATCGTCCTTGCACTTAATTGTAAGCACAGAAATGAAACTCTCTGAGTCTTTTAAGAGACAGCGCGTGGCGTTTAAGAAGAGTTCTCTTGCAGCTCCCGGAGTGATTCTTTTCTTTGCCTTATTTGCTTCAATCTTAATAACCTTTTTCGTATTTTTATTTATTTATAGCGGGACACGTACAACAAAAAATCCTTTTATTTAATTTTAAAACTTTTTTATTCATAGATTAAATTTATTAAGTACTATATATTAAGCGCGAACGGGATGGTCGTTGTCGTACCCTACATGTCCTAATCCAAGAATCCCAATTTATTCTTATCATCAAACGGCCCCAATATTTCACTATACTTTCTTGATCGCTCTTAAATCTCTTGAGCAACTATTACAACTTCCTCTTCAAAATCCAATCTAATCAATGGTGCTTCTCTGATATACCAATATATGTATGTTGCATCCCTTATCCATGCCCCTTATAATCCTCTTCCGCTTGCGTCACCGATCTCCGATATCTAATCGCTTCACTCGTTTCCTACGCTCGTGATCTCTCTCCCTACTGACAATTCCAACTTGGTAACTCGGTGAGTCAATTCTCTTGAATCTCCCTTTTCTTGTCTCGATTGGGTATGTTTGTGGTCTGGTACTTTTTGTCCGATTAAGATTTGTTTAGAAGAAGGATATGAATTGCAGATTCCTACATGGATTTGTTACTAGTATTTCTATTTAATTAATTATATATTTCAAAGGTTAAAGATGGAGTCGATGGATATTTTTTTCCTTGTTTGCATCTCAGGTCGTTGCCTAGCAACATTTCTTCTTACAAGGTACTTCGTTTTGGTCTTCAATTGTGTGCTTGCTTAATACATTATCTTGTGCTCATCTTTGTGTCATGTGCTCGTCTTTGTTTTAGCTCAGTTGCTTGTATGATTTTTTTAATTTTCGGTTTCAATTTTTGTGCCATTACTGTTTGCCAATTTTTGCTTCTATTTGTCAATATATATATATATAATATTGACATTGTTTTTATCTTTAGAAACATAATCTGCAAGATTTTTAGACCAAATATTATTTTTTGGTTCAACTTTATAATTGAAGAAGCTTTTGTTTATATTACCCAAGTTGAAAAGGAAAAGTTTTAAAAGATACAAATATATCCTTTTATACATACAAGTTGTCGATATGTGAAGGGATCTTCAGATGAATTCATTGATGCCATCATTCAACTTGCGCTAGCAGTTGTCAGAAAGCTCCAGGAGAAAGGAAACAAGAGCATGCATTGTGAGAGGCTTTCTATCCTTCATTTGTTCATTTTTCACTTAAAAATAAGATATGTAACCTAACAATTTGAATTTCAGGTACTCTTGACTTTTACATTTTATTTTTACCTACAAATGGATGGTAAAAGTGGAGAGCTTCTCAACTTTTCAAAGCTACTCTTGACTCAGTAACTTAATAATTCAGACTCAATTCTTTCTTAATTCCAATCATTTACTGCATTAGCAGTCGTTGACTGTTTTGAGTTTTTATCTGTGGTAAAAGACATTTCATTTTAAGCCTAGAGTTTCATCATGGGTTGACAGAGTGATAAGGTTCAGATGTTTGTTCCTAAATGAGGAAGGGGAATAACAATTTCAAAATTAGTAGTTACCATTATGTTAATTAGATTTTGTATTGCCCTTAATTTGGGAAATCAAAGGCATGATGGAAATTAGAGCATCTTATAGATCTTCCTTGTGACTTATTCAGAATTCTTTTTTGTTATGATCTTGGTATAAATCGAAAACCGGCTTTTCATCTTGAAAATATGCAAAAAATAAGTTGTTAATGGAGTATGCAAGATGTCCTATGGATTTTACATTTTATTTTTACCTACAAATGGATGGTATAAACATAGGTTCTCTTGATGATGTCCCCAGCGGTGCGTTTACATCATTTTTCAAGTCTATAAGAAACACCTTAGATTTTGATTTTGAAGATGATAATGAAGGATAGTTTTTCAACTCCTTCTTTTTGGGTCTTGTAGAATTTCCAACCAAAGATTTGCATTATCGCTATTTTCTTAGTTCATACTTGTATTCTACATTTGAACCAGAGAATACTCAAAGGTCTCCTTTCCCATTTTACTTAAAAACTTTTTTATGTTACTTTTAACTCAAACGTAAACTAACTTTTCATTTTTAACAAGGTTAGACTGTACCAGTAGCACCTTATATTGTTAATTACAATATATCATTGTTTCGTCAATGCCCTAGTATGCGACTATTCTTTGTAATAAGTACTCAAATCCTCCTTATCTTGTTTATTTTCTTTTTCCTTTTTTTTGAGCTTAGATTTTATCTACTATTTTGAGACCTTAACATGTATTTAACTATTTCAGTTGGTGCCATCAAAATAGAGTAAATATTATAAGAATTAATGTTGGTCAACATTTGACATCAATTCAAGGGATACTAATTTAATAACTTTTTTTCAGATTATTACTTTTAAGAGGCTCTTAGATATGATGAATTAATAGATATACTGATCGAAACATTGTATTTTCAGCAGATTGGAGTCATCCTCCAAAATTATTAGTTACCTTATCTAAATTCTTGAACCTATTGTTTGATCACACGAAGTAGATGAGATCTGTATTTTTAAAGAAAATTTGAGATTATGTTAAAAAAAGCCATGATCATAATATGTTTCTGGTTTGGCAAGCTTTTGTTCAAAGCACACCAAACTGCTCCTTTGATTGTTTAAGAAATATTTTATTTTGGGTTTGCTAAAATTGTGGCATTCTACATTTTTATAGTTTATGATTCCATTCCTCGTCAATATATATGGATTATAACCCTCATTGTGGAGTATCTTACAAATTGTCATGTGCTGACGCTTTTGCAAGACCTTGGCAAGTTATGCTTAAACAAACTGATGGTTCATATGCTTGTGTAGTAGAGAGTGTAGCTCGATTCACACTTGGTGAGGTACAGATCTTTTCTTACTCCATAATTTTCTAATTAATATGAATAACTTCTTGTCATTGTAACCGATTAATTGGTATGCCCCAGACAAAGAAGAATTGTTTAGGGTCTTAGGATTGCAAGAGGAAGAGGGAAGCTCAATGGAATTTCTACGCAAAATCTACAAGGTAACTTTCATATCTGAGTTGTTTCACATTATTATTCCACCGTCATCCTCTGTACCTTGGTAGTACCTTAAACTTGAAGATGTTTGTACATTGATAATTTGTTAACGTTCCTATTTTGTACTCAGTAAGTTTAAGTGAATTTTTTTAGATCGACAATTTAATTACAACAAAAGGGAATATTAGAACAATCTCATTACTAACATTTTTTGCAGCTAAGACTGTTATATGCCATTTTCTGGTCACATCATACTCCCACTTATCTCATTTCTATAGAGCCTCAAAAGTCAATAAATTTCCTTGTTAACAGTTCTGAAATATTTACCTTTTTAACCAGTTATGTAATCCAGCCATTTGCTTAAGCTAAATATGCTCTTTGCTCTTCTTCTTTTCTTTTGGTTCAAGACATTTTGGTGTGCATTTGATAAAGGCAACATTTGTATTATTTGCTATTCTTAAGCACTTCAGGAGTTAAGGCTTAAGATGTGAATTGTGAAGTTGGACTCTCTTGCATTACAATTTGATGATTACTTTTCAATTTTCTTTAATGGCCAAGAAGGTCCTAGATCTTGCTATTTGTTGGCAATTTGTCTTCCTAATAATGACTAAAGAAACGTTTTGTGTTTCAGAATTCATAAGCCCTTTTTATTGTTCATGTCAAATGTAGGCCTTGTGGTCAATATGTGTCTCGGTGGTGCCCTTATTGGATCTTTATTCAGTGGTTGGATAGCTAATGGGATAGGACAAATTCTATTTCCACGACATCAAATTCTTTTTGACAACTAAGTGAATTAATAATTGGTTCTAATCACCATTCTCTCTTTCCTATTGACTACATTACATTGCTTATTTCATCTACACATACCATATTAATGGATTGTTCCCTTACAATGTGGATATAGAATAACATATTTCTCAAGCTACGCCTACCCTCCTTTTATTTGTATGTGTTTTTTTCTTTCCCAATTTTACATGGTGAAGCTCAATACATGCCTACTTCAACTTATCGTTTCTTATATATAATAAACATCAAATTTTGATTTTGTGACTTCTCAGATATAACAGTAGCGTTTGATTTTATGATTTACCAGGTACATTAGAGACCTCCACTATTCAATGTAAACTTACATTCAAGTCATATTATTATTCAATTATTATCATATTTACAACTATTAAGTCGTGTGTATATGAAATATCTCCAAACCAATTGCTTGAAAGCTGACTTGGTGCGATGTCTTAAAAATGGTCATTCAATGGAGATACTTAGTTATCTGAACTTAAAACCTACCATTGAAATTGCTTTTAAATATACTTTAATCATGAAGCATATTCTGCTGCTTTGATATGAAATCTTTAAGGACTTTTAGGATTGAAAAAAGGAAGAAGAACATTAGCTCTCTTGTTTGGCATAAAAGTGAAAACATAGTAAATGAGTTTTCAAGATAAAACTTACCCATTTTCTATTACCACAACTAATTCTTCAGGGGAAATTTATCATTTATTAATTGAAAAATGAATAAAGCAAAGTTTTCTGAATCTGTCATTTGGAAAATACATGGTAACAATCTAAAACTGGCAACGTATCAAGTGTATTTACCATTTTCTTCTATGAATTCACTTTTTTTTAGCCCTGGAATTGAGTACTTTTGTGTTGGATGTGTAGGAGCATTATTGCATAGCTTTATATTCATGAAATTGTGGTTCAAAAATTGTGTTGAACTACAATTCTTTAGCAAAAACATGCAAATTCATGAGCAAAGTGATGTGTTCAATTCCAGATTTCACTTGCATTTCTTCTGCTAAGGTAATCTACAAAACAACTTGTGAATGCGTGCAATGTTCAAATATATTACATCTATGCTTCTCACGTGTTATTTAATAATAGTTCTAGTTGTATTAGTACGTGGAAATGTTTTTGCTTTACTACTTGTGGATGCAGCCAGCTTCAACAATCATTACTTCACTTTTCTAGTTATTTAGTTTTACTGTTAATTTGGACAGTTCTTTTCGTAATTATCATCTCTGCCATGGTTTTTTTCAATTATTGGTTGTGAATAGCTTACAAATGGCTATAGTTTTGGGGAAAGGACACATCTATAATATTCATATATATATAAGCATAATTTCTTCTGCTTGATTTTCAATTTATTCTTTCTTAAAACTTTAAAACTATTGTAATGAATGGTACGACTTGCACCTAATAGATGACACCTCTAATTAGTTTGGCCTTTTTTGTTAGAGAATTAATCACAAAAACGCATGCCTATTGATTAAAGGGAAGTAGAACACTAGATTCAACTTTTGCATTAAGATTCTTCCTTTTACAACATAAACTAGGAAATTTTCAAATTACAAATATGCCCCGCCAACGATTAGACCATCAATGCCTTCTCTTAAAGCTCTGTCTAGCAAGAGCTTCATTGATAAAATGCTTGATTGAAAATATGATCCCCAAATCAAAATTGGCAGGTTTATCCAAAACTTATGTTGCTCAATAATGACTTTTTGCTTGATAACATTGTTAATAAAACCTACCTGTAATGGAAAAGGTTAAAGTAGATATGGATGTGCTGTTTTACTCTTCTGATGCTAGAAAAACAATCATATTTTCATATAAACTTACTGATTTAATCCCCTAGAAGAGACTTTGAGTTGTATTTTAGTAACAAAGAAATACAAAGTGATTTGAAAATATTGATACGATGCCTTTGCAACAGTTTTGTGCAGCTAAATTGGAAACTAATACAATTCTTACCCTTTTTGCACAAATTAATGTGGTCAAATCTAAATGAGGGATATGGCCTTGCATCCTCTCTCAGCTTTTTGTGTTTAAGAATCTTCCCATAGGTATTTATTTTTTCCATCATACTATTCGCAAAAACTTCACTTATTCAAGGTTCAAGATAATACCTTTGTAAGTTCGATTCTTCCCATTTTTACACAAACTCACTAGCATATTCAAATAGTTTCAAAATCCACTATGAAAATAAAATAAATGAGAAAGAGTAGAGGGAAAGAGGTATGTGGTTCAACCGTAAGGCTTGCATCTATGGATACAAAGATTATGAGGACACTAGGTTGTCTATTTTTAATTATTAGTCCATCTATTTATAGCAGTAGGGAAGATTATTAGGAATATTCAAAACAAAATACCTAAAATGTTTCACTGTAACAATAATATTTCTATATAAATACACGATACATGGCTATATAGGATGCAGAATAATAATAATACTAACATCTCTAAAGCTTTGACTTTTATTTACAGCTTGTATGTGTATTCTTCAAACCATTCTGGTAAGATAACAAAAGTCAAGCCAACTAGAAGGCCAATTAATTTTCCTTCTTCATGTTTACCAATCAATTTTTGTTCTTCAAAATTTACGTATTGTTTGATTTCTAAGTTATCTTTGTTTTTCCTACAATTTGTGAAGCCACTTAAACTGAGAGAGGCCAATCACATGGAGTTTTGCATAATAAAAGACATTGATGAGATATCACACATGGATATAAACTCTTGAGCTCTATGAAATCCTGAAATCTTTTATGAATCCCACATAGGTTGCAATAGTCTTGAAAATAAATTTTGAGACTTTGGTTAGTGGGAACCTTAAATATGAATCCTAAAGTGTTCATTCACCATTTTATTTATGTTCTGCTACTTAATGTTCCAAGTGATGAGCATGATGCACTGGCTAATGAAGCTTGTAAATTTTCTTTTTTCCATTTAATCCCTCATTTGTGCATGTTCATATGTTTTTTTGTATGTCTATATTTTAAAATTTCACCATTTTTGTATGTTTATTCTGATATTATTTGAATCAATTTTAGGGTGTTCTCGACATCTTAAGCTTTTTAGTTTGAATATTTATTTCACATAGTATTAAAACCTTTATGAACAGGAGGTCTTGAGTTCAAGCTGCATTACCCTCGTTTATTGTAGATCTGTAAGTCATTGTGATCTTGTTTGTAGTTTGTGTGAGCATGCACGATACAATAATATTTAACTATTTGTGGGTAATCCAATTCTTTAAGCTTTAGAATTGACTGGTTAGATGATAGTTATAAACTTTTTATTCAAAGCATTTGACTAGTCTTTTGGACTCATAAAAATAACACCTTCCTATTTTATAAACTTTAAACTCACTATACAAATCAGATATTGATAGAACCTTTTTTGAGTTTTTTTTGAAAATTTTATTCTTTTGAATTTTCATTGCTAGACTATTTTTTAGAGCGTACATATATTTATGATTTAGTAGATAGCTGTAAATGTTCAAATCTTTTACTTCCCTGATACCAGTCAAAGTGTTGTTGTGATCATGCAACATTATAATGTTATTGATACTCTTCATGTAGACTTGTCTTTTGAAGTCTTTGAGTGCTTCTATTTATATGTAGTTATCTGAATTATAAGGTTTTAGGTGTCTATGTTATTATGCCTAAATGTTGTATTTAAACTTCTTTTCACATAAACTAGTGAATAACATCAACTATCCATACAAGTTACTTTAAGTGTTTTTGAATTTTTTATTTTTTTTACTTTATCTGAAATTGCCTAAAACTGTGTCAATGCCAATGAATGTTGTTGTCGTTTCCGAGTTGTAGTAATAAAAAAGATGACAGCTAATAGAGCTGTTGATCTGTTCCCAAAATTGATATGATCTATGATCCAATGTAATTGATCTCTAGTTTTAATTTGTTGCTTCTTTCCGTTCTTTTCTCCAGGTTAATGAATGTAGGTGGGTATCAGACAAAATTTCTGAGTTGATCACTCTAGATAATGAAAGTGATCAAAAGCCAAGTTCCTATTCTAGCATTCCAAGTGACCTTTTTGAGGATATAGAGTCTCCATGGAAAGGTCGGGTGAGGAGTCTCCATCTTGAAGAAGAAATGAATGAAGCGAAAAAAGCGGCAGAAGAATTAGCATTAGCAGTAAGGCCTCAATGATTTATGTTTCTTTTGACTATCTATGTGGTTCACATCCAAATTAGGAAAAGAGGCATGTTGATCTTAGGTGTTGGATGCTTCTTGCTACAAATTGCATGCATTCAATATCGCAGTTGGTAATTGAAGAAAGTAAATTTGAGAAGGTAATAAAAGAATCCAGGTATCTTATGTGTAATCAATACTCACAGACTTTGAAATCCTAAATCAGGTTATTCAGTCTCAAGCATGTTGTATCAAGTAGTTTCTCATTTCTTGTATATCCTTAATGTTATTTGATTGGTATAGCATATAGTTAGAAGTAATACATTGATGAGTCTTTTGCATTAAGTCAAACAATTATTACTACGCTTATGATTGTCCATTTCTGGTACACGCCTCAAATTTACTAGATGCATCTTGATCCTGGATAAGGAGCTTATTTTGATTTTGGTAGCCACACAGAAAAGGTAGGCATGTACTTCGTTGTCTCTCTGCTTTGAGTTTGAACCCTCAAATTAATTGGATGTCACGATTATATGCCATCGATTTGCTGTTTTAATATAACTTCAGTGATGAGGGCCTGCACAAGCGGTGGAGCATGTGGTTTAATTCGATGCAAAGCGAAGAACCTTACTAGGTCTTGACATGCCACGAATCCTCTTGAAAGAGAGGGGTGCCTTTGGGAAAGTGGACACAGGTGGTGCAAGGCTGTCGTTAGCTCGTGTCGTAAGGTGTTGGTTAAGTCCTGCAACAAGCACAACACTCATGTTTAGTTGCAACCGTTGAGTTTGGAACCTTGAGCAGACTGTCGGTGATAAGCCGGAGGAAGGTGAGGATGACATCAATTCATCATGCCCCTTATGCCCTGGGCGACACATGTGTTACAATGGCTGGGACAAAGGGTCATTATCCAGCAAGGGTGAGCCAACTCCAAAACATCCTCAATTCGAATTGCAGGTTGTAACTCGCCTGCATAAAGCTAGAATCGCTACTAATCTTCAGTCAGCCATACGGTGGTGAATTCGTTCCCGAGCCTTGTACATAGCCGATAGAAAGGGCAATCTAGATTTTGCGTATGCGTTACTTGTTTTATTGATCTTGTTATGCTAGATTGAACCTTTTGTTAGGATATATGTTATACATCTAAGTAATTAGTTTTGGCATCTTATTTATTAATTGGACATATAAGATATTAATTGGATAATGACTTGGATTCAA
>JAOTAY010000190.1:8429987-8448997 GCA_025629805.1 Erythroxylum baracoense | reverse complement strand
TTTTACTGTTGGATTTTGTGGATAGAAGAAAATAAAGGGATATGGTTGTAGTGGGACTCTCATCGCTTGAGGGATTGCATCCACGATAAAAGTCTATCTCCAATGTGCGTTAATTGAAGACAAAAAAGAAACATAGTTGAAGCAAATCTCATGTAGGCGTGGAATTACAACGGTGGATGGTGTGTTAATTTGTTATTGGAAAAATACAACTGCATATGCAGGTCTTTATTTGATGGAAGTGTTGGTGGTGCACGTCTCCTATGAACAACGTAAGTGAATCTCTTGTTCAAGTCAAAAAAGAGATTGTGGCTGTGTTGTGCGGTGAGGGTATATTGAACAAACACTGCAGTTAATTTGTGCACATCTTTAATCTACTATAGAAGTCTATCTCCTATCTACGACAGAAGTCTATTTCTAATGTAAGTGTGTGATAACTGAAGTGGAGGTGTTGTAGTGGGACTTTAATTGGTTGAAAGATTGCATTCGCGATCTCTAATGTGTGTTCCATCTCTAAGGTGAGTGTGTGAGGTAACGTTGCTGGTGGTGAGTGTGCGACAATTGGTGTAGACGTGCGTGTGTGTGCCACTAAAGTAACGTGGGTAATTTGTTCAATAAAATAGATACTGAAGTTGGGGCATATATTGGTGAAGACAGCTGAACAACATGGTGTGTGTGTGATTGAGGTTATGGTGAAGAGAGAGCCATGGTGAAGTGAGTTAATGTGTGCTACGGTGCAGTAGCTTTGTGAGTGATTTTGTTCAGACATCTTCATCTATTGTTTATACTTCCATATGGTTTAATTGAAGCTGTTGATGTTGGGATGGATTGCTCCAATTGAAGGATTGTTTCGAGAAGACAAACCATAGGAAGTTTTTCTTTTATCTCAAGTATATTATCATTCAGCTTATAGTTAATTTAGTACTTGAGTTATTTTTTTAATCGTTGTTTGAGTTAAAGTAGTTAGAAAAATCCTCTGACGAGGTTAACACTAGTCAGTCGTATTATTGGGTGTGAAATTCTTTTACGGGAAGTAAGGTTGAAAGATAATATCAAGAGTTGAGTAGTGTCAGCTCAGTAAAGCCTTGGGTAAATCTATTGTACTTCAGTGAAAGTGATTAAGTTGGGTGAGGGCCCCGCAGAAGTAGGCAAGGAGTACCGAATTGCGTTAACAAATTTCTAGTGTCATTTAATATTTTTGTTTGACTAATTATTTATGTTCTTATTTGTGCCAGAGACAATCATGTAAAATTGGTTTGTTCGCAAATTAATTTACACATACGGTTTTTTAATTGGTATCAGAGCAAGGTCACCGATTCAGAGCTTGGTAGCAGGTTGGTGCAGATCCTAGTTTTGCGAACATGGCTACTAGAAAGGGTGCATCGATCACCAGACCACCACTGTTGGATAGTTCCAATTATCCTGCATGGAAATCACGAATGAGGGTCTTTATTCAGGCATAGGGAACAAGAACATGAAACTCGGTGTTACATGGCTGGACGCATCCAATGATTATTGACAATAAAGGAGAGACAATTCCAAAAGATCCATCTGAATGGACAACAGTTGAAGAAGAGAGGGCACTTGGAAACTCACAAGCAATGCATGCAATTTTTAGTGCTGTTGATAAAGGACGTTTCTCAATGATATCGACTTGTGAGTCAGCTAAAAAAGCGTGGGATACTTTGCAGAATATTCATGAAGGGTCCAAATCTGTGATAGCGTCAAGACTATAGATGTTAGCTGTGAGGTTTGAAGAGCTAAAGATGGATGAAAATGAAACCATTGGGGACTTTCATGAAAGGTTACGAGATAGAGCAAATCATGCGCATCAACTCGGAAAGAAATATTCTGATCAGAAACTTGTCAAGAAGACACTCACTGCCTCCAAGATTTATTTCAAAAATTGTAGCAATAGAGGAAACCCATGACATTAATTATCTGTCATTGGAGAAGGTAATCGAAATTATTACAAATCTTTAAATGAATCTTTTAAGGGGCAAGCAAGAAAGAAGCAAAGGATTGACATTACAGGTAAAAACTCAAAAAGATGAAAGAAAGGTGAAGAGAATCAAATGTCATGAGTGTCAAGATTTTAGGCACGTTTAAGCCGAATGTGCTAATACTTTGAAGAAGAGAAAAGGAAAATCCTTTACTAGCACTTGGAGTAAGAATGAATCTGAGAGTGAATATGGTTGTGAAGAAGAAATCACTAATGATGCTACGTTAGTTGCTTTACATAGTAAAAGTCCAGTTACTTGTTTAACAGTAACCGAGAAGGAAGTAACTGAAGATGAAAAAGTGAGAAAATTGGTAAATTTCAGGAAAAAAGTAAATGATTCAACTCAAAGCTCGATTTTAGATTATGACAGTGATGAAAGTGGTTCAAGTGATAAAAAGAAGAACATTTACGAGACTTACGAATTAATGTACGAAAAATGGGTAAAAATATGTAGAAAGAATGAAAGGTTGAAGGAAGAGAATCTCTCCATGAAGAACACCATCCAAGAGTTAGAAAAGAAATTGACATTGACGTCAGATGAGCTTGGAGAAGCTAGAATGAAATTGGTAAGTACCTAAAAGGGATTGAGAATGTTGAATGGAGGCACAGAAAAACTAGAAAAGTTAATGAAAATTGGCAAGATTAAAGGGGATCTTCAAGGCATTAGTTACAAAGGTGAATAAGAAGAAAAATGATATGTCCAGATCTATCTGAGAAGAAGAAACATCAAGAAAGAATCGAGGATTTGTACCCATGTGTCATTTTTTCAGAGTTATCGGGCACATAAGGCCAAAATGCTACAAGTTACTGCAGATGTTGTTTTAAAGAAGCCAAAAATCGAAGGACCCTATATCCCTCATATAAATTTTAGAATCAGCCTTCAGTATCGAAATCCACTTGGGTTAGAAAGGGTTAAAGACAAGCAAAAAGATGGAGTGAAGGAAAAACAAGAAAGTGTCCAAATTCACAGTTAGTTACTGCTTTTGAAGCAACTGTTCAAATTGAGGATAAGTCAGTTATTTCAGATAAAGAAATCAATCAGATAGTTGATGATCGAAATAATGTGATGGGAAATAATCCCAGGTTGAATTTCTTCGAGGGGCACAGGGACTGTGTACTTTACATTTTTGAAGTATTTTTTGTGTTGTTTAAAAAAAAGGCGAAACGTTAACAAAAATTGTCTTCTTTAGTTCTTTAGTTTTTTTGTTGCCATTGTCGTCCTATCTTTTTAGTAGTTTGCATTGTGACTTCTATTTGGCTCCACCGAAGACTTTTAAACTCTCTCATCAGTATGGATCTCTCTCGAGTATCTCTCTCTCTTTTGGGCATATCTCTCGGTGTTTTAAATGGTAGTAAATTATCATCTTGGCGTGTGTATGATTCTTCCGCTGCACTTATTGTTGGTTATTATGATTATGTGTTTTGATATTGTTTTGTCCTAAGGGGGAGACATCAAACTGTTTATGGAGAATGTTCCATTCAAGGGGAGATTTTAAGGTATATGTGTGACTATTCGTCGTGTTTTTTGGCATCTTTTTATCCCAAAGGGGAGAAATTTGGATGATTGAATAAACTTGATGTTTGATTAAGGGGGAGTATTTGTCATATGAATTATGAATTTGATACTTATATGTCCAATTATATTATTTAAGGGGAGTTTCATATTTGTGACAAACAATGCTAAAAAGGAGGAGATTGTTAGGATATATGTTATATATCTAAGTAATTAGTTTTGGCATCTTATTTATTAATTGGACATATAAGATATTAATTGGATAATGACTTGGATTCAAAAAGCTATTGGTGATAATCTTGTAGTTCTGAAAGAATCCTATCTTGGATTGAAGTCTATTATCATGTTGGTATTGGAATTGTTTTACTGTTGGATTTTGTGGATAGAAGAAAATAAAGGGATATGGTTGTAGTGGAACTCTCATCGCTTGAGGGATTGTATCCACTGTAGAAGTCTATCTCCAATATGCATTAATTTAAGATGAAAAAAAAACATAGCTGAAGCAAATCTCATGTAGGCTTGGAATTACAACGGTGGATGGTGTGTTAATTTGTTATTGGAAAAATACAGCTACACATGCATGTCTTTATTTGATGGAAGTGTTGGTGGTGCACGTCTCCTATGAACAACGTAAGTAAATCTCTTGTTGAATTCAAAAAGACATTGTAGTTGTGTTGTGCGGTGAGGGTCTATTGAACAAACACTGCAGTTAATTTGTGCACATCTTTAATCTACTACAGAAGTCTATCTCCTATCTACAACAGAAGTCTATTTCTAATGTAAGTGTGTGATAACTAAAGTGGAGGTGTTGTACTGGGACTTTAATTGGTTAAAGGATTGCATTCGCGGTCTCTAATGTGTGTTCCATCTCTAAGGTGAGTGTGTGAGGTAACGTTGCTGGTGGTGAGTGTGCGATAATTGGTGTAGACGTGCGTGTGTGTGCCACTGAAGTAATGTGGGTAATTTGTTGAATAAAATAGATACTGAAGTTGGGGCATATAATGGTGAAGACAGCTAAACAACGTGGTGTGTGTGTGATTGAGGTTATGGTGAAAAGAGAGTCACGGTGAAGTGAGTTAATGTGTGCTACGGTGCAGTGTCTTTATGAATGATTTTGTTCAGACATCTTCATCTATTGTCTATACTTCTATAAGGTTTAATTGAAGCTGTTGAAGTTGGGATGGATTCTTTCAATTGAAGGATTATTTCGAGAAGCTGAACTATAGGAAGTTTTTCTTTTATCTCAAGTATATTGTCATTCAGCTTATAGTTAAATTTAGTACTTGAGTTATTTGTTTTAATCGTTGTTTGAGTTAAAGTAGTTAGAAAAATCCTCTGACGAGGTTAACACGAATCGATCGTATTATTGGGTGTGAAATTCTTTCATGGGAAGTAAGGTTAAGAGATAGTGTCAACGGTTGAGTGGTGTTAGCTTAGTAAAGCCTTGGGTAAATCTATTATATTTCAGTGAAAGTGATTAAGTTATGTGAGTGCTCCACAGACGTAGGCAAGGAGTACCGAACTACGTTAACAAATTTCTGGTGTCGTCTGATATTTTTGCTGGATTAATTATTTGTGTTCTTATTTGTGCCAGAGACAATCACGTAAAATTGGTTTGTTCGCGAATTAATTTATACATACGGTTTTTCACCTTTTATTTTAGCTCTATTAATATTTTCTTATCTATATTGATGCACTTAAAATATTGCTTGGATAGTTAGCTCATGAACCAATATTGATTTAATATGTTGTTAGTATCTTGAGTAGAATTTAAAATTGTCTGTTTAATGTTTAAAATGTCCTACCATTTCTTGATAAATGGGGTTCACCTACTGAGAGCATAAATTCCTTGTAAAGTTGTGATCAACAAGACCTTGTCACTAAATTTTTCCCTCTTATGCTGAATATTGGTTTGAACTATCAGGTACATTTAAGTTGGAAAGAAACACATACAAGAGGCTCATATAGAAATGCTACGGGGATGTTAGAAAGACCAGAGTTAAGAATTGTTCCTCGTATTGGTTATGCCAGCCTTTTCCCCTTTATAGAAAAGATCATTCCATCAGTATGTTTCATAGAGTATTTTTTTTAAGATAAACCTTAGTTTTATGTATTGTCTTTGTAACTTTGTTTCTGCAACTGCTCTGTCTTCGAAGCATTTTTCAATTGGCATATAGTGTCTACGTTACTATGTTTATCTCTATTTTGAGTAGAGAGAGCATCGATTTCTAACTGTTTACAAATTTGTGTAGGATTCATGGATTTTGGACAAACAACTTGACTTCATCTCAAACAGGTTCATTTTATAGACGGACTATGGATTGCATTCACTTGCCAAAACCAGGTGATGATGTGTTACCTTCTTGTGTTGGCATCTGACATTGCATTAGAGATTTATTACACGAATGTCTGTGTGGGCTACAATTCCTTGTACGTGAAACGCAACACGGAGGATGACCTTCCCTATTAGAGAGGTCCCATTTGGATGAACTTGAATTACCTAATCATTTTTACCGTTCACCATTACTCAAAAGGTATTGCCCAGAAATTTGCCTTCACTCAAGTTTAATTCACGTGCCTATTGGTTGTTTTCGCTATTGGTCAAAATTTTCTTTTTAAATTTTCATGGATTTACTTTAATTCATATCAAATTTTGTAGATATATTCTTTACTAAAATATTATAGCAACTTTTACTTCATCTGTTTAAATTATCATTTTTTTCCTTTTCACTTTTATTAATTCAATTTAAATATTCACCTGTTATATTTTTTCCTTAAAATCTGTCTTGCATCATACATTTTGTAATTTTTTCCTCCAAATTTTAACTGTAACAATATTTAATTACACATTTTAACCATTCATAACAAAACCTTTATATATATAATCTTTAATTCCCAAAACCAAAAGGGCATTATCAATTTTCAAATTTTCACTGCACATCTACGCAGTGACCACCTGCTATCCTAATAACTCAATACAATATAGTTTTAGAAGTTTCGGGTCGCAATATAGATTATTTGCTTTCAGTAGACCTTTCTTTTTATCCTTTTGCAATTGCACTCGGAATCCAAAGCCAGAAACAGAAGAGTAGAAGGAAGCTATTCTCTAGAAATCATCCTAATCAGTTGTTTACAAAAATTACAAGGAATGTAATTATCGTCAATGAACATTACACAAAAATGCTACATCATCTGCCCAAAAGGCTCGGCAAAACCACACTATCTTTGTGTGTGTATGTGACTCCGACGTACTATAACTCTCCATCTCCCAAAGAAACCACCACATACTTCAGGTAAAAGCTACAGGGTATACAAAAGATTCTCCAGACCCATCTTTACAGTAATTGTAACCTCCAGCCTCTCTTTTCAACCTCCGCTTTACATCAAAGAAAGGACCAAAGGAAATGACATAGAGAAGGAGTAAATCTATCTATCTTCTACTCACAGTGACTATAAGCAACTTGAAGTATATGAATCTGGATCATCCATTTCTAAGTCAAACGTCCAAGCAAAAAAGCGTCAATCCTCTGCTAGCCAAAATGAGGTCTCATCATCTCCAATTTGGACGGTTTTTGATCATAAAAAATGTTGTGAAACTCTTTCCATACTACTTTTTCATCTTAGAACATAGTATGAAGTATTATTTAGCCGTCATCGTCAGTTAACAAGGTAAAAGAGAAAGGTCGGAACTTGTAACCATCACCAAAGTAGAATTTGTTTTGAAATTCCACCCAGTGGAGACGCAAGGCATGTAAGAAGGCACTTAGTGTCTCCATCATCAGTAGTATGAAGGCAGTGGCAAATGCAAAAACTGCGAGTCCCACCAAGCGAACCACAATATTGTCGTACCTATGACATTATTATAAATTAGATATCAATTCAAAAGAATATGCAACATAACACATTCATCCATGCACAAAGAAATATCGAAGTAAGAATACAAAGCAATTGCTTAACATCTCCTGTAGATCAGTTATGAGAATACTTTTATATTGCATTATAGAAATTAACCTATTGCTGGAGTACCTCCTGTTGCTATAACTCCGAACTTAGCACCAAAACAGTTGAGCCATATTGATGAGTATACTAACAGACAACAGCACATGCTTTTTTAAGAAATAAATCAGTTTGCCAATACCATATCACAAGACCAAGTACAATTTCATGAATTGGAGCAAATAAAACTTCTTTAAAAATTTTGTTATATTCCTAATAAAAGTGGTTTGGGGCATGTCATTATCGGGTGCATACAAATATATGAGTACATACGCCTGCCACCTAATGTGTTCCTCTACCAATGCCAAACAGATTTGGAGTTAATTTTGCCACACTCATTTTTCTTTGTTATGCCGAGTAAAGATCTCTAATTTGATGAAAATTGCGGCAGCAAGGAAATCAATTGCTTTATCAACACAAGGAACTGCAGCATAGAATGTTTTAACTGAAGTTTCAGTGTTTTATGCGTTTGATTAACGGTGACTAGACAAAAGATTAAGCACTAAAGAACCAAAGAACACAAATGTGTGTGTGTTGGTGTGTGTGAGAGAAAGAGAGAGGGGGGGAGAGAGAGAACAGCAGATTTCTGCAAGCATCAGCTGTGACTGGACATAAAATTACTCACCCCCAAGCAAGAAGAAGGACTTTCTCATAGAAAACAGTTGACAACTCCGAGTGTGCCAAGCTACAAAATAAGTAATGAACATAAACTAATTATGAAACATGCAAAAATTTGAGGAGCTTTTAGAAAAAAATGTCATGCCTCAAAGCCCAAAGCCGAAGATATGATGCTGTGTTTGAGACTGCACCAAGAACAAACTCGATAGAGTGTATCATTTGGTGTACAAACACTTCTCTGAAATCAAAATCTTCATGATGTCCCCGGGCAGAATCAGGTTCTACATCAAGATCAATCTCAGCATTGTGAAGAATCCCATACATACGACCTTGAAATCTCTATATACACCAAAGAGTAAACAAGAGAAGACTGAAATGTTTCATTATTTAGACCAAGAACACTTCAATAGTAAGCACTAAAAGCAAGCTTCAGCTGAATAAACTAACGTACATTTACCCAGAAAAACTAATGTTAGAACTAAATCTGAAAAATAGTTCCATGAGAATGAACTTCATCTTAACGTCTTGAGCTTCCATATGTAAAGCTTCTACTCTCAGAAGAGACATTATAACATAATGAATTAACATTTCCATTTTCTACCAAATAGAAAAACATTTATGGACAAAGTAGTATAAGGAAGATGTGTTGTACCTCTGAATGAAGTTTCCTCAATATGAATGGCTTAGGAAACAGCATCCATGGAACCGCAATGAGGGCCAAAAGCAACAATACTATCTGCAAAAGCTCAAGCATAAATTCAACCATTGAATATTTGACAGAGATGATTAGTAATATGCTAGATGTAGATAAATAGGATAGAAGACATGCCTGAAGTGGTCTCTGACCCCAAAACAGCTCATTCTCTCCAAGATCATCAGTAGGACTCAAAAACATGTAGATCATCACATGATAGAGATCCGCCTGAGAGCCAGTGCACCACTTGATTATAATGAGAAGTGAAAGATACCCAAAGAGGCAGTTGAGGAAGATCATCTGTGGCACAAACTGGTACCTATTGACAAGAAGTTACAATTGACATGTTTCCTTTGAGCAAAACATAAAAATTGCAAAAGAGGAAAAGAAAGCAGAAACAAACCTAACGTCGAGTGAGCTGCCAAAAAAGTGTGCGTTGAAATAACTTAGTACAATTCCTAGATTCATTTGGGCCACACCAAGTAAAATCGACATCTTCATCTTCAGAGAGTTCAAAAATGGCAGCTCTGAACGACTTCCACGCCAACTAGGGTCCACTCCAAATGAGTATGAATCTTGGTATTTGATTAAACCAACTGTCCGTGCATCACTGGTTCAAAAATAAAAAATAACAATTAAGCAACCTAGTTCTTTCAAGGTAAAATCTGTCTATTAATATTGTATCTGCAAACTGGTAGCATAAAGAATTGAGGCTTCCACGAACCTGAAAGAAAGTTTAGTATATAGATAGAATGTCAGAGATCGAAAAACATATGATTTCCATCAACAAATATAGGTTCACAAATTATTAACAAACTAGAAACATGCAGATAGAAGTGTAAATTGATTCCCATCCAGAGCAGCAATCTAACTTTCATATGGAAAAGCAATAATAATAATGACATTTTCGTCATTTCCTTGGTGCAAATGAAGCTTTGTTTTGCTTCAAAGTCAATTAAAACTGCTCATTCTATTCTAAGAGCACTACTCTAAAAAAAAAAAAAAACCGAAAACAGGGTGCAATAGAAAATTAAAGGAGTACCACAGCTTCCATCATTTTAGAACATAATGGGGTATATGGAGGTGGGGGTTTGCATTTCGTGAAGGGAGGTTGGGTTTTTGTGTTTCAACTCAACAGTTGCAAGTCCTAGAACATTCAAGGCATCGAATGATGTGTTCAAAAGTACAAATTGTTTCTAGCTGGCACCATTTGAATATATTTGTGAAAAAAATGTATATACCTGCAAGTAGTGTCCCGACATTTATAGGCAGATCCACCAAAGATGTGGAATGGAACAGAGAAGAATTCATTGTAAATCAGACCACAGTAAATTGAAAAAATTGACATTAAAAGTAGTACATAACGTCCACCAAAAAGCATCTCCATAAAGCTTCCAAGTCTCTGCTAGAAATAAATATAAAATTTAGGTATATTAGCTAAATGCATAAAAGTTAATATTTTACACTGCAATCAATGATAACAAGTTTGACATATTGTGGCAAAGAAATCAAATATAACTTTTTTCAGTCACACAGGGAACAAAGGAAGCATTCATTTAGCGAAAGCACAACTTAATTTGAAATGTGAGTTTTCATAATTATAAATTTGATGCAAGCTTATTTATGTGTAAGCACAAGGTGTTTATAATTCAAATACTGTTGTCCACCTAACCTTGTCCCTTTGAATTTCAAGATAATAAATCAAATTTAGTACAAGAACATTTCATCAAAGTCATTAATCTTGCAATTATACAAGTTTGCCCCATAACTCCACCAAAACAACTTTTAAATAACTAAATCTTAGCACGTGCTTATCTTAATCAGAAAGAGTCAAAAGAGAATTTGTAATTATACAAGTTTGCCCCTTAACTTCACCAAAACAAGCTTTTAAATGACTAAATCTAAGCACGTGCTTACCTTAATGAGAAAGAGTCAAAGAGAAAGAAACATAAATTTCAAAGAAACACAGCTCAATCGAGGAACATGATCAATACCAGTAAACAAAATACTCCTGATTAGAACTTCTTTTAAAACTATAATAAGACAACTTCACAAGGTACATACCTGATTGCTAAGTTTATTTTCCCTTGCTATAAGGACTAGTGCTCCTAACAGCAAGCATATTCCATGGCCCCAGTCCCCAAACATCACCGCAAAAAGAAATGGGAATGTAATGACAGTGTAAACTGCAGGATTTGCTTCTTGATATCTAGCAACACTGCCAAATAACCAGTTACATTAGCCTTTTTAACAGTTTAATGGGTCGAAAACATGGCGGCCTTGTCTGCCAAAAGGTTTGTCCAATTGCTTAACAATATGCAGCATCAAATCCAAGGCTACAAGCACTCAATACGCAATTCCAAAGTTGCCTCATTCAAAAACTACAGATGTGTTATGTATTTTTGAAAAGAGTAAAGTATGAACAAACAGCCAACTTAGGTCTTAAACTACACTTTCATATTTGTCAAGAAGAATCAGTACAATATCTGTGTCAGGGCTCACCTTGAACCACACCCTAGAAATCTTTGTTGTATTGAAATCACAAATACTTTCCTATAAAATGTTTTTTATTCACCAAGAGCAAAAAAGTTGCCTTAAAAAACTGTTGACAGTTCACTAAAAGTACTAACCCGTATGCATCAACAATTTCCTGAAATGCATTTGTGAAGCAATTGGTTCTGAAATAAGTAGGAGGTGACTCCAAAGTATTCATCACGTGGAATATAATGCCCACTTGTGAACTACTATCAAATGTTGCACGTTGAAGTGTCTCCTCAATCTGTTCATCCAAATCATGTTTTTGTAAAAAATTCAGCAAAACTTTCAACCAAATAACCTAATTGAATAACAAATGAACAATAACATTCTCACAGAAATAACGCAAGTACCTGTGATCTTGCAGATATAGGGCACCAGCCCTCTCCAACAAGACATTTTTTTGTAACATCAAAATTCAACATATTCAGTGTGTCGTACACAGCTTTCTCCCGTCTTACCTGGAAAGTAGAGCCATCCACTATAATATCATCTTCAATTCAAATGCTCGTCCAAAAGTCGTAACTTCCATTTGACCAAACAAATTCAACAAACAAAATAATTATCCAGACGATTGAATGAATCCTACCAGGTTCATCCATATAGTTAAATGAAATCCAATGGAAGCCAAGGCTTGATTTCGGTGGCGAATTCCAGCATCTAAAGTAGCTTCCAGTTCAGAAATTCTTGATAAAACCTGAAATAAAAATAGAACGTTCAACACAAGGCAGTCCAAGATTCTTTATATACTAAGAATCAGTGAATAAGTAAACCATACAAATTGGGGCAAGACAACACCAAGTTAAAAGAACAAACTAGTCGCGGATGTTGTTTCAATATCATCTTGGTTAGTACAAAAAATATGGGAAAAAAAACTTTTCCGGAAATTGCACTATAAAATGGGAGAACTGTAATGACACATAGTTATCTAAGACATTCAAACAAAACAAAATACAGTAGCTTATCATATTGAAGCGTGAAGCAAAAAATAGTGCATTTCGGCAATATTTTCCTTACTTCTCTTGTTAATTGCCTCTGTTTTGTGATATCTTCGGGAACAGGGTAGCAATTTGCCTCAAAGGCTTCACAAATTTTCAGAATCTTTGTTCTTGCCTGCTCACCTGAGAAGAAAACTACAAATACAGTTTTCTCAACCTGTAACAATAAACACTTTGTGAATCAGGCTAAATACAGAAAATGAGTCCATGTATTTTCCTAAAAGTAAGACATCGGAGGGACTGAGAATTAGAGAGGACGAAGAGTAGAGAGTGGAAGAATTAAATAAAACAAAAAGCTTATCTAGAAACATGTCAGAAATGAAAGGCACAAACCACTTCAGTTGACACAGGATCCACTATCTCTTCATCAGCCGATGCCTGATTGAAAAGCATATTACCCCTCGTAGCACGAAATAACATCCTTTCAAATCTCATAACTTTTGATCTAGGTATAATTCCACTTATAAATCTCAAACCAGATTGATTTGATGGTGCAGACCTCAACTCCTGCATAGTGCAGGCTTGTGTATGAATGTAATAATGGCAAATAAATTCAACACAAATGACTCAAATGTTGCATGAAATAATATATGAACCTGTTCGAGTAAAGATGCTGAATCCTCACAACCATCATTGGCGAACACATTCTCATTTAACTCTCTTTCGTCTTCTACCGCATGACCATTACTCGATACAAGAAAGCCAACAGCCTGGAATCATCCAGCAAAACACAATGGTATCAACAAATTGGAGATCAAAGATCCCATAGTTCCACTATCTCATTATTTGCACGTACAGGGGATTTTATCATAATCAGTTTCCAAAATAGACTGAAACCAATAATAGGTAAATGAAACTTCAGAGATAAATTCAACAGTTAGCAAGCCCAAAACAAATGAAGTAGCTTTTGAATGTTTAAATTCCTTTCAAAAAATAAAAAAAATCAATCAATCCCCCATAAAGGATGGGAATTACGAGCCAGAGGAAGGGTGCTGGATGGATAAACAATTGAACAACCAAAGGATTAATTTATAAAGCCACGTAACTGTCCCTTTATCTCTCTGCATGCTTGTACGTGTGTAATGTGCATCTATGCGTTAGAATTACCCCCATCTTAAATGGAAATTTGCTTAAACTATAAAACAAACATGTTGATGATTAAAGACCAAGCTTGAAAGAATTAAAAAAAATCATTTTAATTTCAAATAAATATATGATACTAAGTAAAACAATAGATTTGTTGAAAATATCAATTGTATTGTACTTAAACCACCTGATATCAAAGACATAGCTGGAGTTAATAAATTCACTAAAATCTGTTTTCATCTCTTCTATTTTGGTTACTGTATAAAGATCGAATCTACCGTGAGTACATCCTGTAGCCTAATACCATGGCTATTTATTTCTTTATGCCAACTACACCAAGGAACCCAACTTCATTCAAGTAGCAACACAGGAACTAAGGCACAAGAAGGAAAAAAAAAGGAATGAAATGAATATAATGAAATTGAAAGGAAAAAATTTAAAGCACAAATAATTTTGCAGCATATGATATCAATTATTTTCGGCGGTTCAAATTAGGATTATGATGGCAAGAGATCTACCTTTTGCAGCACAATTTTGAATTCCAAGAGCTCATTGTATGTTTCTTGAAGTTTCTCGCTGTTAGAGTTCATTTCAATCAGCTCATGTTCATGTTCAGCGAGTTGTATCTAATATCAAAAGATATAGACAACACGTATAATCAGGTTGAGGAATGGCAATCCACGATGAGTTGATGCTAGCTCTATCAATAACAGGTTGTTGCAAGTATCATACGAGAAACAAAATTCTAAAGCAAACAAAAAAAGGAAACTGTCAAGATACTAAACAGTTGTAACTAGATTATATTGAGATAAAGATAGGCTGTAAATAGATATGATAGAATAAGTTTGAAATCCCTTAAATTAAGGGATTACATTAGATAGTTTTAGATAACTTTCTAGATTTAAATTCCTACTTGTAATATCCTATATATGGCTGTATACTTCCTATTCAATATATGAGAATATATGAAAATTCTTTCCCACATGGTATCAAAGCCACGGGGCTTCTTTTTCTGGGATTTGTCCTTCGACCAGCCTTCATTGCTACATTACCGAAACCCAATTTTTTTGGGTTCTTCTCTTGTGTGTTCCAACCTTCATCGCTGCATTCCTCCTTACCTCTCTTGTGTGATTCTCATTAGGGTAGCCTTAATTGCTGCAGTATCTTCTTCTTAATCATGTCAACCTCTCAAACCTCTGTCTCCACCAGATCTAACCCTCCAGAAGAATTCGGCACCATTCAAAAAATTGGAGATTTACAAAATATTCGGGTGCTTAATGGGAAGAACTATCTCAAATGATCTCAATTTGTCCGCACATACCTCAAGGGCAAAGGGAGACTTAGTCATCTTCTTGGAACAGGACTAAGGATAACCCAATGTTTGAAGCATGGGATAAGGAGGATTCCATGATAATGTCCTGGCTATGGGATTCTGTGGATCCCATGATCAGTGACACATGCATGTTTTTTGTCACTGCAAAGGAGATTTGGGACTACATTCGTCGCCCATACTAGAAGGCTCGTGATGTGTACGAGATCAAGATCAAAACTGCAGCTGCTAAGCAAGGAGATAAATCTGTCACAGAATATGCAAACTTGCTGCAGAATCTGTGGCAAGAACTCGATCATTATCGAGTTTTTAAATTCCCTAAGGATGTTGTCATCTTGAAGAACTTCATTGAAAAAGGCCATGGGTATGATTGTTTGGCTGGATTGAATGCTGAATTTGATCAGGTCGGGATCCAAATCCTTGGAAAACAAGACACTCCGTCTCTAGAAGAGACAATCTCATTGATCCGAGCAGAAGAAAGTCGAAGGAGTGTTATGCTTGAACCACAAACCATGGACAGGTCCGCTTTATTAGCAAAAACTAATCATCAGGACAAAGGAAATAGTGATCTATCTAAGCATTCTGGTAGAGAAAACCAGGGGAGGGAGAATAAGGACAACCTCTGGTGCACCCACAGCAAAAAACCGAGGGACACAAAGTAAACACGTTGGAAACTACACGGTAAATCACCAAGCGGAGAATGGGGAAACCGTGGGGGACAGTAGAGGTCCCAAGCACATATGGTAAAACAGCCCAAAGTTGAGGAAAATTCAAGAACACGAGAATTAAATAGTGAAGAAATTGAGAAGCTGAGAAGCTTGTTGGGGACTATTGAAAAACCTTCTAGGACTTGTTCTTTGGCTCTTTCAAGTAAACCTTTACTCCCTATTTGAATGAATGCCTCAGAAAATCTTCATACCAATTCTTGGATAATAGACTCAGGTGCCACAGACCACATGACACCACATCTCAACTCTTCCACACTTATACCCCATGTCCAAGTAACAAAAAGCTTGTAGTGGCCAATGGCTCTCTATTTACTATTGCAGGGTTCGGAGATATACACATCACACCTATCCTTATTCTAAAAAGGGTTCTCCATATTCCAAAACTATCGACTAGCCTAGTTTCTATTGAAAAGCTTACCCATGATCTCAAATGTTATGTTACTTTCTTTCCTTCTCATTGTGTTTTTCAGGATCAGGTCTCGGGGAAGAGGATTGGTCTTGCTAAAGAAAGAGGTGGCCTTTACCTACTTGAACTGCCTCAAAGAGTTAGGAGCAACCTATCTTTGTCATTTCTCAGTTCATCAAATAAAGATACCAATTGGCTGTATCATCTATGTCTAGGTCATCCATCTTTTAAAGTTTTAAAGGTCATGTTTCCTCATTTGTTTCAACAATTAGATATTTCTGAATTTCATTGTGATGTTTGTGAATTTGCAAAACATACTCGAGTATCTTTTCCTCTTAGCAATAAAAGAAGCTCTCATCCTTTTTATTTGATTCATAGTGACATATGGGGTCCCTATACTATACCTCATGTTTCTGAGGCTCGTTGGTTTGTATCCTTAATTGATGATTGCACTCGGGTAACATGAATCTTTCTTCTTAAACAAAAATCTGATGTTAGCCTTGTTATACCTAATTTTCACCCTATGATTCAAAACCAAATTGGGGTTAAAATAAAAAGCTTTAGGATAGACAATGCCAAAGACTACTTCAACCAGACTTTGTCACCTTTCTTTCAATCACAGGGCATTATCCATGATTCATCATATGTTAACACACCTCAACAAAACGGGTAGCAGAAAGAAAAAATGGGCACTTACTCAACACCACCCAAGCCTTACTCTTTCAAGGGAATGTCCCTAAATCCTATTAGGGAGAGGTAGTTCTTATAGCCACATACATGATAAATAGACTTCCATCACGTGTGCTAGACAACAAAAGTCCCATAGAAATTCTTAATAGCGTCTGCCCACACTTCAGAACCTCAAATGGCCTCACACCTAGGTTATTTGGATGCACCGCCTTTATTCAAGTTCATAACCAACATAGAGACAAACTAGACACCCGACCCATCAAATGTGTCTACCTCGGTTACTCACCTACTCAAAAGGGATACAAGTGTTATAATCCGTCATCTAGGAAATTTTATATCTCTATAGATTTCACCTTCAAAGAAAATACACTTTTTTTCTCCAAGTCCTCTCTTTAGGGGGAGATTTCAATGATGGAAGATAGAACTTATGAGTCCTTCGAACCACTTAAAACCCTTAACCTTCCTCCTGCTCCAACTCGTATTGTTGAAACAATCGAATCCTCTGAACCAAATACATCTGAGTTCCCCAATTCTACTACTGAACCTATGTCATCACATGTCCCAGCCAGCGTTACTCGGGTGTATTCAAGGAGAAAGGCCATTCCGAAACTTACAAAGGTCCAAGAATCCAACTCAGACTCTAGAAATGAAATCATGGTAAGATCTGACTCACCTTTACACACACAATTTTTTGAACCTATTGCTGTTAGGAAAGGAACTAGAGAATGCACTAAATGACCACTTTGTCCTCTATCTCACTATGTTTTTCTTAAGCGCCTGTCACCAGCCTACCAAAAATTCAATGTGAGTTTAAATATCATTACTATCCCTAACACCGTTTCTGAGGCATTGACAAAAAGGGAATGGAGGATGCTATGAGCGAGGAGATGAATGCATTGGAAAAGAATAGAATATGGGAGATTGTCGATAAACCGAAAGGGAAAAACATTGTTGATTGTAAGTGGATTTTCACACCCAAATATAAGGTTGATGGATCTCTTGAGAGATATAAAGCCAAATTGGTGGCCAAAGGGTACACTCAGACCTATGGTATTGATTATCAAGAGACTTTTGCCCCAGTTGCAAAGATGAACACTGTGAGAATTTTGTTATCATTGGCCGCCCACTTTAATTGGCAGCTTCTACAATATGATGTTAAGAATGCATTTTTCCATGGAGACTTAGATGAAGAAATCTATATAAACATCCCACCAGGATTGGAGGGAGGCACGAGTAATAAAGTTTGCAAGTTGAGGAAGGCCCTCCTTTATGGGTTAAAACAATCTCCTAAAGCTTCGTTTGGGAGATTTGCAAAAGCCATGAGGGAGTCTGGGTATAAACAAATCCAAGGTGATCACACTCTTTTCATTAAACATTCGGCTGCAGGCGGAGTTACTGCATTTCTAGTCTATGTGGATGACATCATAATGACTGGAAATGATAAGAAAGAGAAGCATGAATTGAGGCAAAGACTAGTAAAAGAGTTTGAGATAAAAGAACTTGGGAAGTTAAGGTACTTCCTCGGTATTAAGGTGGCATATTCCACACAAGGGATTTTTATATTTCAACAAAAGTATGTGATTGATTTGTTGGTAGAAATAGGGAAGATTGGGTGTAAGCCAGTCTCTACACCAATGGATCCAAACTACAAGTTGGGAGAAGCTAAAGAATAACCAGCTGTTGATACAAGAATGTATCAAAGACTAGCTGGTAGACTCATATATCTTACTCACACTCGGCCAGACATAGCATACTCGGTAAGCATGATCAGTCAATTCATGTATGATCCAAGAGAGCCTCATCTTCAAGCTACTTATAGGGTGCTACATTACTTGAAAGGCAATCCAGAAAAAGGAATTTTGTTCAACTATAGGGTACTGTACGTTACTTGGAGGAAATTTTGATAACGTGGAGGAGCAAGAAGCAAAATGTGGTGGCAAGGTTATCTGCAGAATCAGAATTTGGGGCTATTGCTCAAGGATTGTGTGAATTACTCTAGCTGAAGATAATTCTAGATAATTTGAGAGTCAAATGGGATGACCCTATGAAGCTTTATAGTGACTATAAGTCAGCCATTAATATTGCTCATAATCCTATACAACACGATAGGACAAAGCATACTGAGATTGATAGACATTTCATTAAAGAAAAATTAGAAGAAGGGTTAGTGTGTATATCCTATGTTCCATCAGAATGTCAAGTAGCTAATGTTTTAACAAAGGGGCTGAACAGTACAAGTTTTCTTGATCTTGTATACAAGCTGGGAATGGAAGACATCTATTCCTCAGCTTGAGGGGGCGTGTCAAGATACTAAACAACTGTAAATAGATTATATTGACATATAGATAGGCTGTAAATAGATAAGATAGAATAAGTTTGAAATCCCTTAAATTAAGGGATTACATTAGATAGCTTTA
>JAOTAY010000190.1:8408636-8429887 GCA_025629805.1 Erythroxylum baracoense | reverse complement strand
TCTGCCCCCTCACACTACTAACTAACTTTTGCATTATTACCCACAGCCCCTTCTCTCTTCTTCCTCGAGTATACTCTCCATATCTTAGGTTTATTATTATTGATCCTAACAAATCTTCATTCTGCCTATGACCTGGACTAGTTCTCGGCAGAAGTGATATCTGTTTCTGACTGGTAAATTGTGTTCTTGATGCTCCACTTTTTTTCTGCTCTGATTTAAACGGAAAGCATCTCGGCCTAAACTTTTGAAGCCATTGAACTTTGGACTTTGGAAAGAAGCTAAAAGTTCTGATCTTGTTGTGTCTTGTGCATTGTGATCACATTTGTCCTTCTGTGGCAGATTTTCCTGTTGCTTTCCTTTATCTGGAAGATGTTGCTTGAATGTTTATTTTCTTGTTTTCATAATCTGACTTCGCCCTCCTGAACTTTGTCAGTTGTTTATGACTAAAAAGTGAAGCTTGGATTCTTTATTCATCTGGAAATGCTCCAGAAAATGGTTTGACTGGAAAATAATAATAATAATAATAATAATAATAATAATAATAATAATAATAATAATAATAATAAAGGATATTGTAGTCTTTTTGTTAGTTATTCTTTTGTCATTCCAAGTTTATATTTTCAAACCAAAGATTGGCATAAAAATTCTTTATCTATTACATTTCTTGAATCAAACAAAGTAATACCTATTTTATTCTATTCTTCATCTTTTCTATTCCTTATAATAACTATTCTATTCATTATCTATTCCATTCTTTGAACCAAGCACATCGTTAGGGTTTGTGAGTGACCAATGAACTTTTCCCCCAAATCCAAATTTAAATCTCCTCTTAATTACCCTAATGTGTTTAAATAGTGGAGTGTATTGATACGTAATACTATCACGTTAGTGTAGATAACAGTAATATTAATCATCATCATCATCACTCAGTCCGAAATCCCGCAACAAAGTAGATTCTGAGGAGGTCTGATAGTGCGCAGTCTTATCCCTACATAGTAGAGAGGCTATTTTCAATAGACCCACATGTAAATGTGACAATAAAAAAGTAATGCAGATTATATGGGTAGATATGAAAACAAATATGTTAAAAGAGTAGGGAAATAAAATTTAAAAAGTAAATAAATAAATAAATCAAATAAGATATCTAATACAAGTTTAAAAGAAAAGTTATTAAAATATATATATGATCCTTACAAAATGTTGACATGCATAATTCAAGGAATTGTGAGTAGACGTTTGCAGCATAGCAGGTATAAACAAAACTTTACAGCTTTTCTAAGTACATTTGTCTTTTATATATATATCTGGGGAGGTTTGAGAGTACGCAGACTTATCCCTACATAGTAGCGAGGTTGTTTCTAATAGACCTATATGTAAATGTGACAATAAAAAAATGATGCAGATTATGAGTAGATATAAAAACTGATATGTTAAAAGAGTAGGGAAATAAAATTTAAAAAGTAAATAAATAAAAAAAATCAAATAAGATATCTGATACAAATTTAAAAGAAAAGTTATTAAAAAATATATATGATCTTTACATAATGTTAACATGCACAAATATACTTAGAAAAGCTGTAAAGTTCTGTTTATACCTGCTATGCTGCAAACGTCTGCTCACCATTCCTCGAATTGTGCATGTCAACATTATGTAAAGATCATACTAATCTGTTCTGTATCTTTCTAATTTTATCATATGTCCCCGAAGGGACATATGATTAAGCAAATGATGTACTTCAACTTTGCTAATCATAATGTTGACATGCAATTAGAAGCAACCCAATATTAAATACTTATGCACAAAATGAAATAGTAAGGAAAATACGAAATAAAACGCACAGTTGCATACAAGTAAAAAAGCAACTACTAACTAACAGAAGAATAAGCAAAAATAAAAAGGAAAAAATATATACATAAAAATCATAGAAAGGAAGCAATAAGGTGAAGCATATTATTAGCAATTAATTTGATTAAAAATTGATACTTCAACAATATTTTGGTTCTTTATGCGTAAAAAGGCATCCACCCTATTACGGTAATGAAGGCCTTGATTCTACCCAAAACGAAATCCACAAACAAGCACTAGAAAACTTTCTGATTAACACAAGCATTATAAAAAAGTTTGAAAAGTAAAGAGTCGAAGAAGTTATAGTAGGAACTCAGATAACTGTACGACTCAATTATCTCCTTTTCAACCTTGAATGGGTTATAATAAGAAAAAAAATGCACAAGACACGAAAGTTGAAGGTTTTATTCTTCAAGAGAAATGGGTTTTTGCTTCTGAGCAAGTAAGAACATATGAAAGGTTCCAAGTTAAAAGACAATATTTCAAAAACTGATTTGAGAAAGACCAAAACTCAAGGAAAACAAAAAACTGCAAACAAGAGAGACGGAAAAAAAAAAGTTTCAAGGGCACCGACAACTTGGAGCAAGAAAGGAACGAACTTGAACCCAGAGATCGACCAGAAAGCAAAGCATATCGAGAACTACTAACTTGATCCCAGAACGAAGCACTTAAAACCACAACTTAATAAGACGGAAACCCAACCAAAAGAACGCATCAAAAAATACCGAAAGAAAAAGAAACAATATTTACAAGGTAAACAGAAAAACTCACAAATCAAGTATGAAATGCGGTGCAGTGAAGGAAAAGGGGTAGCGGATTTATGACCCGCTCCAAGTTTTGATCTTTAAGTTGAAACAAGTTCTGATCTGTGCTTCGATGATGCTAAAAGAAGAGAGAGACAAGAAATAGCAAGATAAGGCTATTGTCATGATAGCGAAAAAAGAGTACCGTTCTTGACCGGTGGTGTCCTAGATTTGAGCCTTGACATTCTTGTTTTGTATAACCATAGTCCGAGTCTCTCCTACACTCTTGTGCTGTTATTATTATTTTAGAATTAATATTGGACTAAAATTAGAATAAATTAAAATTTTATACATTTTATTATTATTTTTTAAAATTTTAAGTCATGATTGAAACTTTTTAAAAAGTTTGAGTTTTTTTAATTAATACCATACATATACTACAATTGAAAATTTTGAGAAAGTTTAGATTTTTTTTAATTATCACTATATATACTACAATTGAAAATTTTGAGAAAGTTTATATAGTGATAATTAAAAAAAATTCTAAACTTTCTCAAAATTTTCAATTGTAGTATATATAGTGATAATTAAAAAAATCTAAACTTTCTCAAAATTTTCAATTGTAGTATATATAGTGATAATTAAAAAAATTCTAAACTTTCTCAAAATTTTCAATTGTATATATATATATATAATCGTCTATGTATTTATATGAGCAACGCGGGGTTGAAATGTTGTTTGAGACATCGATGAAAGGACCTGTTCTACTAGAGAATCTCGCTTCACTTAACACTGCAGAGTCCGATCAACCAATAGACTTGTGTAAGTATCTTCGCTTACCGTTACTTCTCTCTCTACATCTCCCTTTTGCTACATGCTTTTTTTGTGTTTGATTTGCTTGTGCCTTGCTGTTTTGGCTTTCCATTATCTGTAAATGGTATGATTCAGAAGAGCGTATCTTGGTATTTAGAAGCAATACCGTTGATCATTGGATAAAAAACTTTTCTGGGTAAGTTTTGGATTGAAATTTCATGTACGGGTTTGCATGTGCTTGAGTCAAGAACTTGATTCATACAGAGTACATTGCATTCTTCGGTGAAATCATGAAAATGGTCCGATATTTGTGTGTCTAATATGAATATGCCTAAAGATGGGCCTTTTCTTGAAGTATCCATTCAAATGGCCTAGAATCATGGATTCACGACTTCGAAGTTCTTACAAATTGCAAAATAACAATTAGGGTTTTGCAGGAGTAGTTTTTGATTGCAAAAGCCATGCTTTCTTTGTTATATTTATGTTAACTCATCTTTTGGTGATCAGAAAGAATTTTGATATCTGCAACATGAGGAGATCTACGGATGATGAAAAGATTCTCGGCTACAATGATGTTGTTCTTAGGAAATCTGATTTGGGTATCCTCGGCGGTCCTCACTATCTTAACGACAGAATAATAGAGTTCTATTTCAGCTACCTTGCTACTAGCCATCCATTTAAAGATGTCCTACTGGTTGCACCTTCAGTTGCTTTCTGGATAGCAAACTGCCCTGATGCTGATACTCTCAAGGATTTTGTAGAACCTCTTGAATTGCCAAAGAAGAGATTGGTGATTTTTCCTGTCAATAACAACAATGATGTTACTGTTGCTGAAGGTGGATCACACTGGAGCTTACTTGTTTACGAGAGAAGTTCAAATGAATTTATTCATCACGATAGCTGTTATGGAATCAACAAAAGAGCTTCTTGTCAACTTTATGAACGTATTAAGAGGTTCATGTCTACCTCCGATGCAGAACCTCATGCGTCATATGTTGGACTCACCGATTCGCCTCAGCAATTGAATGCTTATGATTGCGGATTATATGTTACAGCCATTGCAAGATCCATATGCCTTTGGATTGAAAGCAATGACCTGAAAGAACCTAACTGTTTATGGTTTTCTGCGGTGAAGGAACAGGTCACTCCATCTGCTGTTGCTGATATGCGAGGTGAAATTCTGGAACTGATTACAACTCTTATGCACAATAACTCAGTCCCATCCATGAGAGGAGCACCACATACATAGGATTTGTTCATATCTCAAACCAAAATTTGAAACTGCAAATACAACAGTTCTTCATAAACTGGGGCTCGTTAAACTTGGGAACGCAGGAGTTGGATTTGGAGTACTTTTCTTTTTTTTTCAATTTTTCAAAATGACGTAGGACAAACACGTGGATCAAGTTTGGTGAACTTTTTGGATTTCAATCTAGTGGCTGCCCATACATTTAAGCGAACAAATACTATGGTAGAACTTGCTGCTAAGGACAAAAGGAAATACAAGTCTTTATAAACTTCGAAACTGCATATCCTGATTAATTATAGAACCCGTGCACAATGCAGGATTACTGAGCATAGTTTATGCTTTGTCAATATGTTTGCCTTTCTATGTAATCAACAGCATTGCTTTAGCGACAAATAAGACTAATATTATATGGGTTTTTGGACATTGATTTAAGTGCCCCACAAACTGCAGCCAGAGGAATGTCAGTACTGCTTTATTCTGTTCTACTTTCTATATTCCTTTACCCTACCCTGAGGATAAGATACAATTCTGGAGGGCAGTTTGTTACAAGATACGATATAGCATGAAATAACCTATTTGCAGAAGTATCCTGATGCGATAGAAGAAACCTAGGAAAAGGGTGAAAAGTGTCCAGACCACATTGAAGTCAGATTTTGATACATCATTCTGGCACCAATGGAAGGAAAAGAAAGCAATTTGAAATCTCAAGGTTCTGCTGAAGGGAACTCATTATGGATATTTGCAAGTGAAAAATATTTTACATTTGTATGTCTATTGGAAAGAGCCTAATAAACTACCGTCACTCACATTCACAATTGTGACATGATGCTACAAATTTGGAATGAAGAGGGTACTATCTTCAGATTCGGAGGATGAGCCAATACGCTTCCATGGCAAGGCAAATTCAATTATGAGATGTGTAGGAGAGAACTGCGTTTTATTGCATTAGAATGTCTCCAGGACACTGCACCGGTGGTAGCAATCGTGGGAACAAAGTGGTACATTCAGAAATTTGCATAGTAAAATCAAAAGAATTAAAGGAGCGCCCCAACCCGGATGAATTTATACACATGTACATGGAAAACTATGAGCTCCAAATTTCCTTCGTAACCGGGAAAGAAACAAATTTTAGGAGTCCCATTTGTTGGGGAACACCTTCATCAAATCACGGGCATGATGAAAAAATAAAAGTTTTACGTTTAAATCAATAATTTAATAATTTGAAAAACACTCTAATAATAAAATATAAAATTGTACTTAATTTGATATTTCTAATAAAATCTTTCCGAAACTTTTTCAATTTGTCAATTATGAGCTATTTACGCGTCAACCCTATAACGGTATTCACAAAGTGGTAAAAAATACATCTCCTTACACTTATTCTTATTTATAGAAAAAGTATTAGGGTTTTAAAATTTATTAAAATTAAATATTTCAATTATAATTACAATCAAACTCTAATTATAATTAATTTAATTTTAATAAAATCAAATATATCATATTTGATCCCTAAAATTTCTCAAACTTTAAAATTAAGTCCAACTTATTTGAAATTGATTCATTTCTTTTAAACTACTCTTTATGTGTATATATTTGTAATAATTATAATTTATAATTCTAATTCATAATAATTAGATAAATTAAAATTTCTTTTAATTTATTTTTAATTCTCCAATTAAACAATGATCATCTGACTACCTAAATAATAGAAATGTTAAAGTGATTTGTCTTAACTCATCAATGCATGGTTATGATATATAATTTAATCATTTCGTTATCTAATGTTCACTTTCGATAGAATATGAATATAATGTCTACCCTTTTGTATCCACTCATGTTCGTTCTTATTAGTTAATAATCAATTTATAATTAATATTTAAAAACACCTTTTGAAATGTTAATCAACTCTAACCAGAGAATCCCTTAAATCATTACTAGTTAAAAACAGTAGAATATTCTCTCTAATTTCTTTAAAATAATGAATTATTTATGACTTACCCAACTATTATTATGTGGTTTATACTGCATCTAAGTACTACATATTGAGCTATCATAAAATAGAATAAGTTATAAGTAACATCAAAATAAAGTAATTCTCAAATGAGATAACTTGGGTAATCTCAAATATAAGGATTAATTGTATAACTATTATAATGAGGAAATTCATAGACACCTACGTAATATTTCATTTGAGATTCTCATAATCGAGTCAATTCAGTAAACTTATTCTCTAATACGCACTCATACGTTAGTTTAAGTATCTCCATACTTTAATTTATGAAATCAATTACTTTCTTCATAACAGAGAAATATAACTTGTGCTAACTTTACTATTTCATCAATATCTCGTCTTAATGAAACTGTAAATAAGAATAATTTGAGAATAATACATAAATGTAAATTAAATCTCATAATTATAATCTCACCATAATTTCAATTACACAATAATTATTTCAAGAATTTTACCTTTAGTATTAAAACATCAAATGTAAATAACATAATTCATAAAGATAAAAAATGTATTTATTAATTAAATAATAATGTCATACATAAAATTACAACCAATTAATTGGCTGCAAGGCAATAAACTAACACTATTTTCATACCAATTCTAAGATCTACAGACCCAAGAAGTTACTCTTAACAAATCATTTATGTCTTTATCCAAAAAAACAATCAGTTGAGAGGAAAAAACTTTACATTCCTTCAACAATTTCTTGTAAAGTGAAGAGAGATGAGGAGACAGTACAAAACAAGGTGGGTGGCCTGATGACGTTCAAGCCTCTTCACAATGTTCAGCAAATCCCATAAAAAGAAATGAATGATTCTCATGATATCATGGAGTAACTCTGAATTCTTACTATATTAAAGGATCACTCATATCATGCTTGTGTCTACCGGGTAACTCCCTAAAACTCGCAAGAATGTGGCGAACTCCTGCACACGTGCCTAATTCTATGTTATTCATGGCCAAGAACAGTATCATAGTATTGACTCGAAAAATAAAATAAGATAAAATAAACCTTTAGATGCCTGAGGGCATTTTGTGCATTCTGGTCGGCCATTGATGCCTCGAAATCCACGTAGAAAAGATAGTCAAAGTATCTGCTAGAACAACAAACAAATATTGCAAACATGACTCCGTTGTCTGAGGAAGATGGTAAAGAGTGGAGTTTAAGAAATATCCAATTATCTAAGGAAGTTTTTCCTGATGTTTTGTGTACAAATGCATGCATAATGTGTCACTAAACGTACGTTGGAGAACTAGCATTGCCATCATCGGATCCTCTCAAGGGTTGCTTGCGCAAGGGACGGCTCTCAATCTGGTTAAAAATCAAAGTATAAGACAGCCTAAAGAACATATCTCATAATCCAGCTTCACAAGGATGCAAGATGTGTTCAAGAGAGGAAGCTGTGGAGAGAGGAGAGAGGGGAGCAAGCATTACTAATTAACTTTTAGGAAATATCAATTACCTTGGTTAAGTTGATTTGTCGAAGAGCAAAAACAGCAAGTGCCTTGAAAAGCACTCCAGGACCTTCCTCCAGTGAAAAGACAATGGTAGTCTGAGATACCAAGAGCCATATTTCTTAGCAAAAGTCTGTTTTCAAACAGTCTACAAGCAAAGATGGATCGGTAATTTTAACTTCCTGGAATTTTCTATCATAAAACAGCCAACCTTGAACAGCCTGTCCGTGCCTGGAATTATGGGCTCCCTTGCCAACATCAGAAATCGTGTAACGTTATCACAGTCATCCTGTAATGAGCATGTAGAATTCAAGCCAGTATGAATAAATGTGCATGTAGCATTTATTCCAGTATCACCGAGCAAACATTATGTAAAAGTTAACCTGAATATCTTCAGCTAGTATATTCAAGCCATAGATCCTAGCAGCAACAGCACTAGCAACAGCCCCAGTATCTTGTAGTTTATTAAGTGCAACATGCTACAGAAATAGAGAAATTAAAATCAGTTGCAAATGAAAAATCTAACCATCCCATCAGTTCTAGCAATTAATGAAAATTTTGAAATTGTGCTAAACAAGGCTATAACATAAATTATAAACTGCAACACCAGTAGCAATCCCATGGATAGGTAAAGAAGCAATGCTCTCACCAATTCAGAATCACCGAAATATACATGGTGATGGGAACAAGCTGAATCCCAAAGTCACAAGGAAATGAGTTGCTAATAGATGGCATTAGGCCTACCTTTGCTGCACCTGCAGTATCATCCACGGCTTCTCTTACCAATCCCAACTTTGTTAACGTATGCTCACATTGAGCAAGAGCCTGAAACACAAGCAGGACCGAATAAATAGAATAGAAAATAAAACTTCAACAGGATCTACTAAATTATACCTGTGGATGACTAAGAACCCTTTTCAAGTCTTCAACCTTAACCCCATGATTTGCTAATAAGCAGTGGCGTACAGCATATTTAACTTCACCTACTATATGCAGCTTGTGACGAAGCAAGAGGTCGTAATTTCTGTGGATGCTTCCACCCAAAGAATTCTCAATCGGCAAAACAGCTCTTTCAACAAGCCATCGTTCAACAGCCTGTCAGAAGGAAAAACGTGAACAATGTGCAGTTAAACAGTTCTGCACCCAAAACTGAACATTTCTCCTGGGAAAGACAAGACTTGAATCTATGTGGAATATTTTTGACACTTTGCTTTAAACAAATTCACTCAGGATAACTTGGAACTACACCAAATCCATTTAACTCAACTGCCTGTGAGAAACAGGCTAAAGGTGCTGAAAATTTTGTCAAATCACGAGGGTTCCTGACTAAAAGTATGACAGCGTAGGTAACAGTGCCTGAGAACTGAATTTTCGTAAATGGATTTGGATAGGAGAAAATAACTTGTGTCATCAGATGCAATGTAAACCTCTAGGCAAGACAGAGAACCAGACAAATGAAACTCCGCAGTTCTCTGTCAAATACACCACAAAAAGCACGCATCTTCGCCCATGAAATACATTGCTTTCAACTAGTTTCAAATCAACCAGACAAACACACAATGGGAAAAGCATTCTCTGTATGAGAACTACTCATTTGACACACTGCAGTCATCTAACATTACAAACTTATAATCAATCCATCAGCCATGAATCAACGTACAAGTAAATGAAGAAACCAAATTTAGGAGCAAACAAGAGAGAATGGTTTAGGAAATGACTTCAAAAGCGGTATCGAATTGATCGCACGGCACTGCTTCGCAGTTTGGGTAAGCCTTCTCTGCTGCAGACTCACTGTAGGCGCCACGAACACCCTGTATCACACATGTGCAACTATTAAAGATCAAAACTAACATTAAAAACCAAATTCAATTCTACATTTTAAAAACTAGGCACCCACCTGGAAAGCGACGCGAAGACGCGACCCATCAGAGACAGAACTGGTGGGAAGATTGGACGATAAAGGCTCTAAAAAGAAACACCCGGAAAGGAAAAGATCCCAAAATCAAATATTTCTCATAAACTCAAGAAACAAATTAACAAAACAGCAATTGGGTATTTATCATACTTGGAAGCGCGTCTCTGGCCACCACGTCGTCGAGTGATTCTTCCAAGAGACTTTGGAGCTCGGGTTTGCTCTTCTTGGGGCCCTCGTCATTTGCTCCGCCGGGAACGCAGGCCAAAGCGAGAAGAAGACGGCTACGGGGGCAGTGTTTCGGTAGAACCAGTGGCAATTTGGTCGCCACCAGATGAATTTGATCGGGATTGATGGTGATTTGGCCAGGAGGTGGGGCCAACATTGAGGAGCGAGTGGCCATCAATTTGGTAGCTAGTATTGAATGGTATTGCATGCAATAAAAGAAGCAGCAGCAGAGATTAGAGGTTGAGTAGGAGGCGGAGGAGTGCTGGAGGACTTCGTTAGGATTGTTTCTGTTCCATATTCAGATGCATGAATCGAATCAGATCATTCTAACAAATCCCAAATGACAGCGGTTGATCCATGAATCTTCACTAATTACCATTATATTGCCAATTAATATTCTGATATATATATAATTAAAAAAATCTGATAGAGAAAAGGAGTTAATGACTCCATACTCGAAAGGGTTCGCACCAATTTTGACTAATTGCGTTTGTCAGATGATATGTTGCTTTCTAGTTGATGATCAATTGGTCCTTGAAAAAGAAATAGTAAAAAAGCATTTACAATATGCAAGCTTATACCTAAGCTCCAGCAAGCCTTAGTATGTTTGGTTGGACTTAAAACACATTAAAATAAGTCTAATTAAATTTATTAATTCAAATAAGAGTAATTGTTTATACAATATAGAAAATTGTGATGTTAGATCCACTGTCCCTCCCATATCAACTCTCACCAAATTTAGAAGAAAATGGTATGAGGTTAGTCTCAACTCTACATTACTATGACGTCTAGATTTCAACTTAGAGCCACCTACTGTTCGTACTTATTGAGAGTTTAATTTCTTAAGTTAGGTCAATGAGAATCTTAATTTTTCAAATTATTACCAACAACAAAATTTAACTAATTGTATTGAATTGTTATTGTTATAGAATATTAAATATTTGGGATTTGTATATAAATATTGGTACATATATTAAGAAAATTGTAATGCAAAGTAGGAAAAATTTTAAAAACGTAGGATGAGTAAATTACCTTTTTTATTATTTTTAATTAAAATTTTTGGAAAATAAAAAGGATATGTGGAAAGATAGTGAATTCCATTTAAATGTAATTATTAGATTTTAATAAAGAAAGCAGCTCCTTCCCTTATTCGCAGGTCCAAGTGACAAGCGCAATGTGCGTTAAACGAGTGGAGCCATAATATTGATTAAAGATCATACCGGGCTTGCAGTTCCTTTGTTTAGAATGTATTAGCGTTTTACTATTTACCTCAAATGGGCTAACAAAGACAGGAAGAGTGACACATCCATCGACTGAAGAGGAGACCCAAGGCCTAGCTCGTCAAGTGAACTTGGCGTTCTTTCAGACACATGCACACTATTCTTGATCGGGCCCATTTGACTAGTGCATGGTACGTAGGCCCAAATTGTCATGTATTTGTATATTAGTGGTGCAATTGTTGGAGCAAATCCTTCCTATAATTTATTAATTTAAGAGAAAGCACCCATAAAATAATAACTACTGATTACAATATTATGAAGAAACGAATATGCATGGTTCAATGCATCAGGCTATCCTTTGAATAGTTCATAAAAGAATGATGACTACATGATGTTTTCTTCCTTCATTTCATATCTCAGTCACTATAAGCAACGTAAGTTACAGGTTGAGTGACTTGAACAAATTAAATTAAGCCCATAAATGACACGAGGGATGTTCAAGACTTGCACACTTATGTCATTAAGCTATCCCATACAAAAAGCCACTTACTGTTGAGTGAGTTGGATGATATACTAATTTAATTATAATATATTCTATCCAACACAGGTCTTAAGTAGTTAAAACTGTCGTGTGATTCAAACTTAGAAACCTCTCCTTGTCTCCATCTCGTTGGAGTGAATGTGAGAAAAGTGATGCATAGATTATACATCATACGTTACCAACACAGCAGAGCTTGGAATTTAGCAAATGATTTCTGTAACGGTTGTTTGTTTCGTTCTTTTTAAGCCCAGACCAGACCAGACACCCTGTCTTATCCTGGAACCGGACAAAACCAATTCCGTTACCAAAACCTCCCCTTTCCATGACCCAGGTGACGTGAATCTCTGTCTGTCTTACACTCTTCTAGTGCCTAGCGTGACCTACGTCATTTTCCCACATGCCATTTCTTTTAGCTATTTGATGCATGAATTGATAAGATCAAACAAGTCATAAATTGTGTTGACTTGAGCATCAATGCAAGGCGTAAGAAACTGAAAATTAAAGATAAAAAAACAATTAGATTATGTTCAGACTTCAATTTAAATTATACTATGAAAACTTGTACAGATTACAATTCATTTCACTCCCCTTAAAAATTAAAATTTGCAAGAAATATTATCCACATGTTGCTTAAAATTGAACGATGAAGTCAAAGTTTTAGGGTATATGACAAATAAACGTTAAGAAGCTTTGTCAAGTCCACAAGGGAACGGAATCTACACTTTGCTTCGTGAGGGAGGAGAAGGTGGTGGATGGCGAGTGGGGCCCACCCATCGAAACTTATTCCGCTCACAAATCCATCCCATTCCCACCTTCTTCTTCCCCTTATCATCATTTTTCCTTTCCTCGTAAACCTAAATATTCTGTCTTTTTCTCCCTCTCCTAGCCGCATTTTCGTAAGGCCACGTGTTCGTCCTCAGACAAATGTGGGATCCCACTTCCCCCCGACCAATTATTACATAGGCGACTGGACGAAACTATAAAAAGAATGGATGGTGAATTGGTGATACTTACCGGCGAGGTTACATTCTCGTATCGTAGAGAGTGTAATAATTTATAAATTAACATATAAATAGTTATTTAACTTGTGTTATTACAGGTGAATAAACTAAGGCGGGGAAAATGTAAAACATCTAGTCAGATGAGTTCAGATTCTTTTCTCATCAAAAGATGTTTCGGGCACGGCACAGTTCCCTATCCTACTTTACTTTTGTTACTGTGACCAGTCTATAAACTTGACTGTATCCCCGTCATGTCTTCATGGCCCCGTCTCATCCCCCATTGTTTTCTGCATGTTTAGATTATCTGTTTCTTCTATCATTTTGTGTCCATCTTATTTTATTAGTATTTATCTTATAAATTTTATTTATTGAATAAATAGATGATTATTATATATGGTAGGCAAAAAGTAACAAAATAGCGATCTATTCCCTTTTTCTGCTTGTGATCGTTGATCTTATACGAAATACACTAATTTAAGTTAATACTTATAGGGTAGAGATGTAGCCAAGCCAAATCTCTTAGGATCCAAAGGGTCAATCATTGTCTGTTCATGATTTTCCATACCAGACAGAAGATGACAACTTAGAATTTTGGTTTGGTAATACATGGGATTTCCCACCACTCCAAGAATCTCGGTCCATTATATGGATTAAGAAAAGAAAAAGAAAATCAGCAACCCCAAGAGAATAAAGAGTAGAACAAAGGTGTACCGTACCATATGATTGGCAAGCTCAATGGCATTGGAATGCTTGATCATGATTTATTTAGTACATGAGTGATTGCAAGTTTTGGTTCTTCCCGTCATGAGCAATTCAAATTCCCGTAAGGATGTTTTGAATTTGCTGTGTCTGGTTCGCGAGAGGTGATTGATCACGTGTGTAAAATACTATTTGCTTACGCTCTTAAGTAGTATAGGTGACATGTATACATGGTGGTCTAAGTCCATCAAATTGGCTAGTTACAACCCAACAATCTACATCTACGTGAGTTATCACATATCACAAAGGAATAGATACCACTTAGTGATGTGACCAACTGGATACCGATTTCCACCTTCCATTTGTTTGTTCCTCAAAGCATCCAATGCCCTTTAAGTGCATTCAAGTTAAGATTAGAAAATGGTAAAGTATATTCAACTTATGTCAATTTATACCCAATTCATTGTCGTTTCCCTATCACACATGGAGTAATTATTTTTCTTTTTATTTTATTTAAGACATAAAGGATTTAGATTAATCTGTGCCCATTTTATTTTATAAGAATATATCTATTTAAAAATAAGGTAGGAACAGAAAGATTGATATAGTAAATTTTAATGGTACAGCCAAGTAATTATGAATGAATGGTTGGTTTTGAAAGCCAATAATGAGGTGGTTTTACAAAAAAAGTTTTCAATTTCAAACAAGGACAGGGACCACTGACATAGCTCAAGTTACATGGTGGGCTAGGCATTATGCGATGAAGCCGAAATGCAAGATTCCAGAGGATGATTATCTCCCTCTGTCACCGTCACCAGTGTTTCTTCCTCTCTACCCTCGTCTCTTCTCCTCCTATATCGTAACCATAGGCACGACAAACAGTGCACCACCAACTAGCATTCAATCCCCATCAAATCAATCCATCCAGTGGAGTCCCACCAAAACTCACCACATATCCAGACAAACATACCCATGCACACAGCACACATACCAAATATCTTCGCCCTTTTGTTTCTAGTACCTAAAAAAGTTTTCAAAAATCTTTTCCTTTATTTATTTAATGCCTATTTAACAAGTAGCCAGCGTTATAAATAAAACAAATTATTGTGCAATAAATGAGACAATCCTTAACAGTATAGAGAAATTGTTATACCTTTATTACGTGTTTTGGTGTACATATATGTCGTAGAAGAAAGTCGTAGAGATTTTGACGATGAATTGGCGGGAGGACCCATGCAAGACGTAGGTTACATAGAAGGTGATGGTGGTGGGAGGTGGGGTCCATGTGTAGTTGCATCCACGCGAGAGTGGGACCCAGTACCGGCGAAACTGAGGGTACTTCTTGTGGGGGCTGCCAGTAAGCTACCTATAGGCTATAGCCTCCTTCCTGCTCCTCCATATGATATAATATAAGAGTGTGTTGAGAAAGAAGCAGATTTGCATACGAGAAGAAACTACTAGTACTAGACTTGCCTTAAATTCATCATCGTCCTTTTCCTTTCTGACAAACGAAGAAATTGACTATCTTCTTGTTCGATCAGAACATCTTACTTATCTCACTCTCTCCCTCTCAAAATTGTTCAAACTGATTGCTTTACATACTTAGAGGGCCGTGTTCTAGTTGTTTCTTCTGTCTTTCTTTGATCTCCAAGTGGGTTACTTGGTTTTAGCATGGATGGATTCTTCAAGCGGGCATAACCAGCAGGTAGATTTTCAAATAAGAAGTTCACATCTTTAATTAGAGACATAAATATACATATGTATGCTGTTCTTTCTTGGCTCACTTTACCTTTGGCCTTGCTGCTACTTGATATTCGTCCACATTCTTTCGAAGGATGGCAGTCAAATTTATGCTCAGGCTCAAAGATTTGAGCTTTGTTACTTAACTTGGCGCTTCCAATTAAGAGGAATTTGCTTTGCTCAAAGGAAAGTTACCTTTACCTTTGTTTTCTCTTCTTGCAGTGGGTGGTATTGCTGGGTTCTGGGTTTCACACTACATCCAATTTGAGCAAGTTTTAAGTTTGAATCAGAATTTCTTTACAAAGTGGAGAATGGTTAGGTGGCTTTTAGTTTCTTCAAATAATTCCGTGATCCAAACATAATATAACAACTAAGTTTGAAATTTAATATTCTTCAGAATTTGTAAAGTCAACTGTTTATGATGAAGTTTCCATCTTTGAGAATGAATTCAGTGGAAAATCCTTACGGCACTACCCTTTACTTTATGCATTTTCTTCATGCAATTAATTAAATCTAAAACTTCCAAAATAAATTTAAATAAAGGCAAGTTCTTTATTATCTTTTCATAGCTGTTAAATTGATGTGCAATATTTTCAAGTGAAAATTCTTTTAGAGTTTATTATCGATTGATATAGTTTTGGTTTTTGGTGAGTTGGTCTTCAAATTATTTGGTGTAAACAAATTGAACTTCATCAACTATTAGTTGGAAAATTTTACTTATAAAAAACATTGATTTGGTTTCATGCAATCTCCCGATGATTTGTCAAATTTTCACACAGGAAATGGCGACGCATTCATTTGAAAACATGTTGGTCTGCTCAAAGGCACAGGAACAAGAGAGAAAGTCAAGGCCGCAACCAGAACAAGCACTGAAATGTCCAAGATGTGATTCTACCAACACCAAGTTTTGCTACTACAACAACTACAGCTTGTCTCAGCCAAGGTATTTCTGCAAGGCTTGCCGGAGATATTGGACCAAAGGTGGCACCCTAAGAAATGTTCCAGTTGGTGGAGGTTGTAGGAAGAACAAAAGGTCATCTTCTTCATCATCAAAGAGGTCATTCGAAGAGCAGCAATTGACTCCTAATTGTACCAATCCGGTCACTAACCTCCACCAATCCTTAGCTTATGACTCCAGTGACCTCACCCTTGCCTTTGCAAGACTGCAAAAACAGTCTAATGGGCATCTAGGGTTCGCTGACCATGATCATCTGTCTCTTCTGGGACACCCCATTAGTGATATTCTTGGAAACCCTAGCATTGACAACTCTACTGCAAGTCCTGCATTTCTTGAAGCACTGAGTGGTTTCCGAGACGCACAAAATTCCAGCTTCCAAAATTTGTACCATGGATATGGAAGTGGGAACATGGGAGATGTAGAAAATTCTGGTTTTTGTACTAGTGGAGGAATGGGGCTGCCTTATGCAGATATCAGTGGGGCAACAACATCTGCTGTGTCAGTGACCACAATGAAGCAAAAATTGTGCAGCAATGGTATGGAAGATGAGAATAAGGTCTTGTGGGGCTTTCCATGGCCGGTTAATGGAAATGAAAACTTGGGTGATGTTGATACAGGTATGGAAAGCTGGAATGGACTGAGTTCAACTTGGCATGGCCTTCTTAATAGTCCCTTAATGTAGAGAAGACAACTTGCAGTCAACAAATTAAGCTCGTGAAGAAACCCAAACAAACAAACAGTTTCTTATTTAATTAGGCTAAAATCTCAGTTTAAGTTCCCTTTGAGTTTTGTGTTAGAAGAGATATGATTCACCAGAATCATCTCTTTGTCCACTTATTTTGTTTTCATTTTTTTCCCTCTCTTGTTACTGGTCTATATATATACTAAGGAAGTTTCATATTCATTAACCAAGTAGGGAACTTGCAGAGGTGGGATAAAGATGCGAAATTTCCATTTTAAAGAAAAAGAAGGAAGGAATGATAGCGATGTTTCGTGGTTTTATGCACTCTGAACACTCTGAAAAATTGAAATGGTATTGGTAGTGGTTGCAGGACTTACCCATATCTTTGAATGAGTTGGTGTTTACCCATATCTTTGAATGATATTCTGTGCCATGATTCCTTCTACTGAATACAAGAATGGAGTATTAAAGTCAAATAATTAAGTGATAAATGATAATGGCCTTCTGGAGCTCTCTTCGCCCTAAGCTTTTAGAAGTTCAGTGAAGTTTGAGCACCAATTTCGGTATGGATTTTTATTCTCTTTCCGGACAAAATCTAAGATAGATTTGGGGGGTGGAAGAGAACGGTCAGTTCTCACCTAACAACTACACATTAAAAAAGAACTCGTGAGCTGTGAAAGAATTCTTGAGGTTGACAACGAAGTCTTTTAGTACTTAACGTCAGGGAAATGGCGACAGTGGTCAGTTGCTTTGTAATGAACGCAGTGGGCAAAAAGGAAAAATCCTTAAGGAATTTGAATATTTCGTCGTTTCTTGACCATGGTAGCCATCTGTCTGTGTGGACCATTTGGTGTTGGTCACCTGGTTGCTCCTGTCAGTCACAAATACGGTAGGCCTTGAGTAGGAGGAAAGTACCTGTCCAAGTTTCCATTTTCATTCTCAACTTTTCTGCTGTTCACGTTTCATTGCGTTTGCACTTCATCTATCTTTAGAAACAATTTGGAATTGGATAGCTTTTGATCCTATTTGTCAATTAGCTGATTACATTAGTTTATAGTTCATTATATTAGTTAATTTGACCAGCAGATTGCTTTAATTATTTGTCATTTGATATTTGGTAAAATTTACTGCTTGGTATTAACTGTTTATGTGTAAAATGACTTATAAAGGCATGATTTAAAAAAATATGTAAGAGTATGATTAAATTAAAAAATTAAATTAACTTCTAAAACATTCCTAATAAAATTAACCTGGAAAATAATTTTCAAATAATTAAAAACACCTTTTTAAATTTATTTGAAATTTAAAAATACTTAACTTCAATTAAACTCATTTAATTGGAATTAATTCTTAAAAAAATCAAAAGCCTAACAAAACAATTTGCCTACACTATCAACGTACTGTAGCTTGATTTGACAAATAAGGTAGGAGGTTTTTCGTCCTAAGTTACTATTCACATCTCTCACAACTGCTTCCCACGTTTCCTCTTCTCTGCATAACCTCTAGACTATCGCTGCTTCGTTTTCTTCCAGTCGTCACGCTCTAGGCGAAACCATAGCAACTAGCTCCATCTCATGAAGCTCAACATGGTGGGGCCTTCAATGGCATCTCATACCACCTCTTTCATCGTAATCTATAGCGTTTGATGATAGGTGTTAATCGCCCGTCATCTTAGGAGCCAACACCCTCTTAGGTTTGTGGGTATTCTTTTCGGTCGACACAATCATGATCAGAATGAAGGAGTAGAAGATCAAACGCTAGTAGAAGATCATGATCAGAACGAAAGTTCGTGAAGAGAGAAAAATCTACCAAAAACTTTCTGAATGAATTGTCGGTGTCTGTGAGTATTTCGTCATTTTTTATCAATTGAATGCAAAACGCTGGTCCTCAAAAGCTTTTTGAAAATAAGTTGATTTAGTTCAATCAGCCAATCCAATCAATTGAATCACCAAACACAATAAATGTGTTTGAAGGATGGCGGATCAGCCAAAATATTGGCTGATTCAAGTGTTTCAACTGTTTGACAAACAGCTGAAATACTTGTTTGGAAAGAATATGAAAAGCTAGCTTTTACATCTCAAAACGCCAAATTTAGAAATGCTATATAGGAGCAGTGTTTCACACAACTTATTCACTTTTAACAAGTGAAAAACCAATTACACCCTTTAAATAAATAAAGATATATATTAATTAATTTTTACAAATTAAATTTATGTCGAACTACAAGCCTTAAATTTTTTAGGTTTTTTTACTTTTTTTTAATTTTAATTTTTTATAAAATTAAAAATAACATAACTATAATTATAATTTAATTTTTATTAAGTAATAATTAAATTTTAATTTTAATTTAATTTTTATTAAAGTAATAATTAAATATTAATTTAATTTATTTTTTTATTAAAAGTAATATTATTATAATTATAATTAAAATAAAAAAGTAAAAAAAATAAAAAACCTACACATAACGGGTGACAAATTTATGTCCTTATAATTTTTTTTGAAACTATGCCCTTATAAGTCATTTTACACATTAACAGCTAATACTAAACAGCTAATTTTACCAACCATCTCTAACAAACAGCTAATGCAATCCGCTGGTCAAATCAGCTAATAGAATCAGCTGTCAGCAAACAGCTGATAAAATCAGCTAACAGTTAATGTAACCAGCTGATTGCCAAACAGGACCAATAGGTAAGTGTTTAACATAGTCAATAAGCTGAGATGGTCAATCATTTAATTTTTGGTTGATAAACCATTCACCAAACGGGGCCTTTGAGTTTCCATCTTATAAATAATTAAATATCGTAACAGTTTTGAACTTTTGGTCGTAGATTGAGTAATGTACTAGTTAATATTGAATACTATTTTGGATAAATTTCTAAAATTATAAAATAATTTTTGAAATTTTCAAAATCATAAAATAATCTTTTAATTTGTTGTGCTATATAATTTATAATTTTAAATAAATTTTAAGATAATAACAATCTAGTTATTTCTATTAATATTACTTTCAAATATAAACAATAATTATTATTAATATAAAAAAGATTATTTCATCTTCATACATACAAAGTATTTAAAATATTACAATTTTATTATATAATAAATAATAATTGCATCAAAACATCAAATAAAAGAATAATAAAATCCTACGACCCTATAAATGCTTCAACAAGGGTTCGTGCCGAAGAACACAAACAACTAAAAGTGAAACCTAAAATAAAAATATTTATAGTATATTTATATTGCATATATATAATTTAATATATGCATCAAATACAAGTGAAATTAAAAGAAGAGAATAAGTGAAAAACTTGAAACTTTATTTAATCGAATATCTACTAAAATCGCATTAACCTTAATTCTCATTTGATACAAAATCATCACTATTGAAAAAAACCCCATCATCACCAATACTCTCTCATCTAAAATTATCTTCTAAGACATTTTTATCTATTAAACTCAGTTCTTTAAAGACTTAATCCGCTAAAAAATCGATATGATTAAGGCAAATTGAATTTATAGATCTACTTGTTTTATTAAGATTCCTAGTAAACAAATAAAATTAAATTATTAATAAATTATATTTAACTTAATAATAATAATAACATACATTTCTGGAAGCTTTAAATTATATCGAACAAGGATCAAGTCTTGACATCTTTAGTGCTTCGATCTATTTCTTTTTTAAAAATAGATTAATTGGAATGTGCTTCAATTCCTTTCACACTTTATTGCACTCAAACATTGTCTTAAAATTTGAATTACAAATCTTTGCAATTTTGAAATATCACTTCTAAATTAGTCCCACCAAATACCTATAAGACAATAAAAGTAACATTATAAACAAAATAAAGTGATGATTAATTTTGAACATGTAACAAAGTGAAAAAATATATACCTATATTAAGCTTGTCTCTTTGACAAATAACAATGAGCATCTTAAAATACCATAAGTATCCTTTTAAACCTTTATTTATGAGCTTAAGAGATCCTAAATCATGTCATGGGTAACAATTGTTGTAATAGTTAATATTATTCCCTTATTAATTTCATCTTTATCTGTAAAACTTATTCTAAAATAAACATTAGGATTCAAAAATACCTAAGCTCCAAACAACGGAGGATAAAGTTGTTTTGTCTATTTCTCATT
>JAOTAY010000190.1:8396136-8403636 GCA_025629805.1 Erythroxylum baracoense | reverse complement strand
TGAGATCCTCATCAGCATTAAAATTGACTGCACATGCTGTGGCGTGATTGCTGCTAGCATTATGCAAGTCCGTTTCCAGTTTGCTCACGAGTTGTTCCAGTGCATTTACACGTATCCGTGACTGATCCAACTCCGAAGTCACCATGTTGTAGGCTTCCATGGATTTCAAGCCATCAGATCTGAGTGCCTCTACACATTTCTTTGCAGCCGCTAGCTCCAGCAGAGTTTCATTAGCAAACGCTTGGGCATGGGCCTCGGATTCTTTGCTGTCATTTAGTTGCTTTTTCATATTCTCTACAAGAGAGAGAGTATCCATGAGGTTTGTTTTCAGAGTCTGGAGTTCCTCATCAGCCGATTTGGACTGTTTGTTTTGTGCAACCTCAGAATCAACAACTGTCTCAAGTTGAAGTTTAAGGCGCTCAATCTCACCCATTGCAGAGGCCAAGGCAGCTGAGTTGATAAAATCCTGCTGCTGGATAGACTCTAGCTCTGATTTCCACGGTTGGTCCTTTTCGTTTGATATATTATGTTGCTCCACTACATGAGCCTTCTCAAAAGATGACAGTTCCTTAAGCTGTTTTTGCGACTCTTCTAGCCTTGAAGACATGTCTACAAGTTGCTTCTTCGACTCCTCTGCATCTTCTAGAGCTTGTTTTTTCCATAATTCAGAAGAACTTAATTGGTCCTTTGCCTGCTTCAGTTCCTCCTGAAGCTTAGAAATCTGTGATTCCAATTCTGATAGTTTGCTGGGCCGCTTCTTCTGGAGCAAGAACCAAGACTAATGTTAAAAAAGTTGTTAGAAACATAACAATTAAGCTTGGAATTATTATGCTCACCTAACATATTTACTTTTTTGTCATGAAATGTGTGGATATGCAGATGAATGTACGTATCTCATGATTGTCACAGAACCTACATTACTGTAGTTGACACTGTAGTGTTCCCAGATCAGCTGGAACTCCAAGGAGTCCACATAATTATTAATAAATAGACAATAAACAACGGAAAACAAAAAAGAACAAGCATGCGCACTATCAGTTGACATAATAATTGTTTTTATCACTTAAGAGGTCTAAATAGTTAATCAGAAACTGACAAAGTACCATGATAGTTTTTATAGTACCATGAAAACACTTGTTTTTATAATTTCTTTTGGTATAATGTTTTTATGTATGGACAATCGAACCAGGATACCCTTTCTAAGCAGGAAGCTACTTTCCCTGGTCCGAAAGCCCGGTACAGGTCCGATATGCACATGTAAGTTCCCGTCACAAAAAAAAAAAAAGACTACTCTTATGATTTGAAGATTCTGCATTGTGGCAGTTAAAGATGTACCTCAAGTACGGGGCTTCTTGGTGACCTGCGCTCAGTGACTTTAGGGCTTCTTTCTCTTGGTGTTCTAGATTGACTAGTTGAAGATGTAGCGTCAGAATCTAGTCCAGTTGTTTTGAGTTGCCTCACAGCTCGAGGAGAGACCTTTTTAGGTGCTTCTGACGAGCCATTTCTGCCAGCCAAACCAGCAAATTTTACGACCAGGACTTGGAAGAATTTCAGATTCTTCACTCTCTCTCATAACTATCCAAGTAAACGAAGAAAAACCATATAGCACTTAAAGATTCTAGTTTGTTTGGACCTAGTTTGGAATTTGAAAACTCCTAGCTGTATTAAAAGATTTGAACTTTGGAAATCATATATTATTTGAAAATTGTCAAAACTGCAAGCCAACAAGAGGCCCCAGCATAGCTTGAGATTAATGCAGGAGACAAAAGACAAAATAGAAAGAATCTTCTCCTATGCCAAAAAATAAAATTGCCATTGAAGAAGTAAGGAAAATGGACCTACTTTAGAACTTGATAGTGAAATATGAATAGGAAAACAAGATGAACACAAAAAACCATGAATGAAGCGTCAAGATAAAAAAAATAAAGAAGAAAGAGCAGATGCTTAACCAATGAAGAAGAAAACTGTAGAACTACCCCACGCTTGGCATTTAAGACAAAAGATCTTTACCCCCTTTCTTGTTATGGAAAACAGTAAAGTAGATGGGATCGAATAGTTGGAGCATAAAACGAACTGTTAGAATTTAACAGGAAAAAATCAACGAAAGTAAACAAGGCCACTCTTATAGAGTTAAAAGACTAGCACAAGAACCTACCTTCCTTTTGGAGTCTGCATAATTCAATTATACTTAAAGACACAAGGTGAAAACAATGAGGCAGCGTAAGCTTTGGCTGGTTTTCACAATGCTCCCTGACCCACAAGACCTGCAGCAGATCAGAAAATATCACAAGCTGAGACGAGAGAATTCAAAATGAATGCGTATGGAGAAATAAATGAGATCATGAAGATACAACTCCTAGCATCAATAAGGGCAGAACATTCAATTACTGAATACTGACCATTCACATCATAATAGTCAGAAAAGCCAGACAAGTTTCATTTCGCTAACCAGCACTCAGCAATCTTCCCCTTTTTCCTTTGCTCATTTAATGCTGCAATGGGTCCTACAGCTACGAGAATTACAAGCATAACCCCGTTAAACGTGGATGATTCAACGCCTGTAGGGGCAATGCTGTAACTAGGTTGACAAACAGGTGAAATCCTACAAATTTGCCGTGAAATTGGGGACCATTATATGTTAATAAGTGGGGTTTGCTGAGTAACTTTGAAAACGTTTCAAGGAAAGACTCGTGTCTTCAAGACAATACCCTCTCGCTGCCTCTCATTCTGTCTGGAGAGAAAAGCCGGAAGCCGAGGTTAATCCTATCGAGTATTGAGTACACGTCTCAATGTAAGAGATGAAGTCTAGCTACAGGGAATATTTTCCCAAGAAACAAACAGTAAGCAAATACAAATGAAGATCTAAAGCAAAAAGGGTGAATCACTGTGAAAACGTTTAAACAGAAATATATGTCAGCCTTTAGCAGAAGGATTTATAACGTTTAAACAAAAATATATGTCAGCCTTTAGCAGAAGGATTTATCTTTTTTTCGGGATTTTAGTCACTGAAATGACGTTACTACTGGAAAAGCCTGCTCACAAGATTCTAGCTTCAAACTTTTCCAATTCAATCGACCAAAGTTGTTTATGATACCAGATCTCAAAAGGATTATAAGGACGCTGCAAACTTGTATCAAAAGAACTTCAAAAGAATCATCTCTGCGATAAAGAAGCAAGTAAAAGCAAAAAAAAAACAATTTCTGGAAAACCAGAAAGCTCATTTTCAGTTTCCATAAAACAGCCTCTTCAAGAAAAAGTGTTATAGCAAAAAGAATCCAGCTTTATCCTGCTTGGTTCCCGAGAAAAATGTTGGGAAGTTGGAACGAGTCAAATTTCTGGGAATGCTGTTTCAAGTTCTGGGCAAAAACAAAAATCATTTAAAAAGCCTTCGTGTCTCTTGGAAACCTAAAGCATATTCTTTCCCTCTCATACTTACTCAAGGCGACAAATACTGGAACGGAAACAAAATGAGAAAGGAATATGCAGCAGTTCAGACTATGACTCACCTCGTACACAGCTTTCAATACTGGGAAGCAAAGACAGACAGACAGACACAAGCTTACGAGTGGCAAATGGTGGGAAAGGAAGGCAGGGAAACAGCCATTGATTAGGTATAGAAGCTAAAAGATGCGTTTTTGGAGGCAGTGGCCAAATGGGTAGAGTCTACAAGCTAGCTTGTTGGTTTTTGGGAATTTTACTTCTCATTCACATTATCGATTCTCGAGACACCCATGAGCAGTACTCTCTCTCTCTCTCCCCCCTGTGAGCCTCACATGATAATAAATTCCTTAGCTTTCGGACAATGGGGGAAAGTAACGGATACATACATACGGCAGTGTATAGCTTTTGTCGTTTCAGGAGATGTTAGATTCGCATTCACCTATGTTTGTCGTTAGTTAAGACTTTTGTATAAATTATAAATTCGATTATCAAATGTTGTCTTCTTCGTTTATTTCATATTTGATTTTTGTAAATAGTATAAGATCATTTTGAGTAAGTTTACATAAATTTCCATGTTTATGGTACACCCAACACGGCTTAAAACCTAATAATCGGGTTATCTTATTCTAAGTTGGATTCTGTAATGTATAGTTTACTTAAACCACTTTAAACAAATGTCTGTATCAGGAAATGTCTCTGTCAAATTAATAAGAGGAGCGTTGGCGTCTAATCAGGGGCATGTACTTAATTGTCAGATTCTGGAGACCCAAATCAAAATATCAAATATAGTAATAAATTAATGTAGGCCAGTAGTAAGATCCGCAGGCTCAGATCTAGTAATGTTTTTGTAGTCGGTGGACCAAACCAGATAAGGTATGGAGAGCGCAAAACAAACATTAATTTTAGCAGTTCTTTAATTTCACTTTAAAAACAATTTTTTAAAAATTTATAATATCTAATAATTACATATTATACACCAACAAGAACGTCTCAATAAAAAGCCATACACGGGTCTAAACTCTAAAGAGATCCAGAATTATACAATTTTAAAGATTATTTTCGATAAATATAATAATTCTATATTATATAAATTTTAAAGATAAACTATTTTATAATAAATAAATTTTACTTTAATATATTGTATAATATTTGTTGAAAACTATTAGAAAGAATTATTATATTTTATTAAAACATTAATAATTAATTTTTATTTATAAATTAATAATTAATTTTAATTATTAAACAAATTTTAATTAAATTTATACATTTTTAAGATATTTAAAATTTAAAATATATTTCTTTTTAAAATTTAACGTAGTTATTAGAAGTTAGATGAAGTTATTCATAATTTTATCAACAATTAATATTAAATTAAATTATTTATTATTCTTATTAATAATTAATATTAAATAATTAAATAACATATATTATAAAAACAAGAGAAATCAGGAGGATATAATGGAATGTTTTATTTTCTTCATCCTCCTCCTCTAGACTATAGAGCATATTTCGTGCCTGCTTGGTTCAGCTTTTGGGAGGTGAAAAAATACTTTGTTTCATCGCAAAAGCTATTTTTAAGAAAAATGAGTGTTTGACCGTAAAATACAAAAGCACTTTTTAAATATAAATGACTTTTTTAGAAGTTAAAATACAACTTTTAAGAAGTTCAAATTTAGAGCTTTTAAAAAAAATTCTACTAGTATAAGCCTATCTAAACAGGCACTTCATGTGATCATGTCTTTTCCAAAAAAAGGTTGTTTTATGTAACGAGAGATAGAGAGCGGACCACTTTACCCAAAATTTGACTCCGGAAGGAAGATGTAAATAATCTTATCATGTTCCATATTTAGATAATATAACTATAGACAAAGCATATATTTATTTATATAAATTTAAAAATGATTGGTCTCTTTATTAATCATAATATATAATGCTAAAAAATATTTAAAAGTAATCTTATTATAAAAATAACATGCAATATAGCATCTATTATTTCATTATAGGTTCACATATCTTTAAAAAATTACAGTAAAATATTTTAATATATATTTAGCATATACTTAACACGTGACATCAAATTATTTAATACGTGTTTATAATAAATTTATCATATTTGTTAAAAAATATACACTTAAGATAAGATTATTATAATAATTATCTATATGTATAAATTGTAAAAAAGTGTATTTAATTTTAAAGTTGTCAAATATTGATTTTTCTATAACAATTAAAAAATATATAATTAAAAAAGAGAAATTAACTTTAAATAATATATTTACGTGTTTCAATATTCACATGTTTCAACAGGAATTTCACTAAATGTTGTTAATGATATGTATTATAAGACGCACATTTAGCTTTTAAAGTCGGAATGTTAAGTTCACATAAAACTTTCTATGTATTTCTTAAAATTCTACAAATGCAATCAATAATTATTCATATAATTTTTTAGGTGTCTATTGGAATTCTTTCATTATATTTTTAAATATCATTTACATCTCTACAATTTAATAAAGTATTTTTTATGTTTCCAAAAGTGGAAATGTAAATTGTTATTATAATATCTTTTAATATTGTATTTTTTCTTAGCTGATTATTAACATTTTATATTTAAATTAAGGGTAAAAGATATAGATATCTCTTAAAGTTTAAGAAACTTTTGAAAAACTCCTTAATCTTTAGAAAATTTGAAAAAACTCCTTCTACTTTTCAATTCTCTAAAAAATCACCTTCTCTAAGAATTTGGTTAAAAGATAATAATGAAATATACATGTTATAAGTATGACATTTATACTAATTAAATGTTGTTTACATAGTGATTCAGCCCAACTCTCAAACTTGAGTTGAACTAATTAAATCTAACTTAAACTAATAATATATTTAAATCCAACTTAAATAATAATTAGTTTAAATTCAACTTAAACTAATAATTTATTTAAATCCAACTTAAACAAATAATTTATCATAACTATTTTAAATTATTATTTTAAGTTAAATTAATTAATTCTGATCGAGTTTAAGAGCTAAGTTAGGTTGCCATATTAGTGAAATTTAATTAGTCTACATTTGATATTCATATTATGGGTGTCTTATTGTTATTTTTCCACTGATGTTTAAAATATTTTTTTTGAAAATTAAAAACTAAATTTTTTTTTCAATAATTTTAAAGATGAAGAAGTTTTTCTAAGATTTCTTAAACTACAAATGTCTATGTCTTTTACCCTTAAATTAGTTACATACAATCAAAAAATGATTAATATTGATTCAATTTCTTATGATTTTTATATGAAGCTTAATACGAGAGAAGTTGATAGTAAGTTTAGAATGGGAAAATAACAACTTATCAAACATATATGTAGTCAAGTATGTTAAAAGATAAGAACTGATAGTTTGAAACTGTTAGTTCATTTGGCTTGAAATAACATAACTAAAGAAATTTTTATTTTCTTAGACAATGAATAAATTAGATTGAAAATTTTTAACAGGAACGTCCAATATAAGCAAATTACAAAAAAGCATTAGGTAAGAGGAGGGAACAGAAAGATTGTAGTGCCTCTTAAGATAAAACTAACAAGCTGTTTGATTCAAAGAATGGAATAGAGAATGAATAGAATAGTTATTCTTTAGGAATAAAAATGATGAGGAATAGAATAGAATATATATTACTTTGTTTGGTTGAAGGAATGGAATAGATGAAGAATTTTTATGCGTGTGTTTAGTTTGAAAATATAAATTTGGAATGTGAAAAGAATAATTAACAAAAAGACCAAAATATCCTTGTCCTTAATAATAATAATAATAATAATAATAATAATAATATTATTATTATTATTATTGTTATTCTTATTGTTATTATTAAAAGTATTATTAATAATATTTATTATTATTTAATTTTATTATTATTATTATTAAATTCCTTGTTATTATTAAGAAATTTATTATTGAAAATAATAATAATAATTATTATTATTATTTATTTTTGACTTATTATTATTCTTATGATTATTAAATTTATTATTTTTGTTATTATTAAATTCCTTAATGATATTATTATTATTA
>JAOTAY010000190.1:8372621-8383651 GCA_025629805.1 Erythroxylum baracoense | reverse complement strand
ATGGAAGTCACAAGAATTTAATGTCTCTGTCTCCGGAGTCGGGACAAAATTGGGTGGAGACAGCAAGCAAACAGGTTAGGAGACAGGATTTTTGTGTCTCTGTCATCCGTCTCTACCCTTGGAGACGCTAACCAAACACTACGTTACAGATTGTAACGTTCCGAGGCTGGCTCAATCGGCCATCCTTGAGAGACAAAAGGACACCAAGTCAGAACAGAACTAAATGACATGTATTTCTCTTACAGAAGTAGGTCCGAACCAAGCTATTTACTCGAAATTAGACCGTTTTTTATTGCCATGTCTCTCGAGAGAATAACAGAAGCGCCGATTGACTTGCTAACTACGCAATTCACTCTGATCTCGGCGTCATATATCTCAATACTCCACCCATTAGGTGCCACTCAGTCCTTTTAGAGGATTTATCAGAAATTTGTCTCCCTCGACTCAATATGTAATCTTTTTACTATTCTTCCTTTATATATAAAAAAAAAAGGAAGTAGGTCCGAACATAAGTTAATTTTTTTTATGAATTAATAAATATATTATAATATATTTATTGATCATTTATATTTCTAATCGTGCCTTCTCCGATAAAAGGTCGAACTTTTCATTAAATACCCACTTACTTGTCCCTCACATCACGTGCTCCGATGCAATGTAAAAGAATCCAATATTTGGGCACTAAAGGATCCCACCCATCCAATTTAGAAAGAGAGAGAGAGAGAGAGAAGCAAACACAAGCATTTCTATACAGAGAAGAGAAGAACGTAGCAAAAACATCATGAGAACCAGCAACCACTTAATAGGTTTACTAAACTTCTTAACCTTTTTACTCTCCGTTCCAATCCTAGGTGGTGGTATATGGCTAAGCAGCAGAGCCAACAGCACAGACTGTCTCAAGTTCTTACAGTGGCCCTTAATCATCATCGGTGTCTCTATCATGGTCGTGTCTTTAGCTGGTTTCGCAGGATCGTGTTATAGAAACACCTTCCTTATGTGGCTGTATCTCTTTGTCATGTTCTTCATCATCGCCGCGCTTATCGGTTTCATCATCTTTGCTTATGCCGTCACCGATAAAGGGTCAGGTCGACCCCTACTCAACCGAGCTTACTCTGACTACTATCTGCAGGACTACTCTGGTTGGTTAGAGGAGCGTGTAGCCAGTGATAGTTACTGGAGTAAGATTAGCTCTTGTATAAGAGATTCCAAGATTTGTTCTAAGATGGGAAGGACTACCAATGGTGTCCCTGAGACCGCTGACACGTTTTATAAGAGGAAGCTTACCCCTATTGAGGTATGTTCCTAATAACAACAATTCATTTTTCTGTCGTCTTCTGTGTTTATGTTTTTGGATGGAAGATTAACATGTGCATGTTGTGTTAAACAATGTCTGAGTTTACAACTATTTACTTGTACAAGTTTTCTTTGGAACTTAAATAGCTTCCAAGCATATTTTACAGGCTCATGGCTATTTGAGGTTAGATCTTGTCCAGAAATAAGTAAAGGCTAGATTTTTATGCTCAAGTAATGTTGTTTTTTGTAGGGTTCTTATTATTTGTTCCTCTTAATTGAAAAAGTTCCACAATTTTTTGTTCCAAGATCCCACGTTGCTTGGGGCGGTATGGAAATAAAGTGCGTTATATCTAAGGAGTTTTGTGACTACCAAGATTAATCAGTCAGTCCTTGTAAATAGGAGAGTAAGGTAAATAGAGGAGAAAGAAAAACGAATCCTTTTTGCTGCAAAACTCTTTATTCTTTTTTGCCTTTCTGGCGAGTAAATTGGAAAGGGACTGAATATTCTGATTCAAAATACTCTTCTCTTTGAACCTTACAAAAGCAACTTTCTATAGTTTCAACATCATCTTCTTTACTTTTAAGATATCAGAGTCTTAATCTATGGGTTAAACAATTGGTATGGGGAGGGGCCTGGGGGCACTTAGGTTAGTAGCTAAGATAGGCATACAAATCGTGCCGGCCACGCCTTTCTCTAGAAAGGAGGATTCTTTATATATAATCCAAGTTGACGGTTTCTTAACCTTAACTTTTTCTAAAAAGGTAATATTCTTGTTACTTGTTCTATTTTAAAGGCACATGTTCATATGGCTTCTTGTATCTGTTTGACGTCTCGTGGTCCTTGATAGTATACCTTTTTTTCTTTCCCCTCCGAACAGTTTTATAATCTTTGATTTGATATATAAGATCCTGTTTTTCAGTAAAGTTTAGTAGTCTCCCATAATTGTTCACATGCTTCCCTCGATTACTGCAACAAACATAACCATTTTTCTACATCCATAGAAAATGATAGTCAACTACCACAATGTCTAGTCGATTCACAATGTAAGTGTTTTAAGCCATGGAAGTCCTGTGAAAAAAAAAGGGAAATTGAGAACTTGAGACTACTAACAATGATTACACAGGACAACCCAATGGTATCCAGCAAACTCTAATTAGGTTCTTCAGAGTTCAGTAATATAATATTCTGTTCCACGCTCGTCAATCTGCTTATATCATACCAAGCCCAGAAGTGCTTATTTTCAATCTGGGTAGACAGCTCAGGGCAGATGTGTTTTGTCCTGCTGTTATCAGTACATCTGTACATGTGATAACATTGATGAGATCTTCATCCTGTCATGAAGAAGCTTAACATTGAAACCGAAGCAGTGAAATCTAGTTACAATGTCAATGCCGACAACCATACATTGTTGCTTCCAAACACACCGAATGGAGTTAATCCAGAGCTTCTGAAGATCCTTCTTCCATCCTGCAACGACAATAAATCAAAAACTTATTCAGGATTTTACAAATAAGTTAGAAGAAAAATTCAACTGAAAAATCCACAGTCCAAGTTGCATTATGCGTATTTGTTGTTTCATGTCTGCATATTCAAAGCCTGTATTTTTAAGAACATATTGCTAGCCATCACACATACCTTCAATGTTAACAAGGGTTCAACAATTGTCTGTCTAGTCTGGTTGCTGCAAGCCGCCTACAGAATGTGGATTCACCTATGTTAACGAGACCATGTGGTCACCAGGAGGAGGAGTAGTTTACAATAGCGACTGCAGCAGCTGGAGTAACGACCAAGAGCAACTATGCTATTCTTGCAACTCTTGCAAGGCTGGCGTGCTAGGCAGCCTGAAGAGGAGTTGGAGAAAGGTGTCAGTGATAAACATCATTGTATTGATTATCCTAGTGATTGCTTATGTAATTGGCTGTGCAGCCTTTAGAAACAATCGCCGAATGGATAATGATGAACCCTATGGTGAAGCAAGGATGACAAAAGCACAGCCAAGCAGAATCCACTTCTAAATGAAGTAAAGAAACGCCTGGATGTTTAGTTTGTCAAGCATGTATTGTATGCTTTTCTATTGCAATTTTAGGATGGCCTGTGCCCAATAAGCTTTTGTTCTTAATATTGAAAGACCAGTTGTATATGTTTATATGAATAAATTTATTTCTTGTAACCAATCTTTCTTTTCTTATTTTAAATTAAATAAAGACATGTAATGTATATTCACTGAACTTGTTTCTTTAATGAAACACAATGTGGAAATTGTTACCGCAGTTAAAATAATGTCATAACTATACATAAGTGCAATTCTTCTATACTCTTTCAAGTTCTATGAATTTATATGAACCAGAATAACTAGCTGTAAGAACATATTAGGAATGCACGTGTGAAGTCTGAAGATCTACATTGTAAAGTACTGAGTTAGATTTGCTTTGCAAATTAGGAAATTACAAACCTTCCAAACCAAATTCATTCTGGAAATGACCATATTGCAAGGGTTACTGGTATATTTAACCTTTCCAGACATCATTTGTTTGCTTATGCGACTAACAAGATGCTAACGGCTGAGATGGACTTGAAGCATATTAGTACATGCATGGTCAGCAATCCATGAAAGACAGAGCTATTATCTTATTCAATGTATCAAAAACTAATAGCAAATATGAATAGGTGAATAAGAAGGACAGAGCTATTATATTTCTTAATCTTGGTCAGAGCTAACAGAATAAGATAACCGTCCAAGAAAAGGAGGAGGAGAAAAAAGTCTTAGGAAACACCCACACCATGAAGCCAACTAATGTTCCAGGTCAAGGGATATAAAAAGATAGAAAAACATAAATTTTATGGCTTGGCAGTAAAGTGATTGCCATCGTATGTGTGTACCTGTTCAAAGTTAAAAATATGAACTATTCAAACCAAGCTATCTTTTAACTGAATATGCAATTCCCTTCTCCTTCACATAATGCTCTTATTCAGAAATTAAAAGTAAACTATATATAAAATACAAGTTGAATTCAGATTCTGAAATCGCATCTATATAACCATGCCAATTGTTTCCACAACCTGCCAAGTGAGAATCACAGAGAAGCTTCTAAACAGCAATTTGTGACAGCCAATGTCATCGATAAATAATATGCGCATTTGATTATTTTTGTCCAAAAGACGTTTCTAGCATTAAACATCCTCATGGAAATATTAATGAAATCTTAATATGTATTCTAAAACAATCTATCTTTCTGCGAGTTGTGCCAGCAATTCACATCCACATCATCAAACAGTGGAGGATATCTGTAAAGCTTTTAAGAAATTCAAATTGTCGAGAAAAGGCACAAACAAAAGAAATTTAGTTTAAAACTGAGATGTTGATTTTCAATATTTCCATCTTAAGGGCTGTCCTGTATTTCAAGAATTTAGTTTTCTGAAGTAAAGAGAAACGAATGAAGTACAAACCAAAACTTTTTCCCTCCAATTTACCAACAGATGATAATAGACCAAAGATTTTGAAGGCTGGTTAATATGCAAACGTGCATACTTGACAAAAAGCAGAATTTAGATACTAAACTGCTCTTACTTCATTTCACTTTGACTACTTGAATGTTTCTCACGACTCCGTTCTGGAATCCATCTTGTGATAATGCGCTTTTCAACACTGTAGTTGTCTAAAACTGATGGAGAGGCAGTATCACAACCATTTTTGTTAACAGTAAGAACCAACAATGTCTTTGCAACACTGCCACAAAGTCGAACAGTCCCATAAATGTCTGACCATTCTGTTAATCTCCCGCACACACCTTCTGACAAAACAAGTACAGCATATTCTGAATGAACCAGAGAGGGATGGTGACGGTAGGCAACACAGTCCACACCATATTGAGACCCAGGCCTTACAACCCAGTTTTTTGTTCGAAGATGAGAATAAGCCTTGTAAAATTCCGGGAAATTCGATCTCTGTGATTTCATCCGCTGCCACAGCTCTGCACTGTCTATAACAACATTATCTCCATCAACAATTCTCAGGCATTTCAGAGAAAAGTGCAGATAAAAGGCTTCCTCCATGCCCAACTCAAACCACTGCTTATCCCTATCAGATGTGACAATTGGCCGACCAAAACATGCTCGAATGAGCAATTCAGTTTGTTCTACTTCTATAGCAAGAAGGACAGAACAGCCTGTTAGTAAACCACAAGCATCTGATTGAATTAGAGAACAACAAAGTTGTGAGACTATCTTTGACATGGGATCAGCCAAAGCTTTGGCTTCTGCACCCTTCCCTTTCCATCTTGGCCCCATTCTACTCTTTCAAGCATATCAAGATGTCACTAGAACAATGTTGACAAAAGCAAGCTAATTACATCAATCACATTAAAGGATCAACTCCCAACAAAGAAGAAGAGTAATCGAAGAAAATACGAGTGAAGTAGTCACAGTTACAAATCCATCAAATGAGAAAAGACAACTATTACTATCCCAATACAGTCACGCATCACGAGAGGAAGAAAAGCAAAGAATTAAGCATATTCAATAATAGAAAGAAAATAAGAGTGAAAACTGCAATCACTTACTTCCGAATAGGCAACGTATCTATAGGTCAATGATCAAACATGAAGAATGCGTGAAATTCCAGAATCCCCCATCAACCAACAAGCGGTAAAGCCCCAAATCCAGACAGACTCATGACCCACCAAAGTTCATGACTAGAAACTAAGAAAGAAACTAAAAAGAAGATAACTTTGGGCCACATGAATATATTTCTTCGTAGATCATGGAGAGAAAATTAAAGTACATGATGATAATTAGCATGTTTGTAAACGGCCAAAAAAAAAAGGTTCGAAATATTTCTACATTTAAGTATGTTAGTGTAATTTAGAAAGCATCCGAACCTGATGCTGCTGCTCAAAGTATTTATGGAGTAATCGTTTTTTGTGAATAAACTAAAACTAAAGTGTACAAGTTTATTTATAAGATTTATTACCATGCAATGGGTTATCGCACTGGAATTGCCACAGCTGAAGGAAGCCCTCACATTAATCCTGGAGATAGAAGCGAATGGTTGATGCCTCTCCCGGAAATCGCGAGAGGAATACGCGGAATCCCTGGCAGTGAAGTATATACCTAACCCGACTTAATTTGGGTTTTTAACCTCATTTTGTTTGGGTAAGTACACCCAACATAAGATTTTCACAAGTTTTATACCTAAATTATGAAAATCTAATTTAAATATTTATAAATAGTTTTAAATAAAATTAATATTTCTGAAATTATTTATCTTAATTTATAATAATTTAACAAAATAATTATTTTCCCTCATTAAATGAGAAAATAGACTAAAAATTTTATATTCTGAAGATAAATTTGCTTCAATCAGTGTTGATGTTAGCTATAAGCCAAATCAATCAGTTTAAAGCATATGATTAACAGCAATTGTGCGACCTCATTTATAGGTGGCTGTATGACCTAAATTGTTGCAAATCGTCAATATGGCACGTAACCTGTTATTTAAAATCACTTACAAAGTGAACTGGTTTACGAACAAATATTGTTATATATATATTGTTTCACTTGTACAGAAGTTAGTTATTTTGTTAGTTAGCTTGGAGATTTTTGTATATAGTTTTGAGAAACACTGCAGATAGTAATAAGAGAGAAATTTTCTCACCTTAAACTTGTATATGGTATTAGAATAACGTTCCTGATCTAAAATTGAGCTTGTTAACTTTGATGTTTTTCTGTTAACTATCTTCATCGAAGTATGGAGGAAGAAAGTTTCGGTTGGAGATTACAAGTTGAAAGGAAATCGAGCACGGAGAACTTGTTTAATCAAAGTACAAATGATTCATTAATTCTGCAAGGATCGGATCATCCTAGAATAACATTAGTAATGGCTCTACTAAAAGGTAACAATTATCTTTCATAAAGTCATGCCATGAAGTTAGCTCTTAAGGCAAAAATGAAGTTAGATTTTATAGATGGCAGGTATAAAATACCGGATGAAAGTTCCTTAGTTTATGATTCATGGTGTAGAGTTGATGGTATTTTTACTTCATAGATGTTGAATTCAATTTCTAAAGATATTATTGGTGCTTATTTGTATGCGTAAAGTGCTTTTGAACTTTGGAAGGCATTAGAAAAGAGGTATGGGGAATGTAATGATCCTCTTCTTTATTAGTTACAAAGAGAAATAAGCGCAATTACATAACGAAATGTGATTGTTGTTAGATGTTTTACAAGATTGAAGAAGCTCTGGGATGAGCTAGGATGTCTGATGCTGATAATGAGGTGTTTATGTGACCATTGCACTTGTGGTATTAGGAAGACAATAGAGGAGATAAACTCAAGTAATAAGCTGATATAGTTTCTAATAAGGTTAAATGGCAGTTATGATCAAGTTAAGAATCATATTTTGGTGAGATGGATCCGTTATTGAACATTGACAAAGCTTATTCAATAATCTTAAGAGTGGAATAAATGTGGTGATTACTGACAATAACAACAATAATGTAACGTTAGTTAGAGGACAGATGAATAAGACAGATAAAGGAGGGAAAGGAAGTCATAGAAGAAGAGATACGATGGATAAATCTGAATTGAAATGTGATTTCTATAAAATGGAAGGGCATACTAAAGATACTTGCTTCAAGATACATGGATATCCATACTAGTCATTTCTATAAGGAATTAAAAGAGCAAAGATCAAAAGCATGGAAGAAAAATGTGGTGAATATGGTAGAAACAAAGAAAGCAAGAGAAATAGATATGAAATCAGTTAACAAAAATACAAATGACTGGCAGCTCAGTATTTCTAGTACGATTCACAAGAGGTTGACAGATTCATAAGTTGAAAAACAAAATTGAAGCAAATAAAAGAAATGATGTGAATTTTGCAAATTTTGAACAATTTACAAGTACCATATCACATAGATCTCTTAGTTCTCTTGAATTAATTGGAAATGAATTTTGGATAATAGACATTGGAGCTTCGAATCACATATGCATAGATGTTAAGAAAATGAAAACCATAACTCCAACCAATTAGACAACCCCATTTTACCTACCAGATGGAACTATAAAGTTTGTTCATCATACAGGTGATATAAACTTGACAAATAGAATAACCTTAACCAAAGCCTTACATATACTTAGCTTTCAATTCAACTTGTTGTTTGTTAACAAGTTAACCATTATAACACATATAAAATTCACCTTTTATCCATCTTTCTATCTTCTATAGAACTTGAAAACTGATGAAACACTAGAAGTTAGAAAAATAATAGGCAGATTGTATATACTTGATCCCTCTTTGTTTGATCAACAAATCATAAACTCTTATATTGCTAAAGCCAATTGCTTTTTTAGTCTTTCACAAATAAAGTGTCTGTTGTAGATGGTGTAGTATGGCATAATAGATTTGGTCATCCTTCAAATATTGTAACCACTCACATTTGTTCTATGAATAAAATTCATTTTGAATACCTAAATGTTTGTGATATCTATCCCATAGCAAAAATCTAGAGAAATCCCTTACTCAGTATTGATATACATACAACCAGGTGTTATTGAACTCATTCATGTAGATTTATGCGGTCCATATTACACTCCTAGCCTTAGTGGTTCAAAATTCTTCCTAACTATTATTGATGATTTTAGCAAATGTGCATGGACATTTATACTAAAATATAAATCTAAAGTCCCTTCAATTCTTCAATCAATTTTTCAAATGACCTAAACATAATTCAATCTTAAGGTATAAAATGTGCAAAGTAACAATGGATCATAATTCTTGAGTCAAGATTGTCATTTGTTACTATCCAACAATGGAATTTTACATCAATGATCATATACATATACCCCTAAATAGAATGGAGTCGTAGACAAAAAACACAAACATGTGTTACAAGTTGCAAGAGCCATGATGTTTCAATCACATTTGCCAAATAGGCATTGGAGAGACTTTATCCTTATTGTCACTTATATAATAAATCATTTACCATCTGTTAGAATAGGTTGGAAAACTGCACATAAAATTCTTTTTTATAAACAACCTTCTTATAAATACCTTCAAAGTTTTGGATGCCTGTGTTTTGACGCAAATACTAAACCTGAAAAAAGAAAGTTTGATACCATAGCATATTAGTGTGTTTTTATTGGATATAGCCATAGACAGAAAGCATATAAACTTTATGATATTTAAAACCATAAAGTTCTTATTTCCAGAGATGTTCAGTTTCATGAAAATATTTTTTCTTGTCATAAACTACAAAAACCTACATAAACTACTCATTTACTGAAACTTTTTAATTTACCTGAACTTGATGAGCTATTTTCTTTTACCCATTCAAATGATTTTCAAATAGACATAAATTCTTTTAATCCACTAGACCAACCTAAACCAGTACAAGAATAACCAATAACCCAAACACATAACCACCATTGTTGATACCTAAAAAGTCATGATTAAAGAAAAGTGCCAAAGTTAGAAAAGCACTTGCATTTGAATGATTTTGTTTCCTATAATGTGTAAACTACTCCTTTGTTTACCAACTTCACAAACCTCACACCAAACACATTTCCTTATCATAAATTACCTGAATTTTCTGCAGCTTACATGTCATTTTTAGCTGCAGTGTCTAATATTCAATAACCATTTTCTTTTAATCAATCTAGACTTAAAAATGAGTAGGCAGATGCGATGAATGTAGAATTAAATGCACTTAAGAGAAATAAGACATGTGAGCTAATAGAATTACTACTAGGAAAAAGGCCATAGAATCAAAGTGGACATATAAAGTGAAAATGAAACCTAAAAGAACAATTGACATATACAAAGCAAGCTTAGTCACCAAGGTACCATAACACATAGATCTCTTAGTTCTCTTGAATTAATTGGAAATGAATCTTGGATAATAGGCATTGGAGCTTCGAATCACATATGCATAGATGTTAAGAAAATGAAAACCATAACTCCAACCTGTTAGACCCCGTTTCAGAGTCTAACTTATGCTCTGATACCACAATTGTTAGACCCCATTTTCGGAGCCCAACGTTCGGAGTCATACATGCGTGCATTACCTTATAGGGTCCTTTTGATGGATCCTCATTAGCCAATTAGGCTTGTCTTCCGTCTCATAACATCCAAAAGTTTCCATAATTAAACACTTAAGATACGACAATCTATTCTTATGTTCATATCCTCAATCGTCACCCTAAACATATTACTCCATTTATCTCTTATTTCCACAACAAACTAAGTACTTTTCAAGCTCCATTTAAGCCTAACTGAATCATAGATAAACAATAATAAGCCTACAACTTATAAAATGTTCATGATTTGGGACAAAAGGCGTACCTTTCACTATAGATGTCGGATTAAGACCATTCTAGGACGGTTTCGAAGAGAACTTCGATTTCTACAACTTTTGTGAAGACCTCGAAAAGAGATTTTGCCATCTAAAGGAACAAAAATTTCACATTTTCATAACTGTCTCGAGAAGGTCCGCCTAACGGACATATGCCCCTTCAAACGAACATGAACTGAGCTGGGACGCAAACAAACCCAAGAAGGTCCGCCTAGCAGACATGAAGTCTCTCCAAAAGAACATGAACTGAGCAGAAACACTGAAACATCCGAGAAAGTCTGCCCAACGGACATGAAGTCCGTCTAACGAACAGTTACGGGTTAAATTTCATATTTCCAACTCCTACAAGCTATCATGACCCATCTTATGCATATCTATCATTCCTA
>JAOTAY010000190.1:8326798-8356569 GCA_025629805.1 Erythroxylum baracoense | reverse complement strand
TTTTTATAGTTATAAATTTAATTTTTGTAGAATTAAATATCTAAAATCTAAATTCTTATAAAAATATTTAACGATATTTTTAAAGTCATGTCCTTATAAGTCATTTTACACATAAACAGCTAATACTAAACAGCTAATTTTACCAAACATCTATAACAAACAGCTAATGCAATCCGCTGGTCAAATCAGCTGATAAAATCAGCTATCAGCTAACAGCTAATATAATCAGCTGATTGCCAAACAGGGCCTTTAGCTATATGCCCACTTCACTTGCAATTATGACAGATGATATTTGGATTATTAGGAGAGAATGGTTGCACACGAGTTGTATTTGGCGATACTTGTTGCTGATTATAGGAAGAATGAGTACGACCTCTTCCACGATTGGAGGTCTGATTTCTGGACATGTAATGGGCAGTGGGTGATACCGGGCTTAAACAGTTTTTCCTCGCCAATTGACGCTCGTCACTTAAGAACAGTCTATAGAGATCATTAAATGAAGCCACATCAAGTCGAGCTTCCAAAGCTCTCACAAAGGGACGATATGATGGTCCAAGACCATCCACAATCGCATAAACAATATCCTCTTTCAGAATAGGGTGTTGTAATGCTACTAGTTGATCAAAAATTGTCTTTGCACGCTGCATATAAACAGGGACGCTATCATTCTCCCTCCATAAGCTATGTAACTTAAGCTTCAAATCTTGAATCTATGCCCTAAAGTCAGAAGCGTAAATGGACTGTAATTTAACCCAGGCAGCCCGAGCAGTAAAATTGATTCCGAAACAGACGAAATTAATCAGCTCAGCACTGCCGGTATTGCCTTTGCCAACGGCGAAATTCCGGGTTTAACAGTCCGTCGGCAAGCAATTACGGTGGGGGAAGACTGCTGCCGTCTATTTGGCCTTCAAGACCACACCCTGTTAACATAGGGACCGATTGAGTTTTCCAAATAATGAAATTGGATGGATAATTGGTGGGAGAAATTAGGAGAGAGGAAAGTCGAAGGATTTGGAGCAATCGATCCTACCATTGTTATTTGCTGGGGCTGCTGCCGTCGTGGCTTCGATCACTACAGAGGATTCATTTGCGGCTTAGCTGTTAGACACAATGAATAGAACTAATCGACTAGGGATCAACTGGTTGTTAAGCCGCGAGAGGCTCTGATAGATACTGTATAAAAATAAGGTTTGCTTATATATTCAATTGTACAAAAAGGGCATATATATAGTTGCACATGTCATGAACCACATATTCTCTATCATGCTACATGTTTAGAAATTATTATGTCATTTAAAGTTAAAAACACAACTTAACATAATCAATTATTTTAGATTTTTTAAAAAAATATAAGTGTTAAATGTATAAAATTGTATAAAATTAATAAAATAATAAAGAAAGTGATATTATTTATCTTTTACAATTTTGTATTCCAATTATATATATATATATATATATATATATCAAGTCGTTGCTGGCCTTATGCTAATATCAGCGCAACTTAAAAAGATATAAAACATTTACTTTTCTTATATTTCAATTGTTGGAACCGATTATTTGTAACTTTTCCACATCATTCAATTCTGAGGTGACTTTTGAATAAAAGATATTTAATCAAAAGTTGAAATTTTATTTGATGACAGCTGGTTTCAACCTAATGCAGAAGAAGCCTTTCATTATTTATGACACTGAATTTAATTCTAAACAACGTAAATACAAGTGGGTTCTTAGGACATCACTTAATAAAAGAGTCCACAAGTGGAGTCACAACATTTATTTTAACGACAGCAAAATCAAACTACAGAATATCCCAAAACCGAATTAGAACTTTCTCTCGTAGATGCTTAAGAACCCTAAGACTTGTATATAATCTATGCGCGCGCTTAAATTAACATAAACACACCGCCAAAACCCATACTTATTCATCCTCTGCCCTCAACCACCCTCTTTCGCCACCGCCACCGCCACCCACCGTAGCCACCTGGTCTGTTTCCATTTTCTCAGAGAAACTGAGTCATCCCTGCCACCCCGAGATGACCCATTTACGTGAAACACTCTCTTCAACGTCTCTCTTTCAGAGCCAATATTTGTTTCCCAATGTCACTCATCCTCGTCTCTTTGTATATGAAAACAAGAACTTTAGCTCTCTCAATACCCAACTATGGCCGTTTCGTGTCAATCGTTACTGCAGACTCAGCAAGCGAATGAATTCAACTCGATGCTGCCAAAAGATCACCCCTGAAACGACTATCAAAGATATCGCGGTATCGTCAAAAGTTGCCAAACGAGCGGATTTAAAGAAAATCATGATTCTTGGGGCTGGTCCCATTGTGATTGGGCAAGCTTGCGAGTTCGACTACTCGGGTACTCAGGCTTGTAAAGCGTTGAGAGAGGAGGGGTACGAGGTTGTCTTGATAAATTCGAACCCGGCCACTATTATGACTGACCCGGAAATGGCTGACCGGACTTACATTACTCCAATGACACCGGAGTTAGTGGAACAGATTATTCAAAAGGAGCTGCCAGACGCTATATTGCCTACAATGGGTGGTCAGACAGCTTTGAATCTTGCGGTGGCTTTGGCAGAGAGCGGCGTGCTGGAGAAATATAATGTTGAATTGATTGGAGCTAAGCTTGATGCCATTAAAAAAGCTGAGGATAGAGATCTTTTCAAGCAAGCAATGAAGAACATTGGAGTTAAAACGCCGCCTTCTGGGATTGGAACTACACTTGATGAGTGTATTGAGATTGCTGGTGAAATTGGTGAGTTTCCGTTGATTATTAGACCTGCGTATACACTAGGTGGTACTGGCGGTGGCATTGCATACAATAAGGAGGAGTTTGAGGCTATTTGTAAAGCAGGTTTGGCAGCTAGCTTGTCCTCGCAGGTGTTGGTTGAGAGGTCATTGTTGGGGTGGAAGGAGTATGAGCTAGAGGTGATGCGTGATTTGGCTGATAATGTGGTGATCATTTGCTCAATTGAGAATATCGATCCTATGGGAGTGCATACAGGGGATTCGATCACGGTTGCTCCTGCTCAGACATTGACTGATAAGGAGTATCAACGGTTGAGGGATTATTCGATTGAGATTATTAGAGAGATTGGCGTGGAGTGTGGAGGGTCTAATGTGCAGTTTGCGGTGAACCCTGTGGATGGCGAGGTTATGGTTATTGAGATGAATCCTAGGGTGTCCAGATCTTCTGCTTTGGCTTCCAAGGCTACGGGTTTTCCTATAGCAAAAATGGCTGCTAAGTTGTCTGTTGGATATTCGTTGGACCAGATTCCTAATGATATAACCAAGAAGACGCCAGCAAGTTTTGAGCCTTCTATTGATTATGTCGTGACGAAGGCAAGTCCATTTGTTTAAGCTTTCTTCTTGTTTCCTATACCAACACGTACTTGAATCAGTTTATAAATTCTTGTCATTAGTTGTACTGAGAAGAGAAAATTTTGACTAGCTTGTTAAGATTGATGGCTAAAGTTAGTTTTCAGGAAAGTAATAATCTTGGCTTAAATTCTTGTTTGTTAGAACTATTTGTATGTATTATTGAAATCTTTCCTTTCTTTTTTCAATGGAGATGATGATAAGCTTGGTCATTGATGAAAGATATTGAGATTTTGGTGTAAATTTAAATTGCGATGTAAACTTTACCTTAGGTCTGACTGCTGGAAGAGTATCATGCGGAAAAAAGATGTGTTGATATAAGTATTAATTTCAAAGGTTTCATTCACTTTTTGGCAGTGACCTATAGTTCTGGAAATACAATTGTTTGTGGAATTTAACTAATTGCAATGGTGATAGGTGTTCTTTTCTTTGAGGTCAACGACTTATTTTGCTACTTTGAGGGTCTAGATATTTTTAAATTTTTGTGGGTAAACTTTAACTTTTATTTTGTGATATAATTTGTATTTGCTATTTAGTTTTTCTATTAAATCTATAATATATTGCTTTGAATGTTGTGACAAAACTATTGCGATGTCATTTGCAAGGCTTTTAAATGACTGAATGTTCAGTTTGTACTTTTAATAAATCATCTTCTCAATCATTTCAACCTGTTGGCCAAAACATTCCGACTCTTGTTTCCCTAACACTGCACTAATGTTTGCTTCATTTTCTAATAATTAACAACATCAAAATTTTCTTATCTCTGTTCAGATCCCCAGGTTTGCATTTGAGAAATTTCCTGGTTCTGAGCCATTATTGACAACCCAGATGAAATCTGTTGGTGAGTCAATGGCAGTTGGTCGCACATTTCAAGAATCCTTTCAGAAAGCAGTTCGATCACTGGAGTGTGGATACCCAGGATGGGGATGTGCACAACTTAAAGAACTCGGCTGGGACTGGGACCAATTAAAGTACAGTATTCGAGTTCCAAGCCCTGATCGTATTCATGCCATATATGCTGCAATGAAGAAAGGGATGAAAGTTGATGAGATACATGAACTAAGTTACATTGACAAATGGTTTCTCACTCAGCTTAAAGAACTGGTCGATGTTGAACAATATCTTATGGCTCGAAGCTTGTCTCATCTTACAAAGGATGACTTCTATGAAATTAAAAAACGTGGTTTCAGTGATAAGCAGATAGCATTTGCTACCAAATCCACAGAGGAGGAAGTGCGATCAAAACGCATTTCTTTCGGAGTTATTCCGGCATACAAGCGAGTAGACACTTGTGCCGCAGAGTTCGAGGCTAATACTCCTTATATGTACTCTTCGTATGACACTGAGTGTGAATCGGCTCCAACCAAAAGGAAGAAGGTTTTGATTTTAGGTGGAGGACCCAACCGTATAGGTCAAGGGATAGAGTTTGATTACTGTTGTTGCCACACCTCCTTTGCCCTCCAGGTTTGTGATTGAACATTATCTACTTCTCCCGGACTCTCTCTTTCCTCCAATTGAAAAGAAGGAAAAAAGAATTAAGAAAGATGCCTACTGTCAGATTTTACTTGCCATTTTACATATGTGATGATGGTAGTTAATAAGTCAACCTACCATATTTACTTTATTTTCTGATGTCTCTTATGAATTATTTACTGCAGAGTATATTAATGTGGCAATGTCTGTCTACAAGATATGAACCGGACAGATAATAAAGGAAAAATGCTTTGTCATAAATAAATATTCTTGTTTCAATTACTGCCAGTAACTTGATCACAATCAAAATTCTTGGTAGTTGCAGTTTTAGTGCTTGTTCTTGTTAAGTGAATTTCTGACGAAGCAACAGCCTTGATTGAGAGGGGACAAAAAACTGAAGCAAATTGTGATTAATTGACTTGAATCTCACTTTATCTGGTCATCAGAATATTATAAGATTCTCATTGGTTCGTTCCCTGTTGTGACATAAACTACTTTTGTGAAAAGGTCCAAATCATATAGTTATCGTTGAACGTGTTTATGCATGATTGGTATGTTGAGGTGCTTGCTTGCAGTTTATGATTTTCTATGTGCTTTCCTTTATACAGAATGCAGGGTATGAAACAATTATGATGAATTCAAATCCTGAGACTGTGTCCACAGATTATGATACTAGTGATCGTCTGTACTTTGAACCGTTGACAGTAGAAGATGTTTTAAATGTTATAGACTTGGAACAACCTGATGGCGTCATTGTACAATTTGGAGGTCAAACACCACTGAAGCTGGCTTTGCCTATCCAGCAATATCTAGATGAGAATAAGCTTGAAACTGCCAGTGGAAATGGGTTTGTGTGCATTTGGGGTACATGTCCTGACTCTATTGATGCTGCTGAGGACCGAAAGCGGTTCAATGCTATTCTGAAGGAACTAAAGATTGAGCAGCCAAAAGGAGGCATTGCTAAGAGTGAAGCCGATGCTCTTTCCATTGCATCAGATATAGGCTACCCAGTAGTTGTCCGTCCTTCTTATGTATTAGGTGGCCGAGCAATGGAGATTGTATATAGTGATGATAAACTTGTGACTTATCTGGAAAATGCTGTAAAGGTTGATCCAGAAAGGCCTGTATTAATTGACAAATATTTATCTGATGCTATTGAAATTGATGTAGATGCAGTGGCAGATTTGCATAGTAATGTGGTGATTGGGGGAATTATGGAGCATATTGAGCAGGCTGGGGTTCACTCTGGTGACTCTGCTTGTATTCTTCCAACGCAAACTGTCTCATCTTCTTGTCTGGCCTTAATTAGGTCTTGGACTACACAATTGGCAAAAAGTCTTAATGTCTGTGGGCTTATGAATTGCCAATATGCAATTACAGCAGCTGGGGATGTTTTTCTGTTGGAGGCAAATCCTCGTGCTTCTCGTACTGTCCCATTTGTCTCCAAAGCAATAGGTCATCCACTAGCCAAGTACGCTGCCCTAGTGATGGCCGGCAAGTCACTTAATGATCTAGGTTTGACTAAGGAGGTGATCCCAGCACATGTGGCTGTTAAGGAAGCAGTTCTTCCTTTTGAGAAATTCCCAGGCTGTGACGTGTTATTAGGACCTGAAATGAGGAGCACTGGTGAGGTAATGGGAATAGCCTATGTGCCTGCTATTGCATTTGCCAAGGCTCAAATTGCTGCTGGGCAGAAACTACCAGTTTCTGGTACTGTCTTTCTGAGCTTAAATGACTTGACAAAATCTCATCTTGAAAGGCTTGCCACGGCCTTTCTAGGGCTTGGCTTCAGAATTATTGCAACTTCAGGGACAGCTCACTTTCTTGAATTGAAAGGTATCGCTGTTGAGAGCGTGCTAAAGATGCACGAGGGACGTCCCCATGCTGGAGATATGCTTGCCAATGGACAAATTCAGTTGATGATAATCACGAGCTCTGGGGATGCACTTGATCAGATTGATGGCCGACAACTGAGGAGGATGGCTCTTGCATTCAAAGTTCCGATAATAACAACTGTTGCTGGTGCTTTGGCAACTGCAGATGCCATAAAGACCTTGAAATCCTGTAGTATTGATATGTTAGCCCTTCAGGATTTCTTTGAAGTTGAGGAACAGAAAACAAGAAGTGAAAGCTTGCAGTCAGCCTCTTCTTCTCTTTGATAGAGAAGGTAAGATCTTTTTCATCGTTTTGGTTTGATACTGATTAATAATTTCGAGAATTCTTTATAGTAATCCAATTTACTTAAACATCCTTTTTCACTTCAGAGTGCTGATACATACTGACCAAGGAGCTTGATATAAATATCCACTACGGTTTTCTACACGAACTAGTCTACCTTAGACAAAAACATTCCATGGGATGTGGTTGACAAAGAGTAATCTATTGTCAACAATTTGAAATTCCCACCGTTTCACATATCACCTCTGTGGTGATGAAATTTTGTAAATGAAACATTGATGTGGTTGTTTCTGTCTATTCACTTGAGCTCTCTTGCTTGAACTTGGTTGAGGTGTCAAATAGAAGTATATGTGATCTTTTCAGATTTCAGCCATTTATATAAGATTTTGTGGATTGCCCTTTTAGTTCAATGTGCTAGATAATGTGGTTTAATCTCTAAATCTTCCATTGCAACTCTACTGTTTAACGGTTAAGCTTAGCAATTGCGGAAACACTACTCCTATAAGCTCTGACTATGTTTCAACTTCCTTGTGCTTTGGTTTTGAAAAGCATGTGTGTAGAGATGGCAAACTTGCACGAGCCCGGTTCGAAGTCAATGCAAAAAATCTGAGTTGACAGGGTTTTGACGGGCCTGATCTGGAAAACAAAGTTATTTTGTTTAATGGTTGTAGAATTGAGCAATTAAAATAATGTCGTTTTGCGTGAAGTCCGAAGTTACGTGGGTTGAAAGAAAATGGGTCCAGGCCCTTTTACCAACCCTACGTCTGTGCTATGTGGGTAATTTCCAACAATATTAGTTTCCGAATTGCTTTTATACATACTTTCTCGGGTTAGATGGGTAATGGTTATGGCCCATCAAACTAATTTTCGTCCTTTTGGTCGGATAGAGTCTTAACCGGTGCGATTTGCTTGCTTGTAAAGGCTTGGCTTAGTTCCAAGTGCTTATTGCGGTCTTTCTTAAATATCTTTGTTTATTTAGTTGAGATACCTTTCCTGTCATGTCCTGGGAAAAGTAGTCAAGCCAAACCTAACGCAACTAACGATTTCTGACTTTCTAGAGACCCAAAAACGACAAGCATTGACGTTGGTTTTGTGAAATCAAACTACCCCATTTTTTAAATTATTCATAATTATTTGGCATGTGAACGCCTATTAAAACTTCATCTAAAGCCTTTGCTCACAATCTTGATTCACTGTAAGAGGTAATTATGCAAAGTAAAAAGAGAACATTTCAATCACTAGTAACATTATAATATTATCTCGATGTCGCAAAGCGGAGAGCTTTATGTACTAATTACGTTGGTTTAGTAAAATCACTGCCCTTATGTTAAATATTCCCTCTTTTTATTACAATTCTAGAAGAGGAAACCAAGTCTAAGAAACCAAAATTTTCCTCTGGGTACTAAGTGAAGGATTTGAATTCTTTTTTAAGCCTAACTTCTGGAAACACACACTTAATTATTACACGACTGACTCATTAGTACCTTAGAAAAAATAACTAAAAACCAGCGTTTTCTTTTCCAACTATTATGAACAAAACATCACAGACGTTCCTTAATTTGTGGAAGGAATGTGCTTAGTACTTGAAGCACGTGTCAATAATTTGACTGGAGAATTAAGTTTCATTTTATCTCCATTCTGGCATCGGCCAATTAGGGACTGAGCAATTATTCCACAAGTTATGCTTTCTGTTAACACATAGGTTGAATCTATCCAATAGTGAATAGTACCGTGTCCACCTTGCAGCCTCTTCAGTCATAGAAGCTGAGGAAAAAACGAGCAAGAATTTTGAGGGCACTAAGGTTAAGGTTAGCAGCTGTCATCCGTGCTCTTCTGCTACATATTGCTAGCGGTCTGAAGTGGGATAATACTGCTTGCTTTTAAGACCTTGTTGCCCCTAAAAACCGTGTGGGGCTTGCCAAGAATATACACAGAATAGTGGAAGACACAGAAACTGGCTTCAGGCTGATCATATTCATGGCAGCAGTAGTGAATCCATCGCATAACGTTTGACAACTTGCATTCACTTGTGCAACGTGACTTGTCATTCCCTTAAAAAATATTCTGAAACTTTTCGCTTCTGCTTCCAACAACCGTTCCGGAATCTCATAGAATTATTAATCTTCTTCTAGAGCTGCTGCAGTGCTTCATTCACATTAATTTGGTGTACAGCTTATTAGGTTTGTTCAATTAAGGCCATGAACAGTGTTCTGAAAGTCGTTGGTCAAGTCTAAAGAATGTTTTTGGTCATGTTATCTTAATTTGTCACACACACACTTGGGTCAGAGTGTCTTACTGAGAAGGGATATCTTACGATAGCCATGTCCCTATTGGCAAGGTTAGTCCGAGCCGTACCATCTGTTTGATAAGATCAGGAGCCTTTTTGTGCATTTAATGTGTACTTTATATCAGTTTCAAAATAAGGGAGAGTCTGAGTGAATATATATGTATATCATGATCATCGGCTTGATATGCCGTATAAGTAAGTGCACTTACAAGTGAGAGATGATGTTTCTGCCACGACCATTCAAACCGGATTATAACATTTTCTTCTCTGACATGACAAGAACCTGACTGATAAAACCAAGTGGGTCATGAAATCGATAAATATAACTTGACTGCACCACCGCCTATCAGTACTAACTAGCTGATCTCCGCTCGTATTACCTGGACTGCACTTGATTGATACAAGTAACAAGTCGTAGCAAGTTTTGAAACCGTTACGCTACTACTTTTTCATAAATATGCATGTAAACTAGAAAAAACTTTAATAGCCCATACGGTACGGCCAAGACATTTATAATGCAAAAAAGGTTTTGTATCATAGTTCTCAGCAGTCAGCACTTGTTGCGCGGGAATCGAAGCAACATGTGTTTACACTTGAAACTAGTTGGTGCTGTGGAGGATCAAATATGAACTGTTTGAGGGATATGTGGATTATGTAAAAGTAGTAAACTATAAACAAAAGATAGTCCTTTTAGCCTGTTAAGGTCCACACGCAAAAGACTATTAAAAGAGAGGAAATTAAATAGTTTTTAAGTGTAGTGGAATGTCATAGACATAGAGAGAGTCCGATCCAAATACTTCTACGGTTCTACCCCAAAGCTAACGTTTAGATTTTTCCTATAAAGTGGAAATTTTGGTTGGTTTTGGTTGGAGTTTTTAGTGACAATGTTGTTTATATGGAAGATTTTCTCTGTAGCCGTCCAATTCTTCGAAACAGACATATATGTAAGACTTTTAAGATGCAAAGGTGTCGCAATCCTAATGGAAGTTTAAGACTTCTTAATACAGGTTTCTTCCTTCATGCGCTGAACGAGCCTTCTCCTCTCTACCAACCTTGCCCCAGCTTGTCTCCATTGTTTACTCTTTTGTAACAAATTAAAAGTCGTAGAACGTTATATGCTATATATCAATTCCTTACTTGCTGTTCCCTTTTCCAAATTGATTAGTAAATGGTTGTTATAGATAACATTATTGATGGGATATAAGAAAAATACCCTGAAAAGACAATTGGGTCTTTGTTCTCCCGTCCCCAAAGGCCAATGTCATGAAGTGGTGGTTAAAGCGGAAGTGGGAAAGATGAGTGTTGTCTGCTAAAATGGTCGCAGCAAACCCAATAACTAATTATGGCCACTTGGCATTTCTGGAAAGGCGGAGGAAGCAGAAGTGGTTCAGTCGTGGACTGCTTGGGATTTCCGGGAGCTACTTTCTGGCCCCTCAAGGCCTAGCATCGATCAATCTTTAGCCTATTGAGGCTGCGAATTAAAAAATTTCAGGATTTTACAGTGGATAAGTGTTGTAAAGTCCTCGTGCGATAGAGAACTATGGAAGTAACGTTTTACATCACGGTTTCTACTAAAGATCACATCAAAAGTACCTGCCAATGATAATTGCATTATTAGATAGGAAGGTCAGTCTTACTAATTTTCTTTTACCAATTATTAAAAAGTTATATTTGATAAAAAAAATAAGTCAACCGGTGCTAGTTAATAATTACATTCTTAATTATCTTAATTTTGACAATTTATAGACAAATTCTTTTATTTTTAGACAATAGCTATTTGAAGTTCATAATTTAAGTGATTTCACATCAAAGAAAGACATAAAAATAAAATGTGTTATATATAAAAATATGACTTAATGTCTTAAAGTGTTGAGTTAAAATATAGCCCACGTTTGAATCTACACTGTAATGAGGATAAGTACTTATTCACCGTAGTTTTCAAAAGCAGTCATATGTTTGGATTTACGGTAAACAACCGGAGGTTGGTGAAAAGTGTGATGTCACCGCATAAATTAATAAGCAGAAAGCGAGATACGGTAGGAAATCGGTTCTGTGTTAGAAATTTTACTTTCCATTAATAACCTTCTTTGCAATTATTATTTTCCATTATACTCTTAATTAATATGATTAATAATATATTTTTATGAAATATTTTATTTACTAAATTTATTTTATTGATATTTTCTTATTTTAATTTAATATTTTATTATTTATAATTTTAAATTTATAAGACTAATAATAAATTTTTTAATTATTTATACAACAATTAATATTTTATTAAATCAATGAATTTTTTAGTCAATTTATCTCTTTTCAGCAACCGCAACCGTACTTGCTAAACACTTATTTTCACATTTTAGCAGTTACTAAAACAGCAATCCCAAACACAAATAAGTACTTATCATTTTAGCAGGTTGATTTCAGCAAATTATCTACCACTATTACTCTCCCAAACTAAGCCATAATCTTTTAGCTAGACATATATAGGTCGCTTGAATTTGGTTCATTTTCTCCCCCAATCTATTCGAAACCTCTGATAGCATCCGTTAGACGATTGATCTTAGCTGCGACTTTTGGTTTGTCTTTTGTTGAAAACGAGTGAGACGGAGAGATTTGAAATAAAAATTGGGCAATCAACTCAGGATTTTTTTGAGCAACACAGAAATATGAGGCGATGAATAATCGTTTTGGCTTGGAAAAGACGTAAAGATTGGAGGGTGTCCATAAAACACTCGTAAAGTCAATCTTATTTGCGGTAGAAGTCAAATAATGGCAGATATTAGCTCCTTTTTTTTGTCAATAATAAAAAACTTTTAACTTATTTATTAGCTAAATCTCCTATTGGCTGTGGGTAGGGTTAATTAGATGCATCCTTATTTATAAGATTTTTTTTAGTAAGAAATTGTTAAGCGACCATTTTATCACAATTGCTTAAGCTTTTGTGTGAGACTAACTCAATTGGTTTTATATATTCTCTAATACACCCCTTCAAATGAAAGCTTTTGGGCTTGAAACTTACACATGCCTGCTTTACCTTGTGCTTAATTTAATAGATCGGTGGTAGGATTCGAACTCACGACCACTTGGTCATGGAGGCTCTAATACTATGTTAAATTTTATATAAATTGGCCTAAATAAACTGAATACATATAAGTCCAAATGAGGTTCCATTCTTAAACTAATTAGTACTAGGAGGAGTAACTCATTAGGCTTATATGTATGCTCAAGGCCATATATTCTTTCCACGTAGGACAAAGTCCCACTTATTTACTTTCCTTCTTCGTCTACGGCGATATCTAACATAGTATCAGGCAGGTTGCTCTTGGGTTACACGTTACCACCTCGTTATGATAAATTGTGTCACATGTTGGGTCGTAAATTAGCCCACACATGAGGGGGGCGTGTTGAAATATAAGTGGAACTTTGTCCCATATGGAAATAATATATGATCTTGAGCATACATATAAGCCTAATGAGTTACTTCTCCTAGTACCAATTGGTTTTAGGATGGAACCTCATTTGAGCTTGTATGTGCTTATTTTATTTAGGTCCATTTATATAAAATTTAACATAAATTAATAAAAATTTTAAGAAATTAAGAATTACAATATATTAGTTTTCGTTTATTGATAGGTCCACAGATTATTTAGCATAACTATTAAATTATATAAAATAAATATATTTTTTATACAATAAAGAGGGAGTGAAATAGTAGCTCTTCCATGTATTTTTTCACTTTTATTTTTGATTTTTGTTTTTAAATTCAGTAAAAAATATATTTTTGAGTTTTTGTTTCTATTTTTGGTTTTGATTTCTTTTAGTTTTTATAAATTATGAAAATCATAAAAGTGGTTTTTGTTTTATATTTTTCATATTCTAATTTACTATCAACTAAATATATATTTTTAAAAATATTTAATTATTATTATTAATAAAGATTATGAATAATTTAATTTATTTTTATAATTAATTTAAATATTAATTTGAAAATAAAATAAAAATATTTTAAATAATTATTAATAAATATAATTTAGATTTAAAAATTTTCTTCAAAATATATAAATTTTCAAATAAAATTCACTTTAATAATTAAAATTATATATATTATTTTAATAAAACTGTTAATTTTATTATAAGAATTAATATTTAAACGAGTTTTCACTTTTACTTTAAAAATTGCAATAAAAAACGGAAGTTATCACTTCTAATAGCATCTAGTTCTGGTTGATTAATAAAACTTGTAGTTAAATAAAAATGTGTCTGTCTTTTTATATTTTTATTAATTAATTTAATTTTATAATTTAACCTTAAATCATTAAAAATAATTATGTTATTGACTTATTAAATAATTTATTCAAATTATCTGTTTTTAATTTGTTATATGACACAATAATGTAGTTAAATCACACTCAAAAATAGGATTTATTTGTCCAAAATAAATTTTATTTTACTGCACAACATATTACTTATTTCTTAAAGGAATAAAAAGGGAAAAATAACAATCCTATCTCTTAAGAAAAAGTCAATGGCTTTGGAAAAAAGAAAAGAAGATATTGATATAAATAGAGCTTTCACATGGCAAATCCAAAAAAAGGTACAGAAACCTAACAGGCAAGAGGGGGAAAAAAAAAAAACAAGTTTCGCCCGCATGACGTCATTCGCTACCGCCTGACGCTCCATTTTCCACTATATAATCTAACTAAGCATCCTCAAACAACCCCACACCGCTCAAAACACACCCTCTGATCCCAACTAATGTGCGTATCTAATCTTGTCCTCAAAACAGAACAACGTTTCAACAGTGATGGAGCATAGTGACACTACTGCTCCTACTACTACCACCACCACTACCAACTCATCTTCTCCTCTCTCTCGTTCCCCTTCTTCTTCTCCTTCTCCTCCCCCTCCTCCTCCTCCGGTGGTTGTTAGTCCCTGCGCCGCCTGCAAGATTCTTAGGAGGAGATGTGCTGAGACATGTGTGTTGGCTCCTTATTTTCCTCCCACTGAACCAGCCAAGTTCACCATTGCTCACCGCGTCTTTGGTGCCAGTAACATCATTAAGTTCTTGCAGGTACCTCGTTTCCAGACAAAGTTTTAGATTAGACTAGTTTTTAAGGATGTTCCATTCCATGGCTCTCCTAGAAGGCTGACAATTGCTCGGCGGCTGCAGTACTTTAATTGTCCATGAATTTACTGAAGGGACCAGGAAAACTCTAGTTAGTTTACTAGAGGTTCTTGGCTTAGTTGATGGGGTTTAGAATCTGACGCTAACAAAAGTTACAAGTAAGATTAAGAGGGCCATTTTAGTTCAGATTGTAGGAATATTCACAAACCACATGCATCAGTTTCTTCGTAAGAGTTAAAAGAGATTTTCTGACTTGGGGTTACAAGGTTGGTCAAGATTTTAATGCGAATGGAGGGATGATTTATATCTTCTTTTCTTTTAGGACACGGAAAAGTAAATTCAGCAAGCCGAAAAGTGAGGGCATGCCAACTCTCTCACTATCAATCACTATGAAATGAGGACAGAAATCTTCTCTATTTTGACAATTCGCTGTTAAACGTGAAAAAGCCACCAAAATGTAGAAAAAATCAGTACAGGATGTGATGGCTGATCTTGATTTTGATAATAAACTTGACTTGGACCATTTTGGGGCAAAGTTAATTTGAAGACTTACTATAATAGCTATTAGCACTAAGGTTATCGCTTAATAGTTGAATTGCTTCCAAGTCCCTTGCCTTAACGCATATGCATTGAATTGAATTTCAGGAACTTCCAGAGTCTCAAAGGGCTGATGCTGTGAGCAGCATGGTTTACGAGGCCAGTGCCAGGATCAGAGACCCTGTGTACGGATGTGCAGGGGCTATATGCCAACTACAGAAACAAGTTAACGAGCTCCAAGCTCAGCTCGCCAAAGCACAAGCTGAGGCTGTGAATATGCAATGCCAACAAGCCAACCTTGTGGCTTTACTTTACATGGAAATGGCACAACCTCCTCCTCCTCATCATCAACAACAACAATCATCTCAACAACTTGTCGACAATTTCATTAGCTACCCACAATCATACCAGACCAATGCCTGCTTCCCTGACGAGAACAGCCTTGGGTCAATGTGGGAGCCTCTTTGGACGTAATCAATGATAACCCACCGAAGCCATCTAAATTAAAGTTGTAGCATGCAATTAGTATCCTAAGACACTCTCCTAACTCCAAATATGAGGAGAGCTCCCTAGGAGATTAGTTTTCTAATAAATTTTAACTTTAGTAACTCTAGGAGTACAGGTATTACCTAATGGTATGTGATATATTTGGGAGGGAAATTGTAAGGTGAGATCTAATTTCTTTGTCAAAGCTAGACGAAGTGGATTGGCCTTTTTCCTCCGAGTAATCTTTACATTAATATTAAGAAAGGACCAAAGTCCCTTTCTATTATCAGCCTAATCCTGCTCTGTGCTCTGTGTACTAAATATTCATTCCTAAACAACTTTATGGTTACCTACTATCGTTGCTTCTAATCAATGTTCCAATTTTCTTTTTTCCTTTTGTTCAACTTTGTTAATGCAATCAATTGACCATCGCATTACTAAATACAAGTCAATTAAAGGATACCATTTTCTACTCTTCTTTGGATTTTAGATTATTTGGTAACCAATGGAAAGATGATTAGATTCTAAAGCAGCCCACTAAAGCACGAATCCATACGATGCTTTTACATAGAGTTGAAAAGTTCTTATACTACGTTTAGTTGAATTAACTCTTCCAACAATATCATTTATATTCAACAATGGTACTAAATTACATCGCAACCCCTTTGCATCAATGGATTTTTTAGCTTTCTATTGATAAGAATAAAGGCAAAAGAGAGAATATAATTAAATCTCTCTTTCAATAATTTTAAAATATATTTTTATTCTAAATTAATAAAAAATATTTTGTGACATTAAAAATTCAAAATGAAAAATTTTATATTAAACAATATTTTAAGTCACTTTATTGAAAGTTATAAAATGAAGTAACAGTCTAACTGACAGAAAAAAGTTATCTATGGTACAGTCCAATTGACAGGAAAAAAGTTATCTGTTATTATGTGATTTGATACATTGTAGGTCGCAATGTTGACAAGTTCGGTTAAGTAAAAGTACGGAAAGAGGGATTCGAACTTTCGGTAAGCAAAAACTTGCATAGCAGTTCCAATGCTACGCCTTGAACCACTTGACTTTAATTATTGTAAACATGACATAATTTATATAATTAATCATGTAATTATTGTAAATTGACAAATGACAACAACTATTTTTATTACTCTTTACTTTTTTAGGATTTTTAATCACAACACTCATTTTCTATTTTTAAGAAAATTATAATAATACGAAAAGTTTTTTAGGTAATGGTTAAGAAAGGTATGTATCTTTGGGTTTCTATCTTTTACTATATATAGGAAAAGAAAGGTTTGCGTCTTTTGTTATGAGAAAAAAGTGTCTGGATGGTCTTGTTCATCTCTCTTGTTTCTTAGCGCGTTGCTTACCCTTTCGTTTACAACATGTTAAATTGCATTGTTCACATCTCTATGTTTTGTTTTCAGTGCATTTTTCTACTCAATTTGTTTTACGTGCGTACAGGACAAACTGCGGTTGCAAATCCTTGTACATGCACGTGTATTGTTTTACCCTGATTATACAAGGATTGCATGTGCAGATTTTGTAATGCAAAATCTCGGTGGATGAGTTCAAATCTAACCCAACTATCTTGTTCAATCTTTTCACAGAAACAGCCGAATCTGCATGTTCTGCTACCCTACAAAATGTCATGGTAACTGGATTAGATTTCATCTTTTGATCAATCAAATCAAATATCCTCTTTTTAGCACATAATTAGAAACTAAATCGTAACATTTTATTCAAATTCCAGATTTTATGAAAAATCAAGTAACAATCAAACTCATAAACTTATATTGTAATTTTACAATTATTTTGAGTTAATAACGCAAAATTTGAAAAGTTTTAATAATATACAACCTTATTCTTAATTAGTAAAGATAATATTTCCAAACAATAATGCAAGAATAGTGTCCATCTAAATTAGTTTGCATGAGAGTGAAGGGTAAAAAGAATATAACCATCTTAGGTACGTTTGTGTATATTTAAAAATGTATCAAACATGGAAAAGAAGAATTTAATTCATGATTTGAAAAAACTAATTTGATCACATAAGATGAATCTCAAATTTAGTTGGCGGTGAAGGTTCAATTTTAATCCTTGAATACGATGTCGTCTCATATTTTAAAATAAAGCATAAAAGCCGTTTCATTTTATTTCAGTATATTGCAAATATTGAATAAGGCAAGGGAGCCCTTTGACACGGCACGTGCTTTTGTGATTGTACAATTAGCTTTACGATGATATTCCCAATTATTTCGGGAATATTTGTCCCCCCCTAAACACGGTTTGAATCATAATTTAGATCACTTGCACACCACGTGAACATGATCGTTAAGAAGTGAACAAGCATTCTGTCACCTGTCGGCAACCAACTGATGTGTTGTACTCGTCTCTTTATTATTATTATTATTTTTTACTCAAAAATCTCCAAAGCCCTGAGCAGATAGAAGTGTTATTTTTTACCCATCGTCACGTGCCTTTAAGATCTGAGCACCCCAAATATAACTTTTTTTAATTTGTAAAACTTATTGTATTTCTCACTGGATAACAAATTATAATTTATGTATTTCAAATAAATTATTTAACAAATTAATAATTCAAAAATAAATAATGGAGAATTAAATGAGCAAAATGGACAAAAGATCACTAAAACACATTATAGTACAGGCGATGAAGAGAAGACTACCCCATGCTCTGTGTATACTATAATTTAGCAAATTAGCTGAGTCTTTTATTACATCTTTACAACTTGTTTACTATTTTGATGATAATATAAGAGGATATAGTTGGAAATTTACAAATGAGTCATCCACATCATAAATAAACGTATGGATAAAGTGGGTTATATACAAGGATATGACTCATAATTCATTGCCTTGAATTTTTGGGATGGGATATGATATCATGATTGTATATGTGCTCACTTGAATTTGTCTAATTTTACCATTTTAATCAAATATGTTTGGATTTATAACAGTAGGTCCTACTTAACTAAATTCGTGTGATTTAGTTGAGTAAATTCATGATCACGTTAATTTAAAGGTAGGGTTAGAAATAACATATAAGATATATTTTTACAAGAGTTGTCACTTAACGGATCTAAGAGTTATATGAGATGTGATTAATAAAGTTGCTATCTACCTAATTTAAGTTTAATTAATTTGTTAAACAAAATCAAGATTAACTAAATTCGAATGGAATCCTAGCCCACTAGAAAGATTAATCTTAAATAGTAGTGAGAACTATTATTTCAAATAAAATAGTGGGAGTAACAAATATACAATTAAAGTCCATATCTTATTTAGTAGTCATGATTTATAACTACTACTCACTTTTCTTACATTTATATTTTGTTCATGGTAAAATTTACCTTGCTTAGTATAGTTGATACTAAGAGCGTGTGAACCAAATATCTTAGATACATGTTATATTTGAGAATAGTAAAGGAAGTTTGCATTGTCATTATGTATTTTTTGCTATAATCTTGTTTGAGGATTTGATGATCAAGTTATAGAGATATGTCAATATTATATAGATGACAAAATGTAATGACATTTTGAGTTGATTAATGTCTTATAAACTTTGATGACAATATGTAAGATATATGTCAACACTATGATAGCAAGATATAATAGGTTGCATATAGTAGAGTTGAAAGGTATAGTACCTTGATGGAATTGTTTCATTCAATTTACTCTACAAAATGTATAAACATAGACATCAATTTAAAACTTTGCTATAGTATGATAATAGATGTCATAAGAAGAACAAAATTGCACGAATTTTCTTGCCTATACGTGATATAATAGAAATCACATGTATTTCTAGTTGATGCTTATAAGTATTTGATACTGAATTTAGATTTAATATTAATATAATGTTCAATGCATTATAAGAAATATATTATTAAATAAAAGTAGTTGATTCAATCTTATACATATAGTTTGTATCTATTGAATCAATGGCGACTTACGCTTAACATAAGTGGCAAGAATATAAAGTTAGATAATCGAGACTATCTTTTTATACCATGTTGGTTAAATCATCATAATGAGAATCACAAAAATATATGTATCCTGATTATGAATCATATAAAACTTATGAAACTTGTTAAGTTGAAGAATAACCAATTCAATCTTTAGTGAAAAGATGATGATGGTATTAAATTGTTAAGTTTATACATGTGATGTATTAGATGGAATAACTATTTATAAAAGGATTATACTTGTATTTCATTAAAGTACTAATGAATTTATATAATATAGTCATATGTATTAAATGAAATAATGATTTAACATTTTGAAAAGTTCAAAGTACTTAAATCTGAGCAAAAATTATGCATTGAGAACGTAAAAGCACTTTGATGAGATCGATGTGGTGAGTTTTAAATTTCTCAATTATTTATAAGGAATAAGATTCTCTGATGAATACCTCCACAATAAAATTCCACAAGCTTATGGATTTATGTAAGGAGGAAAATATAATATGAGATATTATATGATGCAATATTTATTTCTTCTATAGCTATGCATAGTACTACAACTTACCTTTGAAACTTCTAGTTAAATTAATAAACAGGAATTCATATTAGATATGAAATGGTAATGCTTTTAAAGAGTCAAAGTTAATGATTTTGGGAAGTGATGATTAGCTGAAGCATTTATTATCCACTAACTTTATAACTAACTTGGATAATAAAAGGTTATGAGATACCAAAATCTTACAATCCTATCGAACAAATTGTTTGTTTCAATGTATATTTATAAGAGAATAGTTCTCATGATAAGTTGGTAGTAAGAAGAAATTTAAAAGTTTAAATCTCATGACAATACATTTAATTGTAACTAGTGGCTTTATTGATACATTGGATGTATAGTTGAAAGGCTACAAGATGTTGATAGATTCACTTTCATGATAAACTAAAAGAGTTTGTTTTAGAAATGACTATCAATTTATCATGTCTACGAGAAGGTTAGTGGGAATGTCATTATCCTTTGCAGTACGAGTATGTAGAGACTTATTTCTCACAAACAATAATAATTCATGTTTTTAATTGTTAAAAATGCAATTGTCTAAGAACAACTCTTATTGGATATGAAAAGGTAACTACTCAATTATAGGAATTTAATCCATAGAGATAGATTGGAAGTTGTTTACCTGTTTTAGTCCAAGTATTTAAATAATGTACTAAAGATGTTTAGTATTTGAGATATCCATCATTTTATGCATTAGTTGATATTTAAGTTCAAGTCAATAACGATATTAAATTTAGAGGTAAATCCTTATTAAGGTATATTTTACCTAGAATAATATTTTTTTGAGATTGAATAGGTTCCAATATAGCTAAAGTTGCTAATTAATCTATAACATATTTTTTATTTAGTGGAAATGATTAAGTGAATTAAGAAGTTGTTTAACGAATTTGATATATTTCCTTGCATTGTTTAAATAGTATATATTGTAGAACATTAAAGTCATTAGGCATGCCAAAGAAGCTAAGACCTCATCAAAGATCCAAGTATGTATTTAGGTAGTTTCTCTTAATTATGAATTAAGATAAAAATTGTAAGATTTAAGCAAGTGCTTACTATAAAGAGTCTTGTAGAATTATCTCACTATACCATTGTCCCACCAGTAGCATGATCATCATATGGTGATATGACATAAGATACTTAAACAATTGACTTAGCACAAGTGGGAGATTATTGGTTTATACCCCATAGTCAATTAGTTGGTTATAGTTTGATGACAAAATAGTTTAAAGACATTCTTTATCATGTACATATTTAGATGTATATGATAAGATTTATGGAATAATTATACAATGCAAATAAAACTAAGATGAGATTATAATTATGAGATTAATATTGCGTTTATGTATTATCTCTAAATTGTTTATAGTTATTGTTTTATTAAGATTGGACATTAATAAAGCACAAAGACTAGCACACATTATGTTTTTTCTTATAAAGAAATCAGTTGATTGCATAGACTAAAGTATAGAGATACTTAAACAAACGTGTAGGTACTTCTTAGAGAATAAATTTACTGAACTGTCTCTATATAAGAAATTCATTTGGAACATTACTTATATATCAATGAAAATTCTCATTGTGATGATTGTACAAATGATTCTTTGACTTGAGATTGCCAAAGTTATCTTATATAGGGATTGCTATGTTTTAATACTACCAATGACCTTTTCTAGTCAAGGATAGTTAACTCAGTAGTCATTGGATGTAGCATGAACTATATGAAGGTAGTTGAGTGATCAATATATGATTCATCACCTTAAAATTATTAGAGAGAATGTTTTGTTGTTCTTAATTAGAATTGATTCAAAAAATCCTTGGCCAAGGTGGGATGATACTTTGTAAAATAGTTTACATATGTCATTCATCGGTTGAATCAATTAATAATGGTGGAAAACTAACATGATTGAACTCAAAATAAAGTAGACTTCAATTTCATGTTGTATATATAATCAAAACATTGTATGATAAAATGATTGAATTATACAAAAAAATTATCCACACAAAAGTTGGTCAAAAGCACTTTGACATTCTTAAATATTTGAGTGGTCATGAGGTGTTGCTAAATACCAATCTTGATCTATGTATATAAATTATTTAATTAGAAAATTAAATATAAATTAAAGGAGTTTAATTTATGTAATTATAAATATAATTTAGAGTTATAATTTGTATTCATTGTCAGTATATTTAGGAACTTAATGAATCACACATAAAGAATGGGTTGAAGAAAGACAAGATAATTTAATCAATTTGAACTTAATTGCAAAGTTTGATAAACTTTATGATTAAATATAAGTTATTTAATAAATAAAGAACAATATGAGATATTGAATCTTATTTGGGCATAACTAGTATTTAATATAGAATTATTTGTAATTTTAAATGAAGTTTAATTGATAATGTGCAAAACTTATTATAAATAGGCTTAATCTCTAAGAGAGCTAACACTCCTTGCTTCCTCCCTACAATAATTACAGAGTTCTCTCAACTCATTATGTAGATACCATTTGAGGTCGGACACTTGTGCGGTTATAGTGGTTGAGATGAGTCAGTTTTAGAAATGGTTCGAGGGATACAACAAGAATATGATCAAGTTTTCAAATAAGGTACAAATTGTGATTTATGCTTTATTATGATTTATGCATTAATTATTTTATAGAATTTAAAATAATTTTGAGTTTTAAGAAATCAATATAAAAAGGTTTTGTAATTATTCCACTACATGTGGGATTGGATCTCACTCTAATTTCCAATAGATATAAACCTTTGTAATGCCCATGAATATACAAAAATGATTAGTAAAACTCACTAATGCTTTTAGTTAGCTTCAATTTGGTAGATCAACATCATCATCATCATCATCATCAATATTTATAGATATAGGTCATAATTTACAAAAAAAAACTAAGAATATATAAAGAGCTAAAGTACTTCCTGAAAGACTATTAAATGCCAATGGAAATTGTACCACATCCTAATCTCTGTGACCTTGATAGATTTCGATTTATGTTGAACCACTTAATAAGAAAAGAAATGAGTTCAGTATATACTGTTCACAAGATCCCACCAAGTAATTCGCGGGTAGAGATTATCTGTCATTTTAAAATAATAATATAATAATAAGAATTATTAGAGTCGAGGCTTTGGTTTTTGGGTAGTATAAGATGGAATAAAAAGAGACAATGATCATATCTTTGTAACCATCAACCTATCACAAAACCTTTTTTTGGGCAACGAATTTCATTTTGATACTTAGGAAGTTATCTTAAAGCTATCTAATCTGCAAAATATCTATATGAAAGAGTTTAGTGGTGCTAAATGTACACTAAGATCTAAAAACTAAGTATTTTCTATGCTATGTGTTGGTTTATGCCCTTCAACCAATCGATTTGGTTATAGTTTAGTGATAATTATTTAAAGGCATTCTTTATTTTGTACATGCTTAGATATAGATGATAAAGTCCATGAGATAATTATACATTCAAAGTGAAATTATAATTAGATTATAGTTATAAGATTCATAATGCATTTATGTATTATTCCTAAATTGTTCATAATAATTGTTTTATTAAGACTAGGCATTAATAGAACGTAAAAAGATTTATCCCTAATGTTATGTTTTTCCTTAGGAAGGAAGTAGTCAATCTCATAGACTAATGTATGAAGATACTTAAAACAAACATGTGGATGCTTGTTAGAGAACAAGTTTACTGAATTAACCTAATATAAGAAATTCATTTGGAACAGTATTTGTATGTCTACGGAAACTCTCAATGTGATAATTATATAAGTGAAAACCACTTTGACATTCTTAAATATTTGGATGGTCATGATGCGTTACTAGACGCCAATCTTGATCTATAATTATAACTTGTTTATTTGGATAATTAAATATAGATTAAAAGGAAATTTAATTTATCAAATTCTAACTATGAATTATAACTATAATTTATAATCATTACCAATATATTTGGTAACTTAATAGGTCTCATATAAAGAATGAGTTGAAGATAGCAAAGATATTTAATTAAGTTAGACTTGATTATAAAGTTTGATAAACTTTATGATTAAATATGAGATATTTAGTAAATAAGGATTAATATGAGATATTGAATCTTATTTGGGCAATTAAAATTATTTGTAATTCTAATTAAATTTTAGTTTTAGTTTTAATTGAAATTAAAATTTAATTTTAATTAAATTACTAAAATGTCCAAAACTTATTATAAATAGGCTTAAGCTCTAATGAAGCTAGTACTTCTTGCTTAACCCTTTCTATTAGAATTATAGAATTCTCTCAACTTGTTCTGTAGTTATTGTTAGAGGTCATACACTTATACGACTATGGTAGTTGAGATGGATCGATTTTAAAAATGATTCAAGGGATACAACAAGAATATGATCAAACTTCAGAATAAGGTACGTATTAATATTCATGTTTTTTATGATTTAATTATTAATCATTTTATAAAATTAAATTAATCTTAGTTTTTGGAAAATTAAAATATGGAAAAGTTTAATTATTATTCTGTTGCGATCGTGATCAAATTCTTCCCGATTTTCCAACACTAGTATTAGAGCAATCTTTGATTCTGTGATTTGATTAAATTAGTTTATTATTATTTATCATGGAATTGAATTTACACACTCTTAAGCCTTAAAATTACAATGTGATTGTAATTTGAGAGACCCAAAAATCATAGTTTTAAAAATTTGACAAATTTCATATTAAACATCCGAGACCCAAGACCTAAAAAGTTTATATTAAACATCTGGAAAATTTCTATAATGAGATTATAGCATCCTAGTTGCATGTTAAGGAATTATGAAAACCAGGAGTCATAGAAAGTCCTTCTATAGGAAATATTTTGAATAGAGGCTGCTGGAAATCTTGTGATTGAGAGAGTTTATGGCTGCTTGGAAAACATGATGTTTGTGGCATTGAAATTTTGGAAAATACAGAGTATAAGCCGTTGGAATTTGGAAATTGCAGTAAGTTGTCGTCCTGGCTGGAGTTTTAGTTTGGATGTTGATTTTTGGTCGCTAGGATATGAAGGTCTGGTGAAGAATAAGGTTGGGCTCATTGTGGTTGAATATGGCTTGCCCTTTCCAAGTAAGGAGTTGAGTCATGATGTCCAAGCAAAAGCTAAGACGACACATCTCCTAAAGTGGAGGGCAGAATATCAGGCTGGTTTCACTTGCGACTTCCACTATGTGGAGTCGAAACACCATAATTGGTTGCACGGTTTGTGGCTAGAGAAATCCAACCATCAATAAGGAGCTAAGACATGTAAGACAGTTAGGCTGGGTGCTGGATTTGCTGGCGACAAACTGGAGAGGTTCGACTGATGAAGTTGTTTGGCTGCTTGCGTGTCACTGTTGTGAAGAATAAAGGTGATCTCATTAGCGAGAGCAGCAGAAGAATGGTTGACGACGAGGAGTCGTATGGGTAGCGATGATAGTAGGCCTCGATGGCGAGGGTTTCATATTAATAAAAATAGGGTTTTTTTTAAAGAAGAAGAAAAGGGTTATTTGGATGTGTGGTTTGCCTTATTCTAAGAGTAGAATAGGCAATGTTTGGACATGAGAATTATCTAACTTGAAACTAAGAATAAAGGGTGTTTGGATACTCTTTTAGTCTATATAGTATTTACATAAGCATATTTGGGTATTGAAACAAGGTATTTCAAACCTAGGATAAGGATTGTTTGGGTTTAGGATTAGTATAATCTTAATAATTTTTATTCCAAACATAATTTAAAAGAATTTTAAATTCAAAATAAATTCCAAAATTAATTTTTTTAATATGATGACGATTAATAATTAGATTGATTCCTAATTTAATTTTAGAAAAGTAGTTTCAAAAATAAAAATTAATTAGTTTCAATTATATTGAAATAAATTAATTTGACTCCATAAAATTAAGAAAAGTGTTTTCTTAAATAAGTTGTTTCGTAATTATACTTATTTATTTTAATTTGAATGAGATAAAATAAATTTATGACTTTTTTTATTTAAAGAATCATTATTTAATTTATTTAGAAATTTTTCTTTATTTATGAATAATAAGTTTCTTGATTTATTAGAAAATGGAAATTTCTTGGTTAAATTTTGAAACGTGTTTTCATTTATTAATTAAGAAAAAGGTTATTTCTTTAATATTTTGAAAATATTTTTCTGATTTATTAAATAAAGATTTTCCAATTAATTAAGAAATGAATCTCTAAATAAATAATATAAAAGGACTTTCTTCATTAAATTTAAAAGTTTTCTATTTAATTTTGAAAGTAGTTTCATTTTAATATTAGAAAATAGTGTTCTAATTATGAAAAATAATATGTAATTAGATTAGAAATAATTTTCTAATTAGATTAGAATGTGTTACTTGTATGATTTTGAAAATAAGATTTTCTAAATTATAACGAGTAAGAAGTATAAGTTATTGAAAATTGTTTTCAATTAAATTTTATTAAAAAAGTTAAGATAATTGCAAATAGTTTTAAATTGGATTTGAAATTTGTTTTCAAGTCAAATTGAATTTCTATTTGGAATAGGAATTTAATACATTTAGGAATCAATGAGTTAATCTAATTTAATTTTTTCCAAATAGATTGAAATATTATTTAGATTATGAAAATCAATAATTAGAATCAAACAAAACTTGATGATTTATGCATAATTAGTGTATAAGTTGCATACTTTATTTATATGTTTGATAAATATATATGCATGTATGTATATATAGTATGCATGTTAAATTGTATGTTTTATATGTCTGATATTTTACATGCAATTTTATTTTTTATGAGACAAACAAAGTTAAATCTCTCGTTAAAAACATTAAGTACACATTGAGAACGTGATTGTTGCCTTCCATTGTTGTAAGAATAAACCAGAGTTTTGTTTGTTGTTGGGCTTGTTAAACAAACTCAAAGTTGTTTTAACCCGAATTTGCTTAGTCTTATGATAGTGGATTCTACTTAACTACATTTATGTAATTTGGATAAACAAAATCATGATCACATGAATTTAGACGTAGGGTTAGGAATAACATATAAGATTTTTTTGGCAAGATTTGTCACCTAACGAATCTATGAGTCACGTGAGATGTGATTGAAAAAGTTGTTATCTACCTAATTTAAGTTCAGTTGGTTTGTTGAACAAACTCAAGATTAACTATACTTGAATAGGATCCTAACTCACTAGAAATATTAGAGTAATATTTCTGAATAATGGCCAGGGCTATTATTTGAAATAAAATAGTGAGAGTAACTAAATATATGATTAAAGTTCTAATATTATTGGTAGTCATGACATATAACTAATTACTTATTTTTCTTACATTTATATTTTTTCTGAGTGGAATTTACCTTGTTTAGTATACTTAATGCTAAGAGTTAGCAAATTAAATTTATTAGACATAGGATTATGTTTGAGAAGAATTCTCAAAGTTAGAAAAGAAAATTGTATACTCATTATGTTATTTTGATATAATCCCTGTTGAGGATTCAATGACAAATTTTAAAGATATGTTAAAATCATATAGATGACAAAATTTAATGAAATTTTAAGTTGACTAATGTCTCATAAACTTTGATGACAACATGTAAGATAGATGTCAACATCATGATAGTAAGATGTAAGAGGTTGCATAGAGCAGAGCTGAAAGGTATTGTACCTTATTGGAATTATTTCACTTAATTTAATTGACTAAAAGCATAAACATGGACATCAATTAAAGGCATTTGCCGTAAAATGATAATAGTTATCATTAGATAAAATGATTACGTGATTTTTCTTGCCTATACGAAATATGATAGAGATCATATATATTTTTAGTTCATGCTTGTGAGTATTTGATATTGAATTTAGATTCAACATTATTACAAAATTTAAAACATGATAATAAATAGATTTTGAGTAAAAATAGTTGATCCAACTTTATGAAAATTGTTTATATGTGTTAGTGGATCAAAGGAGACTTATATGCTTAATATAAGTGGCAGGAATATATAGTAGGATAATCGAGACTATCCTTTTATGCCATATTGGTTAAATTAACATGATGAGAATCATAAAGTTACATATAAGGATATGTGTATTATTTTATTATGAATCCTATTAAACTTGTGAAACTTGTTAAGTTGAAAATTAAGCAAATAAATTTTTGGTGAAAGGATGATAATGTTATTAAATTGTTAAATTTATATATATAATGTATTGGATGGAATAACAATTCATAAAAGTGGATGATACTTATATTTCATTATATTACTAATGACTTTATATGATATAGTCATAAGTATTAAATGAAATGTTGATTTAAAAATTTTATAAAGTTCAAATTATTTAAATCTAAGTAGAAATTGAGCACTGAAAATGTTGAAGCACATTTATGAGATCGTTGTAGTAAGTTTTAAATTTTCAGTTATCCATAATGAATGAGATTCTCTGGTAATACCTTCCTAACAAAAAGTCTATAAGAATATAGATTTTTGTAAGGAAGAAAATACAATATGAAATATTGTATGATGCAATATTATTTCTTCTATAGTTATGCCTAATATAATGACTTACCTTCAATAGTTCCAATTGAATCAATTAGTAAGATTTCATATTAAATATGAAATGCGAAGTCTTTGAAAGAGTAAATCTTAATCATTCAAGGATACTTGGTTGAATCATACATTATCTATTAAGTTTAGAACTAAATTGGACAATAAAAGATTATGAGATATCCAAAAGTTTGGATATAATATTATAAACCTGTTGAACAAATTATTTGTTTCAATGAATACTTATAGGGGAATAGTTCTTAAGATAAGTAGTGGGAGTAAGATAAAATTTGAAAAATTCAAATCTCATGACAATATATCCAATTAGAACTAGTGCCTTTGTTGATACATTTGATGTATAGTTGAAAGGCTACGAGACATTAAAAGATCACTTTTTTGATGAATTCAAATAGTTGGTTTTGGAGATAGTTGTGAATTTATCATATGTACAACAAGATTAGTGGGAGTATAGTTGTCCTCTTCAATAGGAGTATATGGAGACATACTCTTCATAGAAAGCAATAATTCTAATTTTCAATTGTTGGAACTATAATTATCTAAAAAAACTCTTGTTGGATATGAAAAGGTAGATTGGAAGTTGTTCACCTATTCTAAGTACAAGTACATAAATAATGTACTAAATATGTTTAGTATTTAAGATATCTAACACTTTTAAAGTATTAAAGATACTCACCATTTTAAGTATGAGTTGATATTTGAGTTCAAGGAGATAAGGATATTTACTTTAGAAGTAAATCCTAATTAAAGTTTATTTTATTTAGAACAATATCATTTTAAGATTAGAAAGGCTTCAATGTAACAATGGTTGCTAATTAAGCCATAATACATTTTTCATTTAGTAGAAATGATTAATTAGATCAATAAGTTCTTTAATGAACTTGTTATAGTTCCTTTATTGTTTAAAACAGTAATACATTGTAGAACATTAGAGTCATTTGGTATGTAAAAGGAGCTAATGTCTCATCAAAGATCCAATAATATATTTAGTTAAAATTTCTTAATTATAATGATAATTAAGATGAAAGTTGTAAGATTTAAGCAAGTGGCACTATAAAGAATATTGTAGAATTCTCTCATTAAGCCACTGTCCTAACAGTAGTGTTGGACCCCGATTTCTTCTTCAATATGTTTGGGAATAATTTTATTATTTTGTTGTGATTAGGCTTTAATTATAAA
>JAOTAY010000190.1:8304788-8317659 GCA_025629805.1 Erythroxylum baracoense | reverse complement strand
ATAAAAATAATCTATTTAACAATACTACAAAATTTATTCAAATCATGCTTACTAAAAAAAATTTCAAGGCCCAACAAATTACATATTTCTAAATTATGAAAATATATTTTTCTCATGTTGAACATTACCTATAAGAGATTTGAGTGAAGATTTTTCTTAAATTCTCAATCCATTAGTGGTACATTAACCTTCTCATCTTTCTCATTTGGTTCAACAACTTGAGAAGTCTTTATGGTTAATTTTAGGAGTTAGATTCTCCATATCCTACAACAACATCTTCAAGATTTTCGTGGAGGCAAGAAAGTTTGATTCATTAAGATAAAAGATATAAATTCTTAAAATAATGCTTAATTCAATTACTATTATCTCTACTACATACCATTTGGTTTTTCTTTTCCTAGTAACCTTACAAGCTAAGGTAATCAATGTGTTCTAAGAATCCAAATAAGCTTTGTTCCTTGGTTATTAGATTCCTTCTTTTTTTCAACCCACACTTTAAGGGTTTTACTTGACATTCTTTATTTAAGATAACAAAAACTATCAATATGTCCAAAATTACCACAAAAATGATATATCATGTTATATGAATAATGATGACGCACAAATGCATTGCTTGGAATTCTATGTGTGTATACATAGTAAAAAAGTATTCTTTAGACATTAAATGTATTAAATGTTCTACTAAGATAGTGTGAAGTCCTACTATGATTACATGTATGATACCTACTATGAATAAAGGCTTGATGTACGCTTCTTTTAGGCTAAAAAGGGTGTGAGTGGGTTTACATGTTATCATAAAAATTATGCCTATTCTTCCTTTGAAAGTATTGAAATCTATGTCTAAGTTATGAGCCATATATAAAAGCGTGATATTTGCTCTTAGGTTGAGCCCTAGTGGATGTGTTAGGTACATGAGCATGCTTATATGTAGATGCTCTATGCTCATTTTTTATTTTAGGCAATGGTTCTTCACTATAGAAAATTTTCCCTTGACAAATGTTATTTTATACTTGCCTTCACTTCTATAGTTATATATTATTCCATACCTATAATTGCAATTCTTTTGAGCTCATAGCAAATTTTTTAATTCTTCACATCTTTGGTAACTTTGGATAAAGAGTCTTTAACAGAATTTACCTTTTTTCGATGTTTCATTCTCACGCCTTAAAGCATCTAAGTCATGGTTATAATCAATAATTACATTTTTAGATGCTTTAATGTTATGCAATTCACTTTTCATATTTTCATTCTCGCCTATGCGTGCATCTAACTCTATTTGAACTTTCTTGAGTTTGGAATACAGTTTCTTCCTTTTCTTACTTATGATTTCACTTCATTATAATTCAAATTAATAAAACTATCACACAAGTTAGGGTTGGATGTTACCTCATCATTGTCTATATCGATAAAGCACATATGAGTTATCTCTTTTTCTGAATGCTCGCTTTTGGATTCACTTACATCATACCAAGTTGATTCTTTAATTACTTTCTTCTTGTCCTTCTTCTCCTTCTTATAGTTTCTTTTATAATTCTAATATCTTTGAGTCGAGGACACTGTGACTTTATATAGTCGGGTTTTCTACAATGAAAGTAAGTAATGTTAGAAGATTTATGTTTTAAATTATTTTTAAGTTCCTTGAAGTCCTTTTTATGGATGTTCTTAATGTTAGAAGATTTATGTTTTAAATTATTTTTAAGTTCCTTGAAGTCCTTTTTATAGATGTTCTTCTTCAAGAACTTTAATTTTCTAATAATTAAAACAATATCTTCTTTATTGCTTTCGCTAGTTGATATTTCTTTCTCTTGACTTGATTCTTTCTTTGAGGCTTTGAATGTTAAATTCTTTTTTTTAAAGCGTCACTTCTTCTTCTGTCTTTTAGAGCCACATCTCATATGTAATGAGAGATTTAATAAGTTCCTCTAGTAGTAGCATTTTTAGATCATTAGCTTCTTATAGGGTTGTCAATTTAGTTTCCTACATCTTTGGAAGGGATCTAAGTAATTTTCTTAACATTTCAACATTAGTATAGGTCTTTCCAAGACCTTTGAGAGCATTTGCAATATCAATAAATCTAGTATACATGGTAGATATGTTTTCATCGTACTTCATTTAAAACAATTCTTATTGATGCGCTAGCATGCTTACTTTCCTCTCTTTCACTTGATTGGTTCACTCATGTGTAAATTCTAAAGTATGTCAAATTTCATGAGTTGTTTCACACATAGAAACCCTATTGAATTAATGTCTTCCTAATGCATAATATAGGATGTGCATAGCGCTACTATTCAAGGAAACCAATATGTTATATTGAAGTTCTCATTATTCCTTTAATTTGGGTACCTTTTGTTATGTTTAATTTTAGTAAGGATAAAAGGACCAATTGGACACTATTTGCCAAAGGTTTACACTTTCGGCCATTATCAAGAATCTCATCCTAGTTTTCGCCAAAGATAATCATTTCCATCAAAGAAAGGTGGTCTATTAATGCTTTGTCCCTCTTGGTTGAATGATGATAACGATGCTCCTAAACATGCCATTATGATTTTTTCTATAAGATTTTGTTAGAAATACTAGTCTAATAGACCCGTTTTAATACTACTTGTTAGTCCCCATGAGAGGGTGAATTGGATGTTTATAAAATTTTTTGAGTTTTTTTTTTACCAAAGTACTCAATTAACAACAATCAATATAAATAAGAATGAGGTAATTACTTAACGTAAATCAATCAACCAATTGAATAATAATTTAAAGAAGATAGGGAAGAGATAATATAAATAGATTTATAATGGTTCGACAAACAACCATTGCCTATGTCCGCTCTCAATACTTACCAAGTACAATATTCAACATCTTAACAAAGTATTACAGCTAACAAATATCTCACTTATTCACTTAATAAACCCAAAATGATTCACTCACACAAATATGACATAGTGATGCCCAAATGATTGAAAAAAAATTTGAAATGTGTGCGTACAACACCTAAAACTAATGAGAAACACCTATTTATATTATTTTAGGACCCCAAAATAGTCATTACAATAGTTGTATTCGATGTACTAGTCAACCAATATAGCATATTGGTTGACTAGTATGCATTTATAGCACCAGATTCATTAGTCATTAAACATTAGTCAACTGGTACACATATTGGTCGACCAATATGACACATTGGTCGACCAATACATTAAGCAATGTTGCTACAAACTCACGATATATCAATTTTAACAACTTTAACCTATATTAGTGGAATACTAACTCATATAGGTCAACCAATCACCCAGAAACATTATTTTAACATTTTCAAATACTCAAACTAATTTGTTTAATCTAAATATGATTAGAACAATTCCCAAAGTGTTTCCTAAAGATTATTGAAAGATCTAGGGGCTTTCATATTAAAATCAAAAGCTTCATTGCCTTGATGTGTTGGACCTGCACGGTTGTGACTTCTCTCTCTTTGCCTACAAATTTTTTATTAAATTATGTGTTTTTGCATGTATTAATGGAAATGTTAGAATTAAGTTAAGGAGTTAGAAGGCATTAGATTTAAATATGGAAGGGTAAGCTTGGAAGATTAAAAGTTGTCTTAAATTAATAAGAAAAGGAGATGAAGAGAGCCATGTAAAGTAAGAAAGAAAGAGAGAAAGTTGTAGAAGGACCCAGAAGAGAAGGAGAAACTGAAGCATAGAAAGAAGAAGGAAAGAAAGAAAAAGGAGAAAGAAGAAGAAGGAAAAGGTTCAGTTGAGTTTTTTTTAATTATTCTCTATCTTTTCTTCTTGCTTTGGTAGACAAAGAAACTAGTGAGAATGAGTTTTATGTGTTGAAAATGAAGGGAGAAAGGAGAGAAGAAACTTATTTTTTATTTTCATGGATTTTTAACTAGATATTAGTTACTTTAGCTTAGTTAAACCAAGAGCAGTTTAAGTCCAAGCTCAATGTTGATTATTAAAGTTCTATGGATTTTCTATTTATATATTTGTTTGAATAAAAATTTGTTTGTTTGAAGGGAACTAAGAAAATCCAAGCCAAGAGTGAGAGGAAAAGCGAACTTGAGTTTGGAGTTATTACTAATTAGGTGGGTAATATGTTTATGGTTATTGTGATGATGGGCTAATTTCTTACATGTTTGTATGTTTAAATGCTTGTCTTTGAATCATTGTGAATGTGGGAAAAAAATGCACTGTGATTTGTTATCTTGTTATGCTTGAAAGATTTTACTGCAATTTGTATTGATGAAAAACCGAAAAGTCCAAGAAGCATGAAAGAATGAATATGTGATGAAATGTGTGAGCATCAAAATTTGCTTATGTGTGAGCAAGAGAGATACCATTTCGTTCGTCACGTGCACGTTAACTTAAAGCTTTCTCCCGGCTACCCGTTTGTGGCACATGAGCTCCGAGAAATGGACTTATTTTATTCATGGTGTAAACTTCGGTTTCTCCATTTCATTTTATGGGATTCTCTCAAGCCATTTTATGTGTGTATTTCACTTTGATTTGTTGAACATGATATACGATTAAATGTCATGATTTGATGGTTAAAAAATACATGATCTGATTTATATGATAACATGTTTGTCTATGAGCTTGAACTGTGGATAATTTAATCGTTAGATTAAAATGTGATATATATATATATATATATATATACTTGGTAGTATGTGTGGTTCGTCACCAATGACTATAAACGTATTAGCCACTGAGCTTCACAACTCATCCTATTATTTTCAACTCCTTAGGTGCAGAACAAGCAGATCATTGAACCTTGCAAACTTTAGCAAACTCCAAGAAATCCATTTTGTAACTAAGTTAGTTCGATTATTTTTGGTAGCTTTGGAAGCATATCAAGCATGAGCATTCTTGTTGTATTTTTGGATTATGTTACTGTTTCGACTCTTGATATATAATTAAAGTTATGTATAAACTTTGCATTGTTTCAGATTGAAACTTTGTTTTGTTTGGGAAATGGAAGAAGAGTTAAAGGATTTCTCTTTTAAACATATTCAAATTCTCTTCTCTGTTAAGTTGTTAATTTCAGCTAGGAATAAATTGTATGTTGTTTGATGGATATTGGATAGATTTCTCTTAAGTAAAATTGTTATGTTGGGACTTTATTATGTTAGAAGTTTTGTAAGTATGTAAAATGTTTGTTGGATTCGGGTTTTACGGTTTTTGTGAAAACTCATAATAGGCAGTAGAGGAAAAAGGGGGACAAAAATTGTGTTGTAACTTCCATAAATAAACTGTATTGATATAGATAGAATTAGACAACGTTGTCTTATGAAAGTTGTAGCTCATTCTCTTAGCTTTCTAATGGTATAAAGTTTGAAATTTTTGGATATCAAATTAGAGAGTTATCACTTTTACAAGTTGGAGTGCACAATCAGATTTCACGATTGTGCACATGCACGATCGTGTCCAACCCCATATATTTTCAGGGGTGCACAATCGTGCACACGTATGATCGTGACCAACCCCATTTTAAACAAAAATGCATGATCGTGCGTAAGCACAATCATAACTAAGCTGATTTTTCTCATAAGGCGTATGATCGTGTATGTGCACGATCTGCGTGCCCTTTACTTATAAGCCACGATCGTGACTTCTCTAATGCACGGCCGTGACTCCTTTTAGTCATGACCGTGACCTTAAATCTTTTTAATAATCACTATCGTGACCCCTCTTAGTCACGACCATGACTTTTTATTTATCAGGTGAAATTTTCTTAGTCATGATCCGTGACTTTTTGACTTCTTTTGTTATTTTATTTTCTTTTTAATTTCTTTTCTCACTTGATCTTCACCCAGTCCTCTCGTAATGAGGCTATGAATTAAGTTTCGAGACCCAGGGCCAACATGATGAATGTAAAGACTCACGCAATGAAATAAGATGAAAAGATTATGCATGGTGAGCTTTGAAGATCATCAAATGAAGTGAGCTCATAAATAAATAATAATAATATAAAATGTGAAATGGCTTTGATGAGCCTTAATTTTCTTCTACTTTTAATTTTGATATTCATTTCATCAAGTGCAAACTTCAATTATTTTTATCAATTTCATAAACCATTTTCTTAAATCTATGGCTTCATGTTATTATAATATTATTTTTCATTAAAATAATAAACACAATAGTAGTAACTATATTTTGTTATTATCAAAACATCAATTGAGACCTCCTTTAGTTCGACACATTATTTTAAAAAAATATAGCAATTACAATTAATTTTAATAGCTTTTTATTAATATTATGTTCCTTATAAATTTAGGTAAGTTCTATTTGGTTGGCTTAGACTATAATAATATACCTAGATTTCTTTCACTATATAGACGTGAGAAATATCATTTGTGATATTACAGAGGAAGAAAGACCTCAAGCTCTACAAGAGTTATTTAATTACATACATTCTTCATTAAAAATATTATTGGAGGATGTTTTGACATTTTAAAAGCAAGATTTCTTATACTTTTTAACATGATGAGTTATGGTAGAAAGAAATAAAAATACGTCACTATTATTTATTGTGTTATACATAATTCTATTATAATATATGAACAAATCAATAATTTATTTGACAATTATGCTAAAAATGAAGAGACAATTATGAAAAGTGCAAATGTAAATAGAAGTTCTCAAGTGAAATATAATATTACTTTAGTATAATTTCAAAGTATGTCTCAAAAGTGAGATGAAATTGTTAGATAAGTGTAAAATAATTATATTAATGAAATTTTCAATTGATACGTGTTTCTTTTTATAAATGTACTGCTATTATATTTTATAGCATTGTAGCAAGATGAAAATATTTTATCATTTATTTAGGATAAATTAATGTAATTTTTATAATTTATAGACTCTTATTATATAAAATTGTTATATAAAATTTTAAAATTATATTAAATATTCATACCATTTTATTTCAAAAGATAATGGGAATCAATTCATTTAAGAATATAAATTGATGTATTAAAAATGAATTAGATTACATTTTAATATTAAAATATAATAGTATAATAAAAATAAAATAGAAAACAAGATGATGAAACCAAATAGGTTATTATTTTCAACATTTATCATAAATTTCAACAAAACGAATTATTATTATTATTTTTCATTACAAATCTCAACCAAACAAATCTTTGTTTTTTTGAACCCAAAAAATCAATAACCAAAAAATGAGAAATAACAAAAAATAAAAGTAAAACCAAACAGTTTCTTAATTTACATTGTTTGGTGCAAGTATCAAGCTTTTAATTTAACAAAAATTAACATATTGAAAGAATTATTTTTTTAAATATATACTTACTATTTAATTTAAAATTCAAATAAAATGGAAAAGTTTGACAGTTAAATAGTTCTTATCCCTGTATTATATTTGAATTATCAATGCGTTCTTTTCTTTTAATTGTCGATTTATACACAGTTTGAGTAAATTGAAAATAAATAAAGTTCAACTAAAAAATTTGTAAAAATCCATATTTAACTTGACCTATGAAATGAGCTTAATTTTAAAATTCAAATACGATCTATTATAAAATTGTAAACCAATTTATTGTGACATATTGACATTGTGTGAAATTTGAATAAAAATACTTAAATGAAGAGTGAGACATGAGAATGAGAGGAGGCTGATTTCTCGTGAAACAGTAATAAGAGTGAGAATTAATTTTTAAATATAAGATCAGTAATTTTTTTCAATTCATTTCATTGAGCCAATATACTCCATGCAAACTTCTTAGCTTCCTCAATCTCTCTGTGCAGGCCTCAAGAGGAGGACTCGATCATTTATTTGGTCCTCCAGACAGGATGGTAGAGGACTTCACCCGGTACATTGGAACGGGGTCACAAGAAATATGAGAGCTGGTGGTTTGGGTCTCCGAATGCCTAGGGCTCAAAATATGGCATTACTTGGCAAATTGTGTTGGGAATTGCTTATAGATTCTTCGAAGTTGTGGGTGGATATTTTTAAGCAGAAGTACCTTCTATTTGGTGACCTTTGCATGGCGTCATATAAGCCTTCAGGTTCTTATGTGTGGCATTCCATTCTTAAAAGTTTTAAGGAGCTAGAGAATGGTTTCATGTGGAGAATCGGGAATGGCTCAGCGGTTTCTTTCTGGTTTGATAAGTGGTGTTCGGATAAGGCGTTTGTTTTTGTCGTCGATAATATCAAGGAGCATGAGGCTCATTATCGGGTGTCCAATGTCATTTCGAACGGGGGAGAATGGAATTTGGAGGTGTTGCAGTCCACTATTCCTTTGGAAATTAAGGAATCCATAAGAGCCATTCCTTTGCCTCGTCTTTCCGAGAAAGGTGATGTATATATATGGTCGGAGTCCCCTAATGGAGCCTATTCTTCTAAGTTCGCCCACCGCTGGCTCACTAGAGACCAAAAGGAGAACCTTTAATCACGAATTGTTGGAGTTTGGAAGATTCCAGTACCGGAGAAAATGTGTTCTTTTCTTTGGCTTCTATATCAGGAGTGGATAGCTTGCAATTTGTTCCGGTTTCAATGGGGTTTAACCGAGTCTAGTACCTACTCTCTCTGTCTTACTCATCCCGAATCTTCGCTTCATCTTGTACGAGACTATGAGAGAGTGCGGCCATTATGGTTCATGCTATTTCCGTTATCTGTGGAACAAGATTTCTTTCCAGATAATCTCCTTTCATGGCTAGATTGTTATGCCCATCATCCTACCCATGGGCTCCTTTTTATTTCTATCTGTTGGTGTGCTTGGAAATTCATAAATGAGTTAGCTTTGGAGGGAAAGCAGAGATTGTGGCAAGGGAAACTGCAATATATTCGCACATTGGTTTCCTCTTGCATGACGGCTTTCTTCTCCGATAAGGATCCACAACCCTCCTCTTGCTTCCGACTGATTTTGATGGTCTCCCCCAGAGGAAAACTCGGTGAAAATTAACGTAGATGGTAGTTCCCTTAGTAACCCAGGTAGGACAGGATTTGGGGGTTTACTCCGAGATCATGTTGGTCGTTTGTTAGGTGGATTCTCCTGTAGTGTTGGGATCATTACTAATATGGCGGTGGAACTAATGGCTATTCGTTTCTCCCTCTGCTATACTTGGGACCAAGGTTATCGGAAAGTGGTGTTTGAATCTGATTCTCTTGAGGCTGTAACCCTAATTACCAAGGGCTGTAACTCGTTTCATCCTTATTGCCACTTGGTTGATGATATTCATGTTCTGTTGAACAGAGATTGGGAGGCAACAATGCAACATGTTCTAAGAGAGGATAACCAGTGTGCAGACTACCTAGCCAAACTTGGTTCTACCCAAGAGGCTGCTAAGATTATATAGGTTTATCCTTCTCAGGAGATACGTATGCTGTTGATTGACGACTCTGTTGGGGCTGTGTTCATTTGGCCTTATTTGTCTTGTTTTTTGTTTTCTTTTCATTATACCAAAAAAATATGAACCGTATGAATTCATACAAATCTATTAAAGTGTATTTCAATTTATACTATAAGAAAAAGGAAATTAAATTTTCATGAGATAAGATAAGCCAAATTTAAACATGAATTACATGATCTTTTTAGTTGTTTATAATCTTTTTAATACGATTAGATAATTGTTATTCGTACTTCCATGTCATGAGGGAATTATTATCCTAATTCTTTTATATAAATATTAATTCTTTTATATAATTAAGTCACTTGTCACCACCCAATACCCAGTACCCAATACCCATCCCCAATAAATAACCAAAAGTTTAATTTGTTTCTTAGAGCCTTTTGATCCCTCAATATGGCGACGCCGAGAGCCCGAACAGCCACTTCCATGCGCGACGACGACGACGACGACGAAGACCTCATCTCCCTTCTCTCCGAACAGCGCCAAGAGTTAGTGGCGGCGCAAAACGTAGAATCCGACCTGCACTTTGCTTTCGAACTCCAACTCCAAGAAGCCCTCGACGCCTCCCTCGCTCTCACTCCATCAACCTCCTCCTCACCGCCACGGCCACCGCCACAACCACAGCCACAGCCACAGCCACAGCCACAATCGTCTCCTTCAACCGATACTTTTTCTTTCCCCGCTCTCCAGTTCTCAGAACTGAAGAAACTCGAACAAGAGATTGATGACCGCAAGCAATTTGAGCTCGAAATGCGGCGAGTGAAGGAAGATCTCCAACGTTGCGTCCACGACCAGAGAGTGGCGCGTGAGATTCTCAGAATTCCGGAGCATGAATGGCGTGAGTGGGGCGACGATTTCGAGAAGCCCTTCGGAGAGGGATCGTCCACAAGCGACGACAACGTATTTAGACTGTATTCCAAGGGTTTGCTCGGTGAAGAGACGGTTATTGGGGAAAAGACGGTTTTGGGGGGAATTGGAGTGGCAATTTGCGACCCGCAAAATAACTTGGTATTTGAGTTACGGAAGCCTTTGAATAGTTATGGAATGAACAAGACTACTGCCGAGTGCAAGGCTTTGATTGAAGGCCTTGATGCGGCGCTCGCTTTGGAGCTGAAGAGGATTGTGATTCACTGTGATTGCTTTCCACTTTTCCAATTCGTGAGTGCTTTTGTTTTTTTTTCCCACTCCCGTCATAGGATCGAACTAAATTAAGTAATCTTGTTTGAAATTTGAACATAGATTGAACATTCTTGGTTGTTAATGGACCATAAAATTTTCCTTGCACTACTAGTAACAAATGTTATGATGTTACAATATAAATTAGTGTAATGTTGCAATCGTATCCTGTTATGCAGATCATTGGTAGGTGGCCTCCGAAGCAGAGGAAGACTGCTATGCTAGTTAATCAGGTGTCCTTACTGCAAAAGAAATTTCTGCATTGCCACACTACTCTTGTGGCACGTACTGTTATGACTTATACATTTAAACTTGCAAGGGAAGCAATACTATCGCAAGTCACCATTTCTACAGAGTCTGGCCGTCGCAAGACTCCTAATGAGACTTGTGTCATCTGTTTAGAAGATACCGATGCTGAGCATATCTTTTCTGTTGATGGATGCCAGCACCGGTACTGCTTCTCTTGTATGAAACAGCATGTGGAGGTTAAGTTGCTTCATGGTATGGTGCCAAAATGTCCTCATGTAGACTGCAAGTCTGAGCTTAATGTTGACAGCTGCGGGAAATTTTTGACATCCAAGTTAGTTAATGTCATGAGACAACGAATAAAGGAAGCTTCTATTCCTGTCACTGAGAGAGTATATTGTCCTTATCCCAAGTGCTCAGCATTGATGTCAAAAAAAGAGACCTTTGCATTTGAAGGTACTGCAGGTGCTGGGCGCCGCTGCACGAAATGTTCTCGTCTTTTCTGCATTAATTGCAAGGTCCCCTGGCATAATAACATGACATGTGATACCTACAAAAGGTTGAATCCCAATCCTCCAGAAGATATGAAACTAAAGTCTCTTGCGACAAGGAATCTTTGGCGGCAGTGTGTGAAGTGTAACCATATGATCGAGCTTGCTGAAGGTTGTTATCACATGACTTGCAGGTACTATACTTCCATGTCCTTTTTAATTGATGTTCCTTTGAATATGCAAATACGACTTCCGCCGACAAATAGATATTACTTGGTGGGAAAATGTAAGTTTTTGTAAATTGTGCTTAGTCCAGTATTCAATAGTGAATAGTAGAAGCTGAAAAAGAAAATAAAGTGAAACCTCCTTTGTGCAGGTTCTTTTTAATTGCTCTCTTATATATATCATTCCATTAAAACCATTTTATGGAACGTGCAAACATGAGAGGGAATTGGTTTTTGTGAGTACAGCTGTGGAAGAAGTAAGATCTTCCCCAGGCTTTAATCGTTGTCCTCTACCCATTCTTCCTTCACCCATCTATATGGTTGTCTGGTATATGAACACGGTGAAGCCAAAAGTTATTTCATGTTGCATCTCAACAAAGTTGGATCTAGCAGAGGATTCTTTAGCGAGGGGAGAAGCTATATTAAGCCTTTAATGCTCACACATTGTAGTTAGTCTGATTATTGTGATTGTTTTGTAGATGCGGGTATGAATTTTGCTACACCTGCGGTGCTGAGTGGAAGAATAAAAAATCAACATGCTCCTGTCCACTTTGGGATGAAGATCATATATTGTATGATGATGATGATGATGGAGACTCTGATGAAGATGGAGATGACGAGTATTATGAATCTGATTCAGATGAGTATTAAAATTGGATATGAACAGTTATTGTTTATCCCTTCGTTACCTCCCCTCCTTTTTTTTTCCCTTTTATTTGGCTATATTTCATTTGTAAATTCCAAAAGATTAAACTTTATAAAATGTTTAGTTATCATCCATGAATGTTTGTTGAAGTTTTTTATCTGCCTTCTGAAGAACTAAACTGAAAATGGGAGGCACTGAGTTCAGAAAACCACTGGTAGAAACATATCGAAAGAAGAATAAGCCAATGCTTAATTAAGAGAATCGGGTGAGCATAGATGAAAAAACTGATTAATATGTAAATTTTAGTTTTACATGTCAACTTTATTAAGTATAGCCTTAATTTTATAGCCTAAATGCAGTTTTATGTTATAAATGCATTTAGAAAGTTTAGGCAAAGCATTTGCTTTTATCATCCAACTTAAATTAAAATGACATGATTGGCTATTCAGTCATTCATAATGCATAAAAGTAACTTTTTCGCTTTATGTCATCTAAGATAAGATTTCAGAAGAGCGAAAACCAATTATACTTGATTTGAAGCTGTTGGTGACTCCTAAGAGGTGGCCTTGACGCTACGTTTGGTTGCTGTCTCCAGTATCTGGAGACAGAACGGAACAGGACGGAACGAAACAAAAGCTGTAGACAGTGAGGTGTTTGGTTGTGGTGGACAGAACAAAAATTTCTGTCTCCGTCTGGAGGACAGAATGTGTTTGGTTG
>JAOTAY010000190.1:8291315-8304688 GCA_025629805.1 Erythroxylum baracoense | reverse complement strand
CAAACAAGGCAAGAAGACAGGATTTTTATGTTTTGTCCACTGTCCCCAGTAACGGGGACAGGAACCAAACACAACGTGAGTCTCAATCGTCGAGTTTTGAGTCGCGCGTCTTGAAATCGAATTTGATTCATTTTAAATTTTTAAAAAATAATGTTGTTTTGTAATCAGGAGTAGGTCAATTCTGGCCATCGGGTTGGGCTTTTGTTTCAATTCTTCAATTACAAGGCTTAAGTTCGGTCTGAAGTTGAATTGATTGATGCTCAATTTATTAAATTTGGGTCAACTTTATTTGGAACTCAACTTTCAATCAATGAAATGATAGTAAAAATAAATTTGGAACTCAACTCTTCAGTAAAATAAAATGATATAAAAGGTTTACAGCAAGTGAATAAAATAATCGTTAAAAAATTTCAAAAAATAAAAAAGTATTTACTTTTTTGTGATTTAAGAAATTTTAGAAAACCTTTTAATTTATTAAATTTTTGAAAAAATTCTTTATAGCTTTTAATTTTTTTGAATTTTTAATACTTTAGTCAAAAAATGATTATCAAAATACATATAATACGAGCATCACGTATAAACCAAGTTTATACGACGATTTAATTCAATTATTAAACTCATACTAATTTAACTCTTAAAATTGAATTTAATTAGTTCGAATTCAGTTTAAGAGTACTATATTAGTCACATTTAATCAGTTTAGATATAATATTTATATCACATGTATTTCTTAGTAATTTTTAATGAAAATTTAAGATAAATAACTGTTTTGAAAATTAAAAATCAGAAATATTTTTCAAGGATTTTAAAAATTAAAAGAATTTTTACCTTAAGACTGATCATACATCTTTGCCCTTATATATAATGGGGCCCATAAAACAGCCCAAATCATTTTAGGCCGAATGGCCTAGTATTATGCGGCCCATGTAGAACAGGAATCGTCTTTCCTTTCCGTTTTTACTTCATCCACTCCCCTGACGATACGGGGATTTGATTGGCTACTTGGCCAGGAGACATAAAGAAGTGAGGTTACCGATTTGTGTGTGTGGAAGCAACCAAAGTGCTGTGTGGAGATAGCTCTTTAACAGTTGGAAGCGGAAAAAAGAACAGAAACAAAAGGAGAGTGGAGTCCGGACGTAGTTATTGATAGGGGCGGCGTGAGATTTCGGAGGTAAACGATGAGCGGAGCAGGTAAGAAAGTGACAGATGTGGCATTCAAGGCGTCCAAGAGCATTGACTGGGAAGGCATGGCGAAACTTCTCGTCTCCGATGAGGCTCGCAAGGAGTTCGCCACTCTCCGTCGCACCTTCGACGAAGTCAACTCCCAACTCCAAACCAAGTTCAGTCAGGTATATCCAGGGCTTTATTTTTAGATTGACAGTTTTGGTTGATTTTGTTTTCCGCTCCCCATTTCTGGATCTGATCCTGCGGATTATCCGTTTTGATTCTTCGTTGATAAATGATTGTACTTTTCCATAGATTCTTTGTTACGACGAACTTGTATTTTTTTGCTTGCTTTTCTAGAGATTATTTCTAAAATTTTATGGTGTTACAATCCTGTGTCTTCTTCAACTGATATGTTTTTCATTCGTTTATGCTGTGAAGTAATGGACCAAAGAGAGTTATTTGTAGTTTGGCTTACAGTTTCCTTTGTTGGAGATTGGGGATAGTGAAAGTTTTTTTATGGGTGACAGAAATCAAGTAGAGCACGAGCGTAATATGTAGTTAATCTGTTGTTGTGAGCTGGATTTTTGTTTAAATTGATTTCGTCCGAAAATGATTCTAAATTGCATTGGAGTTATCACTTTTTGTCACTGGTTGGACTTGTAAATATCACCTTTTTAATGTTGATTTGATGAATTTTATGATTGATGTTTGTTTTTGTATTTGCATTTGTTTCTTATTTTCCTTATTTGCAGAAGGTAGAACAGTTGAGGATTTTAGGCGGTGGACATGGGGTGGAAGCCTGTAATTGCATTCTTTAAGCTATATAAGCAGCAACTCCTTTGGGTTGTCTTGTGATTTTATTGTTACTTGTTAGGAAACCCTAATCCAATATTAATTGTGACACGTTGTTATTCCCTTCTGTGCATGTCGTCTTCTTGTCCAATGTTTGAGTATTGTTGTCTGTTCCATTAACCTTCACTGGTTTTGTTTCTTCTTATATCCTGGAAAGTTCTTACGCAAAAAATGCTGATTGACTTGAAGTCTTTTTTAATAATAAACTTCAAATGGTTTTGCTTTTAATTATGCAGGAACCTGAGCCCATAGATTGGGAGTATTACAGAAAAGGAATTGGTTCTAAATTGGTGGATATGTACAAGGAAGCATATGACAGTATGTCTGTCTCCTCACTAATCCTTCATAAGCATTTTTTGATAAAGTTTCCTCTGTCCCTCATTCTGATACCTTCAACCGTTTCTTACACGGAGATCCAGTGGTAGGCTCCTTTATGTGATGGTTAGGTCTACCTTTTCTCTGACAGTAGAGGATGGGGTACTTTTGGTTTTTCTTCCATTTATTTGACGCTTCTGAAATCCCTCTATTGCTTTTATTGGTTTTCTGTTCCAAACAGATGTGATGTGTACTTAGGCTTAGCTGACAAATAAATATTTAGGAATGGCGGAGCAAGAGGCATAATGTACCAAGATTCATAATTCATAATAGTGTTGTGATATCTAGCTAATATTTATTTCCTTTTGAGTCTGCTCAGTATCTCGTGAGTGGTGATAACCAAATTTGATTCCATCATATTGGTCCATTTGCAAAATATAACTGCAGCGAAGTAACTACTTGGTCTACCACATGTTAGGGATGCTTTGTGCATATTAGGTCCCTGTCTTCTAGGGTAAATCCATGCCAAAGTGGAACAAGTTGGAATTGCCAAGAGTGTGAAGGACCTTGTTACCTACAAACTAAGTTGGTAGGTGGAGCAAATGTACCGTCTGATATCCTGCATATCAAGAAATGCTGTGTTCTTTGGGCACATTCTTATTTAATTGGATAAATAGTTTTCTTGATTAATTCAAATATGAAAGTTCTTAGATGAAGACCACTATAACCTAAGAGTTGATGCTTTGTGGGCACGCGGCATAATTTGCAGAGTTGACTTTTAACTTTTGTGGAGAGTGCATTGTAAACCTCCTGTCATTGGTTCTAAGTTTGTAGTTGAAGCTGCTGACATGAAGGTCACGTAGTTGAGCTAGGCAATGATATCTCCATTATCATTCTGCAAGATTTTCTATCTGCATCGGAATGGAACCATCCATTATTTGTATATATGCTGCCTTAATAACTCTTATGCAATAAACCCCTTGCAATTTGAAGTCAACATAGAATTTGCAATTGGAGATGTAATTTAATCAAATATTAAATCAGACCTTTGGTTCCTTCATGAGGTTGTTTATAAAATTTATGTTGGTGTACACCATTGAAAGTTTTTGTTGGCACCATAAAGCAGATGACTCTATGAATGCCTATTACATAATGCCTCATGTTCCGTTGCACTTTAAATTTCATCCAATCACGTTGCATATTACCAAACATTACATCATTGGGTTCCTTTTGATCTGAAATTAACTTTGCATTACGATGTATTACCTTTCAGGTGTTGAAATTCCCAAGTATGTTGATACCGTAACTCCTGAATACAAACCTAAATTTGATTCTCTGGTGAGTATCTTTAAGATTATGAGTACTGCCTCACAAATATCTGATGTCAGCATTCTTTACTTAAACTTTCAGACACAAGCAATTTCTTTTTCACTAATCTTTACTGTTTTTCTCCGAAGAAATTAATTGGGATAAATATACGGAGTCTCTGGTTGTTTGACTCATGTGTGGAAAAAATTTCTATAGTATATTTTAAAAAATCCCACGTAATTTGGTGAATGGACACATACATCCCTTTTGTTAGGTTTTCTGTCAACTTTTTTGATGGAATTGACACGTGGCATGTTTCAAACCATACCACGTGTCAGTTCCGACTAGTTTTTTAACCGGAAAACTAATACAAAGGATATGTTTGTCCATTTAACAAAATATAGAGAGAATATTAAATCATAGGAGTTTCTTAGGAATGAGTTAAATCACAGGTGTCCATATCTTTTACTCAAATAAATTGTAAGTTAAACTCCACCTTTTTAAAATTCAGGTTATGGATTGTCGTTCTATCTGAAAAGGATATCTATTATCCGGTGGAAGTTGAGTACTTTTATTATTTTATCATCTAATGAAGCCTAATCTGTTGCTACAGTTGGTGGAACTGAAGCAAGCAGAAGAGCAATCTCTTAAGGAATCAGAGAGATTAGAGAAGGAGATTGCAGAAGTACAAGAGCTGACGGTGATAGTGATGCTCCTTTTTTTTTTTTTGGGTTTTTCTGGTCAATTTCAAAGGAAATTGAGAAAGGAAAACGAAATGCTTTTTAAAATTTGTTTCTGTTATGTGATAATTTTCTTATGGGAATGACAGAAAAAGATCAGTACCATGACTGCTGATGAATACTTTGAGCAGCATCCTGAGGTGAAGAAGAAGTTCGATGATGAAATCCGCAATGATTATTGGGGTTATTGATTTCATGGCTGTTTATCGCATCTCAGGAACAACTGAGCGATGTCTTGTGGATCATCTTATATATGCTTCATTGAATAGAATAAAATTGCGATTTTACTTTGTTTTATTTGGTTCTGGGGATTTTTTGTTATTCTGAAGCAAAACAAGCCTAGAGTTTTGAATCACCATAAAGTGACTGACGAACATGAATTGATGGAAGACATTTCTGTTCTCTCAAATGGGAGGCATGGATTTGAACCGTGAGCTTATAACCATTTTCTCTTCCTCCAGGATTGTTCCGGTTTATATTCTTTGGAGTTGTATAGTATTTTTAGATGTACTTGATGTGGATGACTCTCTGGTAGTAGATCCCATAAATTGTGATTGATCTTATCCATTGTCATGCAGTGAACACGCATGATAGGTTTTCTTTCGTCCATTATTTAGGATGATCGTTTTCTGTGGGAGGGACGTTGTAGCCGGAAAGAGGAAAAAATTACTAAGAAATTGGAGATAATCTAAACTTCGCCTGTCACTTTTACGATTTAATTTTAAACCATCATTAACTGTTTTGTAAGTTTCCGGAGTATATGTTTGACTGTTTATGATCTAAATGCTGACGGTAGACCGTAAACCTCAACATGTTTGTTGTCTCACAAGTTATTATTAAGAAAGGGGATAATTATTTTTAAAAAATGCCTGACTATAGTCCAAATTTTAAAAAATTGTGTTAAAATATTCAAAATTTTAATTTATTACAAAAATAGTTTGCATGTCACGTATTCCATTTTTTCAAATAATTATTTAGTATTTAACAAAATTTTGAACACAAAAATCTAATCTTCCTTTCCTTTCTGTTGACCTTGTAGCAGTTGCATAAAAAATAGTAGAATTTCTTGTAATTCATGATTTGGGATGCTTCCCCATCAACAATATTTCTCTCCTAGCTTCGATTGCGATTGACTAGCTCCTTCGCCGTGACAGAGGGTCCATGGAGGTGTGGTGAAGATTTTGTTTAAGAAGAAGAGTTCACAGAGGTGAGCCCATCTTCAAAAGATTGCAAATTTGATCAGGATGGTAGAAATATGCCTTGTTTTAGCTTTAGTTTCAAGGTTTTCAATCTAGCTACTAATACATTCAAAAACTCCGAAGTTATGTTTGGTTGGACGTAAGATTTTTAATACAGTGGAATGGAATAAAATGATTTATAATAGAATTGAATAAAAATATATGTAATATTAGAAAATTGTTATTTGGGAGGGATGAAAGAGTTCACAATATAATATAGCAAAATATTGTTTGAAAGATGGATGAAATAAAATGTAATGTATGTATAATAATAATAAATGACTATTCTATCCTTGATAGAAATAATGAGATGTATTGTTTTGCTTATGAGTATAATTGGTATTATAAAAAATTTATTGAGGGTATATTAGGTAGTATATATTTATCATTTTACGTTTCATCCTAAACCCTCAAATCAGAAGTAACTCATTTTTATTATTTAGGATAGAATATGATGTAATATGAAACCTTTCCTTTCCTTTTCTTTCCTTCTTATTTCATTCTATTTCATTATAAACCCTCTTCTCAAACAATAGAATAATCTTACATTTCATTTCATTCCATTCCATTATAAACCGCCCTACTAAATACAACCTAAATGGTATTTCAAGGACTTATCAGTCATCCTTGTGAGTCCTTGTTTTGTGTTCGTCGTAAGAAACGCTATAGTCATCACTCTTTTCACAAAATTTGGTCAATTATTAGGCAAGATTCTAAAGAAAATAGATCAAGATTTTATCATTATGAAGAATTCGTTGAGAAGAGTCAGGGCATGCATCGATATGTGATTTGTCGTACAAAAAAGCAGAGTTTTGTTGTTGGTAACAGCAGCTGAGTATATTTAGAAATTGTAGAAATCTAATTTTAATTCAATGACAAAAACATCAATTTATACAGAAAAATGCAGAAAATTTTACTATATAATGTCATAATCTTAACTGAAATTTATTTGCATAAAGAATAACACAAAATAAAACAAATTTTCTAATGTTTGTTGACAGCTTCAAAAGTCATAACAGTCAACAATCCTACTCGGTTTTGAAGCTACATACACCAAGCTTTTGCCTTAAGAATTCGTATCTGACTTTAGGCAATGCCTTTGCTAGAATGTCATGGCATTGATTTTCTATTCTGTAGTGAATCAATTGCACTTTCCCTTTCTTTTCGAAATCTCTTAGAAAATAAAATTTTATTTTGAAATGCCTTGTTCCGGTATGAAACATCAGACGATTGGCTATTGAAATTGCAGCTTGATTATCCACAAATATCTGTGTGCTTTTTTTTTGTTCCATATGCAAGTTTGTTAGAAACTTTGTGATCCAAAGAGCTTGATTTGTAGCAGCAGCAATTGTCATATATTCTGCTTTTGTTGTGGATTGTGCTATGCTTTCTTTTTTTTTTTTACATCAAGAAAAAATTCCAAAACCAAAACTAAAACTAAAATAGTTATTTGAGGTGCTTCGCATGTCATCTACATATCCAATCCAATCACTATTTGACTAACCACGGAAACTAAAGTTTTCAACTTGATTGAACCTTATTCCATAATTAATTGTTCTTTTAATATATCTAAGAATTTATTTTTTGCTGCTTGTAAATGGATTTCATTAGCATAGTGCATGTACCTTGATAGCAAGCTCACTGCATACATGATATATAGTGCAGTTGTAGTCAAGTACATCGAACAACCTATTAAGCTCCTGTATAAGCTTTCATCAATCTTTTCAGTTCAATCTTCTCTACAGATCTTCATTTTTTGGTTCATTGGACTTACAGCTGGTTTGCATTCTTCCATATTAAGTTTGTTAAGGACCTCTTTTGCATATTTTTGTTGGCACACAAAAATTTCACTTTGCTTTTGTTATACCTACATCCCAAGGAAGAATGTCATCTTGCCAAGATCTATCGTCTGAAAAACATCTTTATTGTCTTTTTTAAACTTGTAAATTGGCTCCTTTCTACTTTTTATCACAAGTAAGTCATCAATATAAAGAGACACCACAAGTATTCCATCATCAACCTTTTTGACATATAAAAGAAATTCATTTAGGCATTTTTCAAAGCCTAAGTCCACTAAGTGTACATCAATTATGTTGTACCAAGACCTTGACACCTGTTTTAATTCATATAGAGCCTTTTTCAACCTATATACCTTCTTTTCCTGTCCTTGAATAACAAAACCTCGTGGTTGTTCTGTAAATATTTCTTCCTCTAAGTACCCATTTAAAAATGCGACTTGACATCTATTTGGTGTACAAACCATAAGTTTTCTATTGTAAGGGCCAATAACATCCTTACGATATCCAACAGGCGACTGGAGCAAAAATTTCAGAAAAATATACTCCAAATATTTAAGCATATCCCTTGAAAACAAGTCTTGCCTTATACTTAGTTTATAGAACTGTCAAGATTTAGCTTTGTTAAATAAACCCACTTCTCTCCTATAGCTTTCCTGTTTTTTGGTCTGTCCCCATGTTTGGGTTTTTTAATCATGTTGAGCCCCTCCTTCATTGCAATCAGTTACAGCTTCCTCATATCCTGCAGGCTCTATTACAGTTACTTTACACCTTTGATTGATATCTGAAGGTGATCGGGTGCCTCTAACAGGTTCATCATCTACATCATCGTTCTCCTCGTAAAGTTCAATTTTATTGTCATACTCGCAACTCCAACTATCTGACTTACAGAATTTGACGTCTTCATTGATAATTACTGATTGCCTTTTGGTAAGGTTTTGCTTTCTTCTATAATTTATCTCTTTTAACCTAATGAACGCAGGAGAAACATAAGAAACCAAATGTTTTTAGATTAATAAAATATGGTTTGTAACCATATCATGCTTCAAAAGGAGGTCCTTTTTATACAAAGCTTGTTGTTTGCCTGTTTAGTAGATAAATACTTGTGTTTGTATCCTCAACCTAGAATTTCTTTGGTAGCCCTTTGTCATAAAGTAAAAATCTTGTCATCATTATAACTGTGATGTTTTTTTCTTTGGAACACTGTTTTGCTGCAGTGTGTAAGGTACCGTCAACCGATGTTTTATGCTTGCATCCAGGCAGAATTTGTTGAATTTTTCAGAGGTGCATTCAGCCTTATTATCATATTTGATAACCTATATCTTGAATCCACTTTGAGTTTCTACAAAAGCTTTAAACTTCCAAAAGATGTCAACTACCTCTGACTTAAGCTTCATAAAATAAATCCGACAAGCATTTGTTTGACAATCAATGAAAACAATATAATACTTGCTACCATTCAATGAGTCTCATAGGTCCTCCTACGTCTCTATGTATTAATTATAGCTTTTGAGCAACCCTACAAGCCCTATTTGTGGAGAAGGAAGCCTTGTTTGCTTCCCATATTGATAAGTTGCACACGTAAGAAGCTCCTTCCCCAATTAAGGCAAGCCTTTCTTAATATCAATTTTCTTTATAGAAAGTACAACTACATAATGGAAATGCCCTAATCTTTTGTGCCAAAGTATTGTATCGTTATCTTCTTTATGTACAATAACCTGCCCTTCTTATATTAAATATAAGATAAATCTTTTGTCTTTCATTTGAACCTTGAACACATCTCTACCTTCTGCATATTAAATTATGCAACTTTTATCTTCAAAGAACTCCTTATACCCTTTTTCCAGCAATTGACCAACACTCGAAAGGTTTTGATTAATTTTTGGAACATACAAAGTATCAGCAATTAATTTCAAACCTTTGTGACCTTCAATTGCCGTTGTTTATTTGCTTTTCACAGCAATGTATGCTCCATTTCCAATTCTGACTTTAAAGATAGTTGTCCTATCAAGCTCTCAAAAGATTTCTCGATCATAAGTCATATGGTTCGTATAACCACTATCTATAATCCAGCTTTCGATTGTGCTAATAGTAGAGAAGCACGACACCACAAACATCTACTCTTCTTCGTGTTGATTCTGAATAGTCTTGGCTTCTCCGTGTTACTGTTGAGACCTGCATATGCTTTCCGTATTTCGTAACTAACCACACTTTTTACATTTTGAGTCTGGCATCCACCAACACTTTATTTGTGGATAATTTTTTTTGCAATAAGGACAAGATGGTAAAGCTTGAAAATTGTTGATGTTATTGTTATTGTTTGTAAAAACTCCAGGCTTGTTATTATTCTGCTTCTTTTTCTTGTTTTTGCCTCCACTACAAGTTTGTGATTTGGTTTGAAAAGCATCCTCTATGATTCCTTCTTGTCTCATTAGTTTCCTTTGTTCCTGTGCCTGCAATGCATTCAGTAATTCTATAAAGGTGATGCTTGACAAATCTTTTGAGTTCTCCAAAGATGAAATTGTAGCCTTAATTTTTCAGGAAAGATTTTTTGCACAATTCTAGAATTAGAAATTTCAGTACCAAGGAGTCTTACATTATTGACAATATTGAACAGTTTATTAAAGTATTCCTCTATTTTTTGTAATTCTTTCATCTTTTGCATCTCAAATTCTTGAATCAATTTCACACTCTCATCCTTTTGATTCTTTCATCTCTGTTATATTCTTTCTTTAAGAAATTCTAGATTTTATTCGTTGTCTTCAACATCATGATTCTGGTGAAAATTATGGATGAAATGTTTGGAACATATTTGTTTTGGCTTTCAATTTCCTTTGTCTCCTCTTTTTTTGAAGTTTCATTTAAGTAACGCTTAGATTGTTTGGAAAAGTAGGAATTTCATACTCTTCTTCAATAGCTTCTTATAAATCATTTCCATTAAGGTATAGAGTTTAGGTGCATGTGTAATTATTTTCATAAACATGGCATTGTACATGAAACATCTTGTAAAATAACTCTACAACAAATTGGACAGGTTGAGCTCAAACATAGGCACACGCTTAATGTAGCTCAGGCATTGCGCTTTTAAGCCAACTTCCTTTAAAATTCTGGGGGCAATGGATTTTGGTTGTTGGATATTTGATTAATTGAACACCCTCATTTTTCTTGAATGGTAAAACACCATATGAAATTTTGCATGGTAAACCACCTTCACTTAGACATTTGCATGTGTTTGGAGGCTTGTGCTATATGCATAATCAAGATCACAAAGGAGACAAATTTATTAGTCATAGTCGAATATGTTTTTTTATGGGCTATCTTTATGGCAAAAAAGGTTGGAGAGTGTATGACCTAGAGTTAGGTGTATTCTTCGTTTCAAAGCACGTAGAGTTTTTTAAGCGTAAGTTTCCTTACTTGAAAAAAGATAATGATAGACCTAGTAATATTAGGGATTGGCGTGGTGTGGATGAGGATGAGGATGAGGATGTGGCTATTGTGAGACAAAATTATGTGTCTCAAGAGAATGAGCAATCTACACAGGTTAATCGAGATATTGTATGTGATGAAGTGTTGAATAGTAATGTGGGATATGAGAATAACGATACTAAAGAAGTCATGGATATTAGAAGTTGTGAGAATAATGAAGTTTGGGCAGTGTACATCAAAATAAAATGCCATCCACTTGTTTGCAAGATTTTATGACAAATACTATTTGTAAATTGAGCCCCTCTATGATTACACATGCTCAATTACACTCCTCAAGTATGCCTTATCATATATCACATTATGTGAAGTGTAAAAAAATTTTTATAAGACATCAAATTTTTTTTGTAGCTATTACTGCAGGAATTGAACCTCAAACCTTTGTTGAGACTATAAAAGATGAAAGGTGGAGGAATGCAATGTAACAAGAAATACAGGCGTTGGAAAATAATGGCACCGAGACCTTAAAAACACTTCCTCTCGAGAGAAAAGGCTATCAATTGCAAATGGGAAATTAAGTATAATTCCAATGGATCAATTGAGAGATTTAAAGCAAAGCTTGTGATTTTGGGAAATGATTAAGTTAAAGAGTTGGATTATAATGAAAATTTTGCACCCATAGCCAAAATGGTGACCTTGCAATTGCAACAACTCAAAATTGGGAACTTCATCAAAAGGACGTCCAGAATGCATTTTTACATGGTGACCTTGAGGAAGAAGTCTACATGAAGTTACCTCTCGAATTTTGTTCTGAGGTACCTGGCAAAGTTTGTCGGCTCCAAAAATCATTGTGTAGGTTGAAACAAGCTCATAAATGCTGGTTTGCTTAGCTAAGTGGTGCTTTGAAAAGATACGGTTTTCATCAATCATATTCAGACTACTCTCTTTTTACATTACAACGTGACAATTTGCAACTCAAGGTGTTGGTCTATGTTGACGATCATATTATTTCAGGAAATGATGATACTACAATTCAGACTTTCAAAGCCTATCTGAGTAAATGTTTTTATATGAAAGATCTTACGGTTCTGAAATATTTTTTAGTGATTGAGGTTGTTGGCCTTGGGTCTCGGTTCTTATTTCACGGCGACAAGGCACCAAAATTAGGGGACTTTTTAAAATAAAAGTATATATATATAACTAACATCAAGATTAAAAAGAATTAAATTCTTGGTGAGAGTAAAAACAAATAAACACATAAAAAAATAAAAAAAGAGAATGTCACGAGGATGACTGCCAAAAGTCCCGGTCGTGCTTGTGCACGATCGCGAGCTTTTGGCAAAAATTGCATTTGCATGATCGTGCTTGTGCATAATCATGCAATTCGATGAACAGTGCAGTTTTTGCACACCCACTTCTATTCTTCATAACTTTCAATCCCGGAGTCCAAAAATTATAAACTTTATGTCGTTAGAAAGCTAAGAGAAAGAGCTACAACTTTCATACAGATAATTTTATCTAATTTTGCTTATATCAATACAGTTTATTCATTAAAAATTCAGAATACATTTTCATCCCCTTTTTCTCTTTACTATCAATATACACCTTACACAATATCACAATACCCGAATCCAACAATCATAGACTATACATACATAACTCCCAAATTAACCATTTGCTTAAGAATATTTATCCAAAAGCCATTAAACAACTAACAATTTATTCCCAACACAATTGACACTTAACAGAGAAATTTTTTTTGTTCATATACAAAAGAGAAATTCTTTACCTCTTACTGCCTTTTCTCAAACAAAAAAGAGTTTCATTTCTCAATCAATGTAACGTTTATACATAACTTCAATTACATATTAAGAGTCAAAATAGTAGCATAATCCAAAAATACAACATAAATGCTCATGCTTGATATGCTTCTAGAGTACCAAAAGTTTCTGAGCTAACTTAGTTACAAAAGATGAACTTCTTGGAGATTTGTCGACGTTTTTGCAAGGTTTAATGTCGATCTACTATTTCTACACCTAAGGAGTGGAAAGATAATGGGGTGAGTTGGGAAGCTCAGTGGCTAATACGGTTATAGCCATTAGCGACAAACCACACACACACACACAACCAAACATATACATAAATTTATATCATATTTAAATATACATTATCCACAGTTCAAGCTCATAAATAAAAATATTCTTACACAAATTGAATTAGGTAAAATTTTCAATCATCAAAATATAACACTCAATCATATGTCGTGTTTAGCAATTTAAAGCAAAACGCACACATATAATGGCTTGAGAGAATCCCATAAAATGAAATGATGAAATCGAAGTTTACACCATGAACAAAATGAGTTCATTTTTTGAAACTCATATGCCACAAGCGGGCAGCCGGAAGAAGGCTATAGGTTAACGTGCACGTGACGAACGAAATGGTATCTCTCTTGCGCACACAAGCAAATTTTTTATGCTTACATATTTCATATCATAATCATATTTTCATGAAATTTGTGTTTTTCTTCTTCT
>JAOTAY010000190.1:8239947-8256106 GCA_025629805.1 Erythroxylum baracoense | reverse complement strand
CTGTAATTGTTCCTTACAACTTGAAACAGAAGATGAAAACTTAGCCTCAGAGCTTCAAAATGGTTGCTGTCTTGTTTTATTAACCGTAAATTTGGTCATGTACTCCAGTAAAAATTTGGGCTCATTATGGGAGGATTTAGGAAAGATGATGGAAGAGGAAGATGAAATAGAGGTTGGAGAAGTTGATTGCAGTACAGGCAAAGCTGTATGTACAAAGGTTGATATTCATTCATATCCTACGTTTAAGGTTTTTTATGATGGGGAAGCAGTTGCTAAATATCAAGGTAAACCCCTGTACTTGATTTTTTTCATAATCTGATGCCTTAGTTGATGAATTCTTAAGCAGCATATATTCTGTAATTGTTCCTTACAACTTGAAACAGAAGATGAAAACTTAGCCTCAGAGCTTCAAAATGGTTGCTGTCTTGTTTCATACGTGTTTAAAAATATACGTGTTATCTGCAACCAAAAAGGAAAAAGTGTGTCACTTTGTTGTTTTGTTCTGGTTTATTGCTCTATGAGCCTAATGTTAGACTTTCATCTATTGAACACGAGGGAAAAGTTACAATGCTGCGGTGTAAGGAATTGTGCACACCTTGAAACAAGAGACAATGACATTAGCTTTGACAACTGTCATGCATTTGTGGCTTTGTTGGGAAAAGTGAGAATCTTTCACTTTCAACCTGGGATCTAATGTTTCTTAGTAGTTATGTACTATGATGCATATAGTTCTCAGAATGTATATTTGATGTTTTTGAACCCAAATTTGAAGCATGACTTGTTGCTGATCTAATCTATATATATTTTAGAACTCCATTTTGTTCGGTCCTCACTGATAAGAAGATATAGTGGTTGCACTGAAATGTTAACTTACGCTTTGACATTTGAGATAAGAAGGTGTTGGATTTCTGGGGCATATTGAGTTGTTCATGGATTGCTGATAGAATAAACTATTTTCTTTGAGATGTTAGCGAATACTTGTAATTCCTTTTCTGCAAAAAGAGTTCTAGCCGGCATTGTTTTGGCAGTGTTTCTTGTTTTTTAGTGGGGGATTCTTTGCACTAAAACATCTAAGTTCGCTTTGCCCACCAATAAAAATGATCAGGGCCAAGGGATGTCGACTCACTAAAGGAATTTGTCCTAGAAGAAGCAGAAAAGGCAGCTACAAAAGCACGTTTGGACGACAAAGAATTGTGATTGGTTGGAAGGTGAGTTCCAGGGTCTGCTTGTACCACCTCTGCAGGGTTTCTTGACTCTTGTGTTAAGCTTGATTAATGAATCACATTGTCACGTTTTCCTTCGGCTTTATATGATTTATCTTCTTTGAACTATTTGACAATCTTTCTTAAATAATGAAATTTGCCGAATAGGTTCTCTGCTGTATGCGGTGAAGTGAAGAGACTTCGTGTCAGGATCAAAGGCCTGTAGAGATTCACAATACCAAGAATTTGGCTTTGGAAGACTCGACTGGTGGCGCAAATTTTCTCTTGGGATTGCCTCGAAGTTGATAGGGATAACTATAGAGATTGTATTATTTACGTGTGTAATTGAGAGATACAGCAGTAGGGTTCCTCCTGGACAAGTTCCAGGCCAGAAAACGATTCTTTACAATAGTAATGACATCCCTCCCTCTCTCCTAGATTCCAGCTATATTCTTTTCTCTACAATCTCCTGTAACTAACTCATAACAACCGACCTATGTGGCAACCTTCCCTTTCCCCATTTTACCCCTACAGATATAGGTTGAAATGGACTTAGACTGCTGAACTGTGGGTTGAGTACTAGGGGAAATGCTGACATGCTGATCCTTAGGAGAGATGCTAACAATTCCCTCCCCCTCAATAAGCACCTTGTCCTCAAGGTGAATAGAAAGAAATTGCCCTTTAAAGAAGTCTGCATACTTCCAAGTTGCTTCCTCTGCTGGTTTGTCTTCAACGAACAAGCCACTGGAGAATACTTCTGCCCTTGGATTTAGACATGTGGGAAGCTAGTATTGCTTCTGGTGTGGTCAATTCTGTATGATCCATCTCTAGTCCTTGAGGAAGATCATGCTCAATAGGATGATCATGATCCCTTTTAGGTGGTAGCCCTCTGGACTCTTGAAAAACTGATTCAAACCTGAATGGAACAGCCCGCAACTCGACTTGTTTTACTGTATTTAAGGTTTCCATCTCTTTAGATAAAGACCCACTGATTCCCATAGACCACAGCAGCCCTTCTACATCCACATCCCGATCTTGTAGAATCTGTTGCAAAGCATGAGGAGAGGAGGCTTGCATGTTCATTCCTTGCAAGGTAACCTCTGCACCTCTCTAGGTAAATGACATGTACATCTTCTTCCAATCAACCCTTACCTCACCTAAAGTTTCCAGCCAAGCCACCCCTAGGATTAAATCGGGTCCCCCCGTGTCAAAGACATATGCATTTACACTAAACCCTTCTCCATTTAGCTCCAACTTAATCTCCTTGTAAATTCCTTTTGAGAAGGATCGATGTCCATCTCCCAACCTTACTCTAAATGTCTTAGTAGGAGTAATGGAAATGCCCATAGTTTGAACCAACCTGCAGGACACAAGGTTATGGCTAGCTCCACTATCAACCAAAATAACAATAGGCATTTCATTAAGTTTACCTATCAACACCATGGACTTCGTGGGTGAGGTTTGGTCCATCCCAATTTCCCTTAACTCCACCGAATTACACACTAGCTCCCAACCTTCTTGTTGCCCTTCGTCCATTGTTCCATTAATATTCGCCCCACTGTCTTCTTCGTCACCCTCCCACACAATAAACTTGTATTCCTTATCTGGACATCGTTGGAGTGGACCATAAGTTTGTCCACACTTAAAACACAAACCCTTGGCCCTTCTTTCCATAAGTTGCTCGTGAGATAGATTTCTTGTCCCTCTCCATTTCGAATCTCCTGGGCTATTACCATCTGTCATGGTATGTCGGATTTTATTAGGTGACTCCCTTGCATCACTCTTCGAACTTCCAGCTGTAGTGTTAGGCTGACCTGGTCGTTGGTTATTATAAGTTCCCAACCGGGACCCATAACTAGCATAAAAAATTCCAAGCTTAGACTTCACTTCTCCGGGTCGTATGACCCCTTCCCCGACTAATTCCCTCTCCACTCTACGTGCGATAGAGATGAGCCGGGCTCTAGTAGGAGGTTCATGAGTGCGTACTCTATTCCTTATTTCCTCGCGAAGCCCACCCAAGAAACAACTCTTATACCACTCTTCGGGAAAATGAGTTATTTGCGATGCCACGCTCTCAAACTCGTCAATATACTTGTCCATAGAACCCAGCTGACTTACCGCCTTCAGTTGTTTTATCGGATTCCCCTCATCCTTCCCACCATAACGATCAAACATCGAGCGCTTGAATCTCTCTTAGGTCATGCATGGGTCGAGCTCACGCAACGTCATGAACCAGTACAACGTCGTCCCTTCCATACAAATCTGAACCATCGACAAACGTAGTTCAGATGGGATCTCATGAATCATGAAGTATGATTCAGCTCGCATGACCCACGCGAATGGGTCTTCTCCGTGGAACGCCGAGAGGTCGACCCGATGAGCTGCGTTCCTGTACTCCTCCCATGCACGTTCGGTAGCAGCTGAGGAAACATGATCCTCTTGTCGTCGGAACCCTGCCCCTTGCTGGACGCTTGCGGGTCTGTCGCCACCAGCAGAAGTCGACGCGTAGTGCGTTGGTCTCTCGCCGCCCGCTGAAGAAGACGCTTGTTGAGTGAACGCCAGTGGTCCTTCGCCGTCACCACCCCCCACACTCTGTTTTTGCGAGTTTTTTGCCAACAAGGTTTGGAACCCATCTCGCACTTCCAACTGCAACAGGTTCTGAGACTTGGCCAAGGTTTCGACGCTGGCAATTAAGGAGCTGAGCTGTGTGCGCAGGTCGTTCAAGGTTGTGTCATGCGATTTAACCATCCCCTCTTGGGCTGAGAGGGATGATTCTTGTCTCCTAAGAGACGCCTCCACTGCAGAAACTCTAGCCTCCATTCTAGTTTGCATACAGTCTTTACCCAACTAGCCTTTCAACGAGAGCACCAATTGATAGGGATAACTATAGAGATTGTATTATTTACGTGTGTAATTGAGATATACAGCAGTAGGGTTCCTCCTGGACAGGTTCCAGGCCAGAAAACGATTCTTTACAATAGTAATGACATCCCTCCCTCGCTCTCCTAGATTCCAGCTATATTCTTTTCTTTACAATCTCCTGTAACTAACTCATAACAACTGACCTATGTGGCAACCTTCCCTTTTCCCATTTTACTCCTACGGATATAGGTTGAAATGGACTTAGACTGCTGAACTGTGGGCTGAGTACTAGGGGAAATGCTGACATGCTGATCCTTAGGAGAGATGCTAACAGAAGTACTGACAGCACGCCATTTTAGTTAATCCGATCATATTTCATGTAGCGGAAAGCACAAAACCTAAATTACTTTACAGGAGATAATTACCTTCTCTTTTTAGCAGGCAAGACGATAACTAATTGGTACATGCTTATTTCACTCTATAAATGAGAACCTTCAACAGTTTTATCATTTGTAATCCTAAAAAACTTCGCATGTGCTGTGAGGTGGCTTGTGATACACAAACTTTAACCGAAACCTACGCAAACAATGAATTTCTCTGGACCTCCCAAAAATTACAACGTAGGAATCGAAGTATAGGGACACTTACAGTTGGTCTAGAAGACTAGAAGGCATGGCCGATTAAACGAAAGCTGAGGTATGTGACTACCCATTGTAAAACTTTTAAGAACATTTTTATTTGGTTTATGTTCACTAAATTGGTTTAACGAGACAATTCAATTAAACGTTACCATGAACCTTAGACAATACCTCTCTCACCCATAACCGGTAAGATTAAAATTCATATAATAGATTTAAGTAATTAACATAAAACAAATTTGTAATTGAAGTTCATGACTTTTACTTGTTTCTAAACTCTTGAATTTCAGTATACTAAATATAAACATGGTCGCTAATGGATTCATCATTGGTGCATCAATTACAAATTGTTAGATCTAGGGCCACCAAACTTATTAATTCCCTCATTTATTTTATTCCTATAGTTTTTGCTTTAGGTGAATTGAAAATTTGGGGGCAAGTAGCCATTGTGGTTGGCCATGAATCTTCAATTTCTAAGAACTAATGATTGTTACCTTCTTTTGTGATAGGCACCCGCGGCAAATATAGACTAGAATTAGCTTTAATGCAATCTAAGCACTTATCCGATCTCTCTATTTTCACTCGGCGTTTCATCACTCCTTTTTTCATTTCTCTTCTTCTAACTTAAATAAGATTACTTTTATAAAATATTTATGGAATTTACGGAATTGAACCAGTTTGTTCAATTTTTATGAAATATCACAAACTTTGATTATACCTAAGATCACAGGAACCAAATATGAAGACCGGATAACTAAATTGAACACTAAGAATACAAAGTACAACTCCTACTAAGAACAAAATAGAAAGGGTTTACAGTGTGGGGAGTGTTTTAGTAGCTGTGGTTAATTATGCAGCCATTGCTGCACAAGCCATGGAAGATAATTCCTGCAGAACACTTGTCAGATCTTCATCAACTCTGCCGATTTCGACGTTCACAAACCCACCTTCAACGTTTCTTTGAATATCCACTTCTCCATTTCCACGCAAAATCTCTCTAGCCTTTGATCTTTGCTTCTTTATAGCTTCCCGTCTCTGATCATGATCTGCCAACCTGCAACCCCGCCCCCAGAAAACAAAAAAGAGAGCATCTTTAACTAACAAACTTTGATCACTTGTATATGAAATTGTAGTTGTGTGCTTTTGAGAACGAGACTATACTCCTTGGAGAGAGAGAGATGGTGTGTGATCCCAGAAACAGAAAGAGGTAGGCCGTAGGTTCCATGAAGGTTAAGCATGGACTGCATTTTCCTTTTCAAGAACTCTGGATTAAGATGATTTAGAGAGAGAGAGAGAGAGAAAGAAAGAGAGATGTATGAGTATGAATCTAATTATTATTAGTTTTTTAATAAAAAAGGAGAATGGGTAGGTAGTCTTCTTCTATAGTTATGAGGTCTCTTGCAGACGCAATTAATATAAAGCAACCAAAAGGTGGGGTGTGATTAGAATGAATGTAGCTGGGAAAGTCCAGATGCTTGTATGCAGTTTCATCTGTGTACTGTTAGTGGCATGCAATTTGGTATACAAGAAGATGTTCAATAATTTAGGTGTCTATGAACAGTGCTATGCATGTATACTGAAAGAGCAAGAAAAGATTCAACTTTTGGATGATATGAGCAGAAGAGGATGTTATATCAATGCGTAGAGAGGGTAACACCTTGTACATGTTTTGGTTGTATTGTTGACAGATGCGGAGTTAACTATAACCCATAAATGTAGACATCACATGTATGCTTAGTAGTTCAACCTTCACTCTCAAATACTTAAATATGGAGAAACTTATCATCGCCGGTTTAGGTCTTTTTCTTCAGTAGAAAAAACTAAAGAGTCCAAAGATTACACGTTTCCATTGTTTTATTTGCGTGACAACCCAAAGACGATGATACATTTAGGCCGCGTTAAATCTGAAATAAAAAATTAACAAAATTTGAACATATATATTAATGATGGAACTCATTTAGTTATTAGTCAATGTCATCATAATGAATCGTGACATCTCATATGGCCCAAGTCAATCTACGTTAAGAAGTAGAGATGAGATAGAGATTTTATGCAATAAAGAAGAGAATGTTTCGCTATTTTTTAAAATTAAAATTAAAATTATATTGCCTCAACAAATGCTATTACATAACTCCTTACAAGGAATCATACTAGCGAAACCAAAACGAGGAACCTATTACACCGTGTAACTACAAATGAATTATATCATAGTACGCTACAATGACCATTGTCATTTGACTTCATAAGTAACTAATCCTTGTTTGTCATTAGCAATAATGACTGCTCGTATTCAATTCACAATCTATTCTGCAAGTTGTTGATGGCGTACTTCCACACTTTTATAAATACTTTTATTTCGTTCTCTTCATGTAAATTTAATGAGAATATGAAATATTTAAATAATTGCACTGTTATGCTACCCATGTTTTGTATACCTTATGATTAAATTCAAAGTTTCCAGCCACTTAAAAGTGTATCGAGGTAGCTGCAACATCACCATCAACCTGCTCCATATTACTTTGCTATATAGAAAATATTTGACTAAATTGCAAGCCCTATTCCCCTACTTCTATGTTGATAATTATAGTACAAATACAATATTATAAAAGATTACTGATAACAAAATTAATCTCTATTAGTTCAGAGATTTTCTTAAATAATAAATATAAGAACTATCAAGTAGTTATTAATTGCACATGGTTACAATCTTTAGTAACAACACTAACGCAATTATTGGGCTCAAATTTATCATTTAACTTGATAGTTCTAATACATTCCCACAAGTTCAACGGGGGTTCAGGCATGGTGAGCTTGGATTGTAATCAAAGAAAGGACGATAATGGAAAACTCTTGGTCAAAATGATGGCAATATGAGCTTGGGATGAAATATGCCAAACTCTAAGGTCACTACGTTTCACTTTCTCACGAACAAAATATAAATCAATTTCAATTTGCCTCGACTAATGGTAAAACAACAAGATTTGTTGTGAGATAAGTGGCAGAAAAATTATCACAAAACAATATTGGAGCTTCATGAAGAGACACTCATAACTCGCGAAGTAAATGTTAAAGTCATATGCCTTCAACAACAAAAATAGCTAAAGGTCAATACTCAGCTTCAGTCATTGATCGTGTTATACCACTTGTTGCTTCCTAAAAACCAAACTAATAAGATTTCCACCAAAATAAACACAAAATTCGTAAGTTGAGTGACGATTAGTACAATCTTTAGCCCAATTCACATCCGAGTAAATGACAACACTAGGACAATTAAAGGGATGAATAATTAGCCAAAGACTGATAGTATCTTTTAAGTAACGAAGAATTCATTTCATTGCTTCCCAATGGACTTCCATGGGACGATGCATAAACTGGCACACTTTATTAACCAAAAAATGAAATCTTAGTATAGGTTATAGTAGTATACTGTAGAGCACCAACAATGCTACGATATAAGCTCAGATTAATAAAAAGTGGCCCATCATTATGTAAAGAGGAACGTGGGGGTGTTGGTGTGGATATAAGCTTATAACCATCCATTTGAGTTCGAACTAACAAGTCTCTGATATACTGCTCCTAAGAAAGATGAATTCCATTATGATCACGAAGAACATGAATAACTAGGAAATAAGAAACTGGGCCCAGATCCTCTAAAGAACAATTAGCATCCAAGTCAGTAATAAGTTGCTCTAAAAATTGATTATCATCTCTGGTGATTGGTATGTCATCAACATATACCAAAACAGATAAGACAAAAGAACCAATATAACTGACCAATAAAGAAGAATATGAATAACACCCCTTGAAATCATGCCAGAGAAGAAAATCTTTGAGACGATGAAAACACGAACATAGCGCCTGTTTTAAGCCATAAATAGCCTTATTTAGAAGATAAACATAGTCAGGATGCTCCAGATCCTTAAATCCTAATGGTTAGACCACATGAAGTCATTATTGCCATTATTCACATCTATTCGACGAACATTCCATCCATGAACAGTAACTAAAGATGAAACCAGTTGAATAGAACTAGGCTTGATCACAGGGCTAAAGGTATCAAAGTAGTCAACCCCTTCTTTTTGGAAAATTCCTTAAACAATAAAACGAGCTTTGCAATGTTCTATGCTACCATCTAGATGACATTTTGTTTTGTAAACCCATTTACTCCCAACAATGATGTCTCTAGGTTTAGGTGGGATAAGGATCCAAGTGTTATTTTTACAAAGTGCAGTAAGTTCAAGTTGCATTGCATTGTGCCACTTGGACTACTTGACAACTTGCTTGTAACTCCTGGGCTCTTTTTCAAGAATAGGAAGAGATAAAGGAAAAGGATAACTAGTGGAAGTTAAGGCTTAAGGTTTTGGAGCGTTGGTTCTAGCACGTGTTTTTATAGGATTAGTGGAGACCACAAATGGATGAAGATAAGGAAAGGCATTTGAGGTAGGCTACGAATCTTGTGGTGCTAACATATCAGATTCTATGGAAGTTGGAGTAACAGTACTTTTTGGAGTAACAGTACTTGAATGGTCAGGAGAGAGAGCTAAGGAGAATTGAGAAGGAATATGGGTAGTATTAGGTAATGAAGTTACAAAAGGTGACTCAAAAATTATAGGAAGACAAGCAACGTCATATAAAGGAGCAAGAGAAACAGGAGAAGAACTTGTAGAAGATGATAATGTAGGTTGTTGAGATGATGGAAATGGAAACTTAGACTCATCAAAAACAACATGACGCATAATATAAGAACAAGAGGTAGGAGGGTGAAAGCAAACATAACCTTTATAATAAGAGCTATAACCAAGAAATATACAAGACTTAGACCTAAAATCTATTTTATTGGTTTTATATGGATGAAGATAAGGAAAGCAAAGATAACCAAAGGTATATAACAAATGATAGTTAGGCAGACAATGGTATAACACTTGAAAAGGGGATTTAGAGTAAAGAATTGGTGTAAGCGTTCGATTGATTAGATAAACAATTGTTCCAAAAGCTTATTCCAAAAACTTAAGTGGTAGACTAGCATGGGTTAAAAGAGAGAGACCTTTATCAATTAAAAGAGAGAGACCTTTATCAACAATGTCTCGGTGACAATGTTCCACAGCCCTATTCTATTCATGAGTGTGAGGACACAGAAGTCGATGCTTTACACCTAAATATTGTAATAAAGCAGTTACATTTTGGCACTCTCAAACCTCAATAGTTTAAAGATGTTTGATATTTTTTAAAATTACTTATTAACCATGTGCCATAAATTTTTGTAGGCATCAAACACTTGATCTTTATAAGATAAAAAATATATCCAAACAAACTTTAAGTAATCATCTAAAAATTGAACAAAATAACAATTTCCATTAGTAGATGAAATTATTGTAGAGGCTCATAAATTAAAATAAACAAGTTTAAATGGAGATTTAGACAAAATATGAGACGAATATTAAAAACGATGATGACTTTTGCCTAATTAACATGCTCCACAGATGTTAAAACTTTTATTTGACACAGGAAGAGAAAAAAGAGAACAAATTTGGCACACAAAATTTTCATGAGGATGACCCTAATGGTTGTGCCAAGAATGTAAAGTGGTGTGCTCACCTACAAAAGGAATTGCTACGAGTGAAGAAAGTTTAGCATAGTAACTTATGGTGCACGATAAAGGTGATGATGGAGCTAGATGATAAAGCCCTTAATCAAGCATTCCTCGAAGTAGCACCTTGCCCTATAATGTCTTAACAAAATAACATCCAAGATGAAATTCAATAATGACATTATTGTCTTTTATATATTGGGATGTGCTAAGAAAATTCTTAGTTTTTGAAGGAGCATTAAAAACATTTGATAGACGAAGTGAAATATTTTTATTTGTTGTAGTAAATTAGTGGAGTCAACATGAAGAATGGGAATAAGATTACCATTGCCAACTTGAACTTGATCACCACCATCATAGTCACTGTGAACAATAAGATTACTAAGATCAACAGTTAAGTGATGTATTGCTCCAGAATCAAAATACCAACTAGAATCTAAAGGAGTAGCACAGGTGGTGGCAACCATAGTCATTGGAGGAAGAGGAGTTGCTTTATTTCTAGTATAGCTATGGTTGAAGCAATTGTAGTAGTCCAAGGCTTCATGTCCAACTTTAGAGCAAATATGACATATCCCATTTGATTTGTCATTTTTAGAATTTAAATTAATGTTCAAGCATAAGCCATGATTTTCAGAGGTTGCTTTGGGTATCTCCCCAAATCCTAAATACTAGCTATGTGAGTTTTGCAAGGGCGAGCTTTATTTTATTTACAAGTGGTGGCCCTCTAAGTAAAGAATTTTTTGATTGGCCCATAAGTGGTAGGTTTTGGTGACTTATTGGAGAAACCAATTTATGATAAGATAAAATAGGGTTTACCTTTTTTGTTTGTAAGTTGTATTGTAGCAAAAACCAGAACGGAGGAGGAGAAAAAGGGAGTTCTGCTTCATTATTTTGGCGTGTGGGAAGGCAACTATTTGATGAGATAATTAAGAGGAATTGAATCATCATCAACAAGTATTCGGTGTTGATATCTCTTGGATTTGTAGAGAGTACTAAATTGATTAAGGTTTTCAATTTGTACTAGAACCTAGAGATAGTCCTACTTATTGTTAAAATTATTGTTGTTGATATTCGATTGTACTCTTGATTATTATAGTGGATTGATTTTAGTTCGTGGAGATTCAAACTATGATTTTTCCCTAGTTAAGAGGGGTTTTCTACATAAATTGTGTGTGCATTGATTTAGTGTCTTGCACTTTATTTCTCTTGCTGTTATTGTTGTTGTAGTTCTAGTAATTTTCTCCAACAAGTGGTATCAGAGCTATGGTTGAAGGATCCTTTTGTAAGGAAAATTACCGCTTGTTTGATTTAGGGAGGAACTAGTGTGAGAAGAGAATGGGTGAAAATAGTGCTTTGAAATTTCATGTTCCTTTTTTTGATAGGAAAATAAACTTTTGGGTGTAAAAGAGTACTATTGAGGACCTGTTGGTAGAACAAGATCTAGATGCGACTTTGGAAGCGATAAACTGAGGAGTTTGAATGATGCCAAGTAGGCATCGATGAAGAAGAAGGCGGTTAGTACAATTCGGTTGGCAATAGCTCCAGAGATTAAGTATAACCACTTGACTGAGACGGATCCAAAAGCTTTGATGGATAAACTCCAAAGTGTGTAGCCTCCAAATCGTTGACTAACATCTTGTGCTTGAGATAGAAGTTGTACCAGTTGAGGATGGAGGAGGGTACAACCTTACAGCACGACATTAATTTGTTTAACCAACTAGTGGCCCAGTTGAAGAATGCGAATGAGAAGATCACCAATTAAGAACAAGCTCTCTTATTGTTGGCTTCACTACCCAGGTCTTACCGACCCATTATCATGACGTTGCTTTTTGGTAGGGAGAAGATTATGCTAGATGAAGCTATGGAAGTATTGAGGCAGAACGAATGGATGATGACACATATTGATGAAGGTTCTTCAGGTAATAGTGATCGACCACTAGTTGTGAGGGAGCATGAGAGAGGAAGGAATCAAGAGAGAAGGGGAGATGGCTCAATGAGTAGATTGAAATTGCATGCGAAATACTTTAGTAATGTGGAGTGTTACTATTTTAAGGAGAAGGGCCACATCTAAAACCACTGTTTGAAGATGATGGAGGATTTAAAGAGTCTCCATTTGATGCAAAAGAAGAAGGGCAAGACTAAAGTAGATGATGATGTGATTCCACTAATGTGGTCATAGGTGATGGTGATGGTGATTTGTTATTGGCTACTCATGGTGAGGTGAAGTAGGGCTAAGAGAGTTGGGTGTTGAATTCGGCCACATCGGTTCATGCTTGTAGAGATCAAGCCTTGTTTGATACTTTGCCCCAAGATGGGGAGTATGATCATATCAACATGGTGGGTGATCAAAAATTAAAGGTCCAAGGCATGGGGATCGTGAGGATGAAGCTCAATGATGGTATGACTCGAACCATCTATAATGTGAGGTATATACCAATTGCTAGTGCTAACCTTATTTCCTTAGGTGAATTGACAAAGTACGGGCATAGATATGCTAGTAGTAGGAGGTGGTGCAAAGTATATTGCGGTGCTTATTTGGTGATGCAAGGGAGTGTTGGACCAATGGAGGTTGACAAATTAAATCCTTCTATGTTTTAATAATAATAAAATTTAAGGAAATGGTTAAGAAATAATTTCAGGTTAATTGGATTAAAATGTTGTTGATGAATTACTAGTCAGATGAAAATTAGAAGATCAAGATTATAATAATGAGTATCAGATTTAAACAACATAGAAGTCATGAGAAGATCTTGATTGAAAAATTCAAATATATATCTCAACAATCAAAGATTGGAGATTTTATAAGATCTGTTCGTTGGAGAACTGGACAAGTCGACTATCTTGCTGCAAGTCGACTATCACCAATCAGACCTGTTAGTTGGATAAATGGACTAGTCGACTATCATCATATTAGTCGACTATTCGAAGAGCGGAGCTAAAAAATTCATGAAAAACGTTTGTGCTAGTCGACTAATTCTTGAAGACATGTTAACTATAATGTACTAGTCGACTATTACACACCGACTAGTCAACTATCAGTTACAAAATTTGACTTTGTCAATTGATTTCAAACGGGAGAAAATCTTCATACAACGGCTAAGAGCATTCTACAATGGCTAGGAGAAGTCTACAACGGTCATAAACGTCTTGAAGTCTTCAAATAAAGGTCATCACTTCAAAGGATTGATTACACAAGTCCAAAGTAAAGCATACTTGCTATAGTTCAAAATTATCCTCACATTGCTCTCAATTTGCTTCTTAGCATATTCTAATTGTATTCAGCTGTACTGAGCTTTACTACTTCATTTCTATCATTATTATTATTGGGAGCTGAGTGATTAGAGAAGAATCGCTTGGAAGGTAGGATTTGTGCCAGAAAACAAATCAACTGTAAGGTGTAGCTTGAGCTGGAAGTCAAGTTGATTGGAAGAGTTCACACTAAACTAAAAAGTGTGTAGTACAGAGCTTTGACAAAATCCTAAGTGGGAGCTTAGGTAGAGGACATAGGTCTTAGCACCGAACCTCTATAAAAATTGTGTTCCTCTCTTCTCTACTCTTTTACATTTCGATTTGTTTTTGTTTGTTTCGTGTGTTTTAATTCTCTTTTTTGTAGCACTTCGCGAAAAGATTAAAAGATTTATTCAACCCCCCCTTTAGATCGTTTTCAGACTTCTATCATTGATGATTCGAGGTCAATAAACAATGTCCAGCAAATAAATAACAAAATTTTAAGTCTTTGTTTTATTTCATACTTGAGGCATATAAATCCCCAGTTATTCATGTCATCCCACGCTGTCAGTCATCAATGGTATGCCTTATGTTCCTGGTTTCCATTCTTCTCGTACTAGGAAAGGTGCAATATCAAATCCTTAGATTAAGATCTGATGACTTGGTCTTAGATGGGTTAAATCTATTTAATCGTAAATCTTCATAATTTCTGAGTTTGACTGATTTGCACCCTTCAAACTATACTTGTCTGCCTTACTATGGTTTCTTGCCATGTGCTAACAATGTTCCAGGCTACTTCTTTCTAATCATTGTTTATGAATACTTATTGTTTGTTAGCGACGAAGTTATAGCCAAGGGTAGTGTTGAAAATGTGATGACTCGATATAAGGAGGAGTGCATGAGAGAGAGAAAGAGTATGAATTCGACTTGGATTAGGAGGCTCACCACCTGCCCTAAGGCATTTTGGTTTGGCTCTTTTTTAGCTTATAAGGCCTTCTCTTCTTTTTCTCCTTTCTAATATGTAATTTTTCTCATTCTAATATTTCAACACTCCCCCTAAAGTCCAACTGGCCTTGGTCCAGTTGTGACTTGCCTTCAATTTTTTTTTCTTCTTCTTCTGCTCCTTCTTCTTAGGCTTTTTTGACCTTTTTTGTGCCTAGGCTTGTGTTCACTTGGAGTCTCAGAGGCCACAGATCTATGTATGAGCTTGTACTCTTGTTGAACCTTAGAAGCCACAAGTCTATGATGCCTGAGTCTTCCTCACTGAGCCTTTCTTCGCTGGGCTTTAGGTCTTAGGGTGGAGGACTTGTTTTTTGGTCTATAATGCTTAGGTCTTCCTCACTGAGCCTTCTTTACTAGGCTTTAGGTCTTGGGCCACAGGACTTGTTGAATTTATCAAGCTTAATCTACCAGGATCTTTAGGATCTTCATGGGCCAAAACAAAGTCAGTGGGCTCTGATACCATGTTGAAAATATGACGGGCCCGATATAAGGAGAAGTGTATGAAAGGGAGAAAGAGCGTGAATTGGGCTTGGACTAAGAGGCCCACCACTTTTAATTTGGCTCCTTTTTAGCTTATAAGGCCTTCTCTTCTTCTTCTCCTTTCCAATATGGGATTTTTCCCATTCTAATATTTCAACAGGTAGTATCCTCGGTGTTGGTATCTATGGGGCAACTATGTTCCGCATTCTCATGGTGCTCCCTTCTATTGTGTTAATTATTGGTAATGATCGTACGTACCAACCTGCTTGATGATATACAACTTTTTCAGACCTCAATCTGACTCGTTCCTTAATTTATAGTATCTTTATGATCCTTATTTGCAGCGTCGGGGCTTATTGGTAGCACCGCAGATTCTGAATATGCAGTCATAATCGGAGTGGCTTCACTTACTGGAGGCACCGTTTTTAACTTAACATTCAAATGGGGGATTTGTGTTTTCTTAGGGAAAACTACCATAACCAGAGAGTTGACTGAGGAAGCCAAAGTATCAACAGAAAGACGTTTATGGATGAAAGAAAAATTATCAACTTTAACAGGTACGTTGTTATTGCAGAAAATTATGCGGTATGAATTCCTCCTATAGGAATCTGGAAAATTATATACAAGAAATAATTCAGAGGATACATATAATGTTCACAGGCTCTGGAGTGGAAACCAATCGAGAAACGAGTACCACGGCAGGGATAATGCTTCTGTCATTGGTTCCATTTATAATGGTCCAATTAGCAGGGGTATCCAATTCGCAGACATGGAAATATGTAGTGCTATTGATATCCCTTACTGTTGTTAAATTATGTTGTTTCATGGAGCCTGCTATATTGAAGCTTGTAGAAGATCTGGCTGCATCAATCAAGGTGAAGAAGAAAGGGAGACTGAAGAAGAAAGTTCCCAAGCTCCAAAGAAAGCTAGAAATGATGGTTTTGGGAATAATGCAGAAGTGTATAGATCAAAGGAATGGAATTCAAATGAATGAAGAACAAGGCATCAGGACTGAAAAAAAGGTTGAAACAAGTTGAAATGAAAAGTTGGAAGCTGAAGAATAAGAACATGAGAGGCAAAAGCAGAGTTTGAATTTTCAGATTAATTAAAAAAACAGAAATGTCATTTGCCACCAAAGATGATCAAGTCAGCTCAATTCA
>JAOTAY010000190.1:8209942-8233821 GCA_025629805.1 Erythroxylum baracoense | reverse complement strand
TCCCAAAAATTATTCTAAGGCAAAAATTCAAATCTCATGCTTATTCCATAAACTATTATGCTTAATTTAACAAAAAATTTCGGGGGCCAACATAATCGACTCAGCAAGTATGCACCTGAACTCATGCTTACTGAGGAGTTCTGGTGTCATCAATTTGAAGATGTTTTAAATGATTCGATCAGAGAGCATTTAGTGACAATTACTCTTTTGTACTTTGTAGCAAGTAAGTTACCATCAACTGGTACAAGCTACCATGAAGATAAAAATGCAAGAGATGGTTAGGAGAGAAAGGGGTCCACAAAGAGGTTTTATTAGAGGAGGTCAATCATCAGGTAAGAGAAGTGGTGAAGGTGCCTGCACTGCTCAAGAATTTACTCAAAGATCTGTAGCTAGGGGAAGGCAACAGGACTTTCCCTTATCGGTTGATTCTGGTAGGGGTTCTTCGGTGGGCCGAAGTTTTGGTGCTCCAGAATGCCCTCATTGATCTAAACATCATTGGGGTACTTGTTGGAGAGCTATGGGTGCATGTTATCGATGTGGTAGCACTAAGCATTTGATATCCAATTGTCCTATTAGACAGCCTCAGACATCATAAGCTAGTAGAGAGGTTTCTCATGCATCTGTCGGAAATAAAGGATGCAGTAGAGGTCGTGGAGGATTTAAACATATTAGACCTAATCCAAGTATTATATCAGAAACTATTAATCGACCTGCTGTGCCATCTGTTACAAGTCGAGCTTATGCTTTGAAAGCTCATAAGGATCAGGATGCAGCTGAAGCAATTAGGAGATGGAAAGGTAGTTGCAAATGCCTCTAGGCAACTAAAGCCTCACAAATAGAACTACCCTACACATGATCTTGAATTTGTAACGGTAGTGTTTCTTTGAAAATATGATGGCACTACTTGTATGGTGAAAAGTGTAGGATTTTTACTGATCATAAAAGTTTGAAGTACCTGCTTACTCAAAAGGAACTTAATTTGAGACAACGACGTTACTATTTAAAGATTATGACTATATTATGGATTACCATCCAGATAAGGCCAATGTTGTGACTGATGCCTTGAGTTAGAAGAATATTTCAGCATTATCAGTGCAGCAGAGTGAAAGAAGACTTGCATCTAATAAGGCTTTAATAGCTCAATTGAAAGCTAGGCCTACCTTGAGGTAAGAAATTTGTGATGCTCAGAAAGTTAATGATAAGATGTATCAAGATCTAAAGCAGCATTATTGGTGGTCAGTTATGAAACATGATGTAGTGGATTATGTATCTAAATGTTGTCAGCAAGTTAAAGCTGAGCACCAAGTTCCATCTAGTTTGTTACATCCTATTTCGATTCCTCAATGGAAATGGGATAACGTTACTATAGATTTTGTCACTGGACTTCCTCTCACTCAAAGGAAGCATGATTTTGTATAAGTGATTGTTGATAAGTTCACCAAATTTGCTCACTTTCTGCCTATTCGTCCTGATTATTCATTGGATAGCCTTACAGATCTATATATGAATGAGATAATGAGGTTGCATAGGATACCACTATCTATTATTTCTAATCGGGATCCTCGATTTACTTCAAGATTCTGGAAAAGTCTGCAAAAGTCTTTGGGTACTTAAGTCAAGTTCAGTACCACTTTCCATCCCTAGACAAATGGACAATCTAAATGGGTTATTCAAATATTTGAAGATATGCTGCAGGGTTGTGTGTTAGAATTCCCAGGAAGTTGGGATAACTATCTTTCTCTGATGGAGTTTACTTACAACAACAGTTATCATACTATTATTGGCATGGCACCTTATGAAGCCCTATATGGCAGGAGGTATAGAACTCCAGTATGTTAGACTGAATTAAGTGAAAACAAGATGATCGGGCCTGATATTGTGAAAGATACTGAAGAGAAAGTTCAAGTTATCTAACAAAGATTGAAAGCTACCAGTAATAACAGAAGTCCTATATTGATTTAAAAAGAAAAGATATTGAGTGTTAGGTAGGTGATAAGATATTCCTAAAAGTATCACCATGGAAACACATACTTCGGTTTGAGAAGAAAGGTAAGCTCAGCCCACATTATATTGGTCCTTATGAGATTCTTAAGAGAGTTGGACCAATAGCTTATCAAATAGCTCTTCCTGAAGAATTGGCCAAGTTGCATGATGTGTTTCATGTTTCCATATCGAGAAAATATCGATTTGATGATATACATAAGATTCCTATGCAAGAAATTCAACTATAACCAGATTTGACTTATGAAGAAGGGCCTGTGTCTATTTTATCCAGAGAAGACCGACAACCCAAAAATAAGCAAATACCTCTGGTTAAAGTATTATGGCAACACCATGGACTCGAGCAACTTGGGAGCCAAAATCGACCATGAAAACTCAATACCGTCAGCTGTTCTCATCAGGTATGAATTTCGATGATGAAATTCTTGAAGGGGGAGAGAATTGTAAGGCCCCAAATTATACCCTAGTTGAAATGTTACGTATTTATGAAAGTACATGTATTAAATGTTGTGATATGATCGTGAATTGTATATGTTTTGAATTTTGGCTTGATCTTCAATCTTGGTTAATGGATCATGCATAGGGGGTGCTTGGTTGATGGATTTGGGAAGGGGTTAATAAGTAAGGAATGAAAAGTGAGTGGTTGGTTGTTGATTATCATTATAAGGGCAATAGTTTGATATCCTACTTTTGGAGAATCCTCCACATCCTCCATATAGTAGAGGAATAAAACTCATTCCTTAGTAGTGGTTATTTTTTAACAATATTTTTAATACTAATTAGTGAAATATAATCAATTAATTAAAATAATATTACTAATTAATTAATTACATTATAATTAATTAATGACAATAAAATTAATCAAAATATAATTCATTTATTAATTAAAATTGTAATTAATCAATTAATTATAATATAATTCATTGAAATAATATAATTAATTAATTAATTAAAATATAATTAATTAATTAATTACAATATAATTAATTAATTAATTACAATATAATTAATTAAATAATTTAAATATTGTAATTAATTAATTAAAATATTATAATTAATTAAAATATAATTAATTAATTAAAATATAATTAATTAAAATATAATTATTCATTAATAAAATATCGTAATTAATTAATTACAATATAATTAATTAAAATATAATTAATTAAATAATTAAAATATAATAAATTAATTAGTTACAATATAATTAATTAAAATATCTTTCAGTAATTAAAATATTATAATTAATTAATTATAATATTTTAATTAATCAATATATTGTAATTAATTAATTGCAATATAATAAATTTTTATTTCTCAATATTTTTTGCAAACCAACCACTATCAATGGTAATAGTAATCATTCCTTCCTCTTTACTAACCATCATAATTACAATGATAATATCCATTATCATTTCTCACTATATTTATTCTTATTCATATTACTATTCCTCCATGCGAACCAACCACCCTTTTAATTTTATGTTCAAATCTCGTGTCAAACACATTTATAAACATAAAAATATTGTTAAGCATGTATAAGAAAATATTGCTATGAAACATTCGTATTCCAGGTCACATGAGGTGAGTTAACTAGCCTGTATGCATAAGGCTCAGTATGACCAACGATATAGTCGTGTTGGTAGGCGTGTGAAGAAAAACACGACCAATGACACACCCGTGTTTTAGTTCATGTGTTATTTATCAACTAGCCTTTGTGTGTAGAGCCTCACACGTCCAAAGCAAGACCATGTTATTCAGAAAACATTTATTATAAATGTAAATGGAGATGCAAAAAAATTATGAATTTTCCAAAATTATATAATAAATTACCATTAATTATGGATTTGTAAAAATAGAAAAGAAAAAAAGAAAAGACCATAACTCCTTAAATACAATATTATGAGTTTTTCTTCACACGTTCATATATAAATAATCAACATTTTATGGAATAGGCTATATAGTCAATAACTTTACATTTTAAGATGCATATAATTAATGAAGGATATGATTTATGTGTATCATTAAATAATGAATGATACATCATATACAATCTTTGGTTCTTCTATTCAAAACACAAGGATCAAGTAGAAGAATAAAACTTAACTTAATAATGGTTGTTTTGTCATTTAAACCTTTGAATCTTCTTTTTATGTCCAACTAATCACAATGTTAAACCCACCATCCTACATTTAGTACCTAGATACATTTGCTAATTTAGGATGGTTTATAAACATTAGTAATAAGTGGTTGAAGTTGAGCCTACAACTTATTCAATCATTTGGAAAGAAAATTCCTTTTATACACTTATACATCGCTGCTTTAACACATTGTCTATTCCAAACATTCATAACGACCCATACATATATATTACCAAATCATACAATATATTTTATTTGTTAATTAAATGGAATGAAATGGAAGTTCGTATTTCTAACCCTCTTTTTATTATCATTTAAATAAGTTTCCAAATTTCCCTCTTTAATTTTCATTACATGTAACTAACAATATTAAACATGTAATTATATATAATATTTATTATTTAATAATATCAAGAAAAAATATTTTTATTCTTATCCTACCACATGCCTTAGAGATAAATGGGTCCTTCAATCTAACATCTTTTAGAAGGGATTCAGTATGCCCAAAAAAATCACCAATATCCCCTGACTTCATTACATTTTTTATTTGATTCTTCTAATATGCTATACAGTTAGACAAAATTTGATTCACTTTCAACAATATACCCAAGGGCTTATAAAATGCTAATTTTAATTTTTGTATCGTACTAATAATATTATCATCATCATCATCTAGAATGTTACTAACCTTTATTTTCATATGTCACTTAACAACATCCTTGCGCCACCTCTTAATAAATATATTTACAAAAATTGTTTAATCTTCACTATTCAAAATATTGAGCATGTGTCAATATGTAATTCCTTTAAATTCAATCAAGTAGCTATTGGACCAATGGAGGTTGACAAATTAAATCTTTCTATGTTTTGATAATAATAAAATTTAAAGAATTGGTTAAGAAATAATTTCAGGTTAAATTGAAGTTGATGGAAGACTAGTTGAATAAGGATGGCACAATTTCAAGTCAGATGAAATTTAAATAAAGTCAATTCATGAAGATCAAGATTGCATTAATGAGTATTAGAATTGAACAACGTGTATTTCATGAGAAGATCTTGTATGAAGAATTCAAATAAGTATCTCAACAGTGAAGATCTTTTATGAAGAATTCAAATAAGTATCTCAACAGTCAAAGATTGGAGATTTTGTGACTATTAACAATCAGATCTATCAATTGGAGAATTGGACAAGTTGACTATCATGTTGCAAGTCGACTATTAACAATCAGACCTATCAGTTGGAGAATTGGACAAGTTGACTATCATGTTACAAGTCGACTATTATCAATCAGACCTATCAGTTGGATACATGGACTAGTCGACTATCATGCTATTAGCCGACTATTTGAAGAGCGGAGCTGAAAGTTTCATGAAAAACATTAGTGCTAGTTGACTATTTCTTGAAGACAAGTCGACTATAATGTACTAGTCGACTATTACACACCGACTAGTCGACTATCAGTTACAGCTAAACAAAATTTGACTTTGTCAAATGATTTCAAACAGGAAGAAATCTTTATACAATGGCTAGGAGAGTTCTACAACTTCCATAAATGTCTTGAAGCCTGTAAATAAAGGACTTCACTTCAGAGTATTGATTACAAAAGTCCAAAGAGAATCATATATGCCATAGTTCAAAATCATTCTCTTATTGCTCTCAATTTGCTTCTTAGCACATACTAATTGTATTCAGCTGTACTGAGCTTTACTACTTCATTACTATCATTGTTAATATTATGATTTGAGTGATTAGAGAAGAATCGCTTGGAAGGTAGGATTTGTGCCGGGAAAACAAATCATCTGTAAGGTGTAGCTTGAGCTGAAAGTCAAGTTGATTGGAAGAGTTCAAACTGAACTAAAAGTGTGTAGTAAAGAGCTTTGACAAAATCCTAAGTGGGAGCTTAGGTAGAGGACGTAGGTCTTAGCACCGAACCTCTATAAATATTGTGTTCCTCTCTTCTCTACTTTTTTACATTTCGATTTGTTTTGTTTGTTTCGTGTGTTTTAATTCTTTGTTTTGTAGCACTTTGCGAAAAAGATTAAAAAATCTATGCAACCCCCCTTCTAGATCGTTTTCAGAGAGGAAGGTTGATAACAACATTTGCTATGTGGAGGACCATTGCATCCTAAGGGACAAGGTCGTGAAGAAGAAGGTCCGATTTTTGGATGAGGAGGAACTGTTTGGTGATTTGGGTCAAGAGGGGAATATGTTGGGTATCTCCCTAAATCCCAAATCCTAGCTATGTGGGTTTTGTAAGAGTGGGCTTTATTTTACTTACAAGTGGTGGCCCTCTAAGTAAAGAGTTCTTTAATTGGCCCATAGGTGGTAGGTTTTGGTGGTTATTAAAGAAGCCAATTTATAATAAGATAAAATAAGGTTTACTTTTTCGTTTGTGAGTTGTATTGCCACAAAAACCAGAACTGAGGAGGAGAAAAAGAGAGTTCAGCTCCATTGTTTTGATGTGTGGGAAGGCGCTATCTGATGAGATAATCAAGAGAAAGTGGATCATCATCGACAGGTATTCGATGTTGGTATCTCTTGGGTTTATAGAGAGTACTAAATTGATTAAAGTTTTCAATTTGTACTAGAACTTAGAGATAATTGTACTTTTCATTGAGATTATTGTTGTTAGTTGCCGATTATACTCTTGATTATTATAATTGATTGATTTTAGTCCGTAAAGATCTGAACCGTGGTTTTTCTCCTAGTTGAGGGGGGTTTTCCATGTAAATTGCGTGTGTGTTGATTTAGTTTCTTGTACTTTATTTCTCTTACTATTATTATTTCTCCTATTTCCCTACTTGTATTGGTATTTATAATATAAATACAATATTGTGAAAGATTACAGATAAAAAATATTTATCTCTATCAATTACGAAGATTTTTTTTAAACAATATTATCAAGTAATTCTTGGGCTCAAGTTTATCATTTGACCTGATAGTTCCAATATTATGAATTTATAGTACATTATTATAAATTCAGTTGAAATGAATTATTGTAAATATATTAAAGCTAATCTATATTGGACTATAAATTATTTATAAGCGAGTGATTCTATAAGGTTCTACGTAATTTGTTAACAATATACGGTATAACAAATAACTATTTTGGTATATGTAAGTCAATCACAAATCATACTTGAAAGAGATTAACTAATATTCATAAGTTAAAAGATTAGAACTTCGGTAATTACAATAAAAAATTATGGTGAGAAATTATGATTCAGTTATAAAAGAAGATTAGAAAATAAAAAGGTTTTTGGAGTATATTTAAGATCTGTTTAGTTCTACTTCTGTCTTTTGATTATGATTTTAATTTTTAATTTTTGTTAAAAAACAAAAAATTTATTTGGATGAGATTTGTAATAAAAACATTGAAAAAAATCTTTTTAGTTGAGGTTTGTAATAAAAAAATAAAAAATAAAATTATATTTGATTTTATCACCTTATTTTTATTTTTTATTATATTGTTAGAAGCTAACACTAAATTTTAATTTAATTATTTTTAATATATCAAATTGTATTCTTAACTAAATTAATTATCACTATGATTAGAAATAAAATGTATGAATATTTATATAACAAAAGAAATTTACATATCAAATTTATATAATAAAATTCTATAAAATATAAAATTATATCAGGTCATTCTAATTAATAAAAGATGTTCTTATACTATAATGCTTCAAAATATAATAGTAGTATCACTTACAAAAAGGAGCATAAATAAATTGGAATTAATATAATCATTCCACATTTGTCTAACAATCTCATCATGTTTTCGAGACATACTTCAAAGTTGTATTCGAGTCTACTTGAGAACTTGCATTTTCATTTACAGTTTTCCTAATTTTCTCTTGATTTTCAACACGACTGTCAAATAATTCATTGTCTTGTCCATGCATTCGAATATAATTATGTATAGCGTAACATGTAATAATGATGTATTTTTGTTTCTTCATATATAACTCGACATGTTCAAAAGTATAGGAAATCTTGTTTTTAGAATGCCAAAACATCTTTCAATAACATTTCTTAGAGAATAATGCTTATAGTTAAACAATTCCTGTATATATGATCATTGAACTGACCAAACTGAGAATTCCCAATAGTTAATATTACTTATGAACTGTCAAGTGGGATATTCTCATAAGGATTTAAATGTATATTTTTCCTTTGACCTAAAATCATCATAGTAATCAATAGGTCACTTATTATGTTTTAATGTCAGACACCTAGAGTGTAAAAATGCTAGTTGAATGATCATTGGATATAATTAAGTATCTATCTGATTAGTAGTGAGCCAAGATGGAATCCATCGACTCTAAGTAACGAGTTTGAGTTTTATGTTGTCATTGATCTTAATGGTTGTTTCAAGACCTTGGCCAAGGCGATTGAATGAGTGAGGAAAGGAGTTTCTTAAGTCATTCACAAATCATTAATGATCGACATATAATATAGTTGGTTATCTAATAGGGTTTGACAGTTAAACCATACCTTAGGATAATCCGGAGTTGTAATGATAGAAGGTAATAATACATTATCCTTAACCAGGTTCCGTCTTTGTAAGGTTGTTACTTCACACTATCTGGTCATTAAGGAGTGTTGCTAGACGTCAATCTTGATTAGTAATTAATTGGATTAATTACTACCGACTTAGTGATAAACCTATGTGGTCACACACTTACGAGTGTAAGATTTCCTGTTTATGATTATTTAATTTATTATGAGATAATTGATTAAATAATCTATATGGCATATTATTATCTTTTTTGCTAGCACAGAAAATATTATTAATAGTGGAAACTCTCTTTTGCTAAATAAATGAATAAAATAAAATTATTTTATTTTATTTCATTTTAAAATTAAAAAAGGAGATACCACTGTTTTTGGCATTTCACAAAAAACAAGTTAGTTATTCATTTTAAAAGATGGAATTTAAATATACGAAATGAATAGAGTAAGGGACATACTCTTTCACTATATACGTTGAAATAACGAAAAAGAAGAGAGAGTAAGATATACGTTCTCTTTCTTTTTTTTTACGTTATAAATCAACAAGAGAAAAAGAAAAGAAAATTTGTTTTCTCCATTCTTAAATAAAGGGTTCTTCAAAATTAAACATAGTTATATCAAGTGTTAAAAATGAGACGTATTTTTTGGCGTAGAGTATATAGAGACTTTATATTTTCAAAGTTCATTACCGATTAATCCTCACAAATTCCAAGTATTTGTTTTTGCTTGTTCTTGCTATGAGTAATGAATATTAAATGCAATAAATGAATTTAGGATTGCAATTTTTTGTTTCCGCTGCGTTTGCGATATCGATCTTTCAAGTTTCAACTCTATTAAATGTAAGTTGACAATGCATATACATCAATTAACTAATTCAATTGATAAGATTATAAAAAAATATAGGACTTAATTGACAAAAAAAAAGATGTTAAATTTAAAAAATAAAGAAAATAAGATGTTAAATTTAAAAAATTAAAGTAAAAGTATTAAAAATTTTAGTTATTTTTAATTTTTATCATTTTAAATGGAGTGTATTTATCATTTTTTAATTTTTTAAATAAAATTGGCAGATGACGACGATGATTTGAGATTTTTAAAATTAATAAATATATATCTATTTAATAAAGTATTTATTTTTATAATATGAAATTACTTAATAAATTAAGCAAAGTCATATCTTTTATCATATCTAAAACTAACATTTAAAAGGTTGAAATCGCTTAATAAATTTTGACACACTTTTTTTTCACTTTACAATGATAGAATTTGGAACTTTTGTTTGGGTTGCCCATAAGATATCCTAGGCAGGTCTCAACTATGGGAAGGCACCTTTAAGTCATTCATATTCAGACTAATCCCTGCTCAAGTCAGGTAGGTCCCTTGCGGGAGGCAAAGCTCTAGCCCCAAGTTTTAAATGGCTACATACATGAGGGAAGTTTGAACACACGACCTCACTTAAGCCAGGAAAGCCCCTTATCAACTCACCTGCGCCATGAGGTGAGAACTTTTGAATACGTAGTAACTAAACTATTTAGATCAAGTAATAGCTAAAGTTAATTAAAAAAAAGGTCTAAATTTGGCTTGAGTCAACAGATAAAGTTATTAAACATTGAACCTGATTTAAATTTAAACAAAAATTTTCAATTTCAAATCAAGTTTAACCTTATAAAAATTGAATTAAGTCAAAATTAGGGGTGGCAATGGGCAGCCCGTGAGCCTAGATTAAGTGTTTTTAATGGGTCGGTCTGTGAGTCAGGCCTAGGCTCAGTCGGCTCGAGACTTAACTATTTTAACAATATTTTTTATGTCGTTTTGCTTAAAAGAGTTAAGCCTCAGGTAAGCCTGACTCTGGCCCGAATCTAATTAAAAAACTATTATTTTACACTTTTAATTTTAAAAAATTGATGAAGCTGACCCATAAACCGATCCATTGCCATCTCTAGTCAGAATCATTATCAATTCTAATAATGATCCACCAATCATATATTTTAATAAATCATTTAGCAAGTCCCTAAATTAAAATTAGGTGATAGTATCGATTTAATTATCACTATTTAAAAAGTCTATTATCCTAAACCTTTGTAATTTAAGATTATAAAAAAATTCAAATAACTCTTCTAAATAAATAATATGTCAAACTAGCGACTTAGAAAGAGCCTATGATCCAGTACTAATTGATGAGATCACATTTTTCTACACTTGTACTAACATACCTGAAATATTAAGAATCGCCAAAAGTATGGTCAATTTGCGAATTGGATCTCCGACAAAAGGACTTGAAAACACTTTTAAGATGACTTCATCGTCAGTAAATCATCCATCTTGGGCAAACACACTCACTTTAAACAATAATGTTATGACACTGATTAACGACAAGAGTTTAAAGAGCAAGGCATCTACGACAAGCGATAAATAATTTTATGGTAATTCATAATTGTTAAGCTTGTGGGATCCAACCAACCGTTTAAGACTATTGAAAGGTTGACACTAGACCACTTCCGAGTTCCGACTGCCAAATGGAAGCCCCCGTCAGTTTCATTAATGTGTTTTTACTACTAAGGTAGAGAATGATCATGTCAATGTCCATGAGCAGTAACAGACATAAGTTCTTCAATTTTGTTCCTTTCTTCAGTACAATATGGTTTTGGTTAGCCCTACCAGTTCAATTATGGCCTGTGAAAGTAACTGCAGTTGATTGCTCAGCCTGAAAAATGAGAAATATACATACAAGCTACTTAGTACCAATAATTCAGATGCTACCAGACCGAGTTTTGTTGAATTGATGCGACAGATTTTTCACAATTACGAAAATGGGTTTCCATATCTTATCATTCATGTATCCATGCTTTTGGGGCTTTTTGTAACGGCCACATTAAGTATTCTTAATTAACCTCAATTAATAGATTTAATTAGGGGCTAATTAAGGGTTATATAATGATGCTTCAGTTAGTTAAAAGATATGTTTTCTTTTACTGATAAAATTTACACGAAAAAGATACACAAAAAGAATCAATCTCACTGGTCCTCCATCTTCTAGATCGGGGACTTGCGGCGTGGAACACCGGCGACTCTAGTAGTCACCGGGACCGAATATTAAGTGTGTATCGCAACGGGGAGACGATTCTAATTTTGCATCGGAACAGCGTATCTAAAGGTTAGTCCCTTTACATCATTACATGCAATGTCCAGGAATTGCAAGTAGCGTTTTCTTTTTCAAATTTGTCGCCTACCGTCAATTACAGGGTGGAGATGGAGTACACTTGCGTCGCAGCTGATGTAAGATGTACTCGTAACAATTGAATGCTACAAAAGAGCACAAATAATAAGCGCCATATGATTGTGCCAGTTCGGATAGCAACGAATATTCAACGTGAAGCAGAGAGCGAGTTGCAGTGCTAGTTACCTTTATATATGGGATGACGAAGAAGAACGAAGAATCTGCTCCTTATATTTAGTTTATCGGGAGGACTGGGAGCACTGTAAGGTGCATTGGAAGGCTTGCTTCGCAGGAGATATGACACCGTCGCATATCAATCCTTGGTGTTGCGTCGGTATCATTTCTCCCGCAGAGTAAACCTTTCATGTCCATATAACTCATTCAGGACACTCCCTCGACCTCGAGGTTTGTTTATCTTTTCTTGTTCAATTACCTTTTTTTTTATTGAAGTTTTGCCAGATTATGACCTTTAAGAGTGCATTCCCACGTCGACGGAAGAGGGACTCTCGTTAGGCTAACTCCTTTCTAGTAAGAAGGTCCATCCTTTACTAAAGCACAAGCAATATGCTCAGTGTCTCACTTTTACCCCGTCAGATCCAGGTTCGCTCTTTAATCAGGTAAGCTCAGACTTTCATGATGCCACACTCTGTACAACGTTTGACAGGGGAAGAATCCTGACCTGCAAATATGTACTAGAGCTGGAGAAATGAATGTTCGTGGCAAATGGCTGAATCAGAACAGGTTCTTATTTTAAGCATCACTCGTAACAAAGGGATTTAAGCTGAAAGCCTCCTCTTGGATGACCAACATGCCCGTGCTTCGTTATGTTTGCGAGGAATTGCTTTCTGACTTCTACACAATTAAAATCAACCACGGGTTCCCATAGCTTAGAATAGAAAAACACCGATAGGCAGAGCAGATCTTAAAAATGGACAATTAGACTAGTTAGCATCTTCTTCAAGTTCTGAAGTTTGGCCAAGTAACGAAAAATACTGTACCATTACAGCTAAGTCACCAAATTGCCATTCTCATTCAATTAAGTAAAACAATAGAATACTCATGGAAGAAATGTTTGGAACAGTAAATTAGCAAATGAAATGATTTTGAACGTGCATACATCATAGCTGACAGCGTAACAAGCTCATAGAGAAAAAAAAAAACCTCAAGCGACAGAAGATTGTATTCATGGTTCAGATTTTTATGCGGGTCAAAGCTTTTCGAGGACTCCAAACGCAACATGCCTCGCAGTTTTGTTATGGAAACAGACCCTGCTTCCTAGCCATCTACCAAGATCCTTCAGCACCAACTGATGGATTCTTGAATGCTGACAATTCCCAAGATGTCTTCAATGCATAAGGTGGTGAGACTGTTACACCTTCTTCTGTGATCTTAGCTATCTGAAATATGAGAAAATGCAACATGTTACTTACAATAGGAAGGCAATATCCTCTGATCTTTGACATGAAACCTAACCACAAGATACAGCACCATTTTTAACCCTTTTGGCTAACAGATTTCTTCATAGGTTATGTCCTAGAAATGCTAATACTAAAAGTTAAACTTCCAAGAACTTTCCAAAGCTCAAGAGTTTAGAAGGCTGGGAGGAAGCCTCCTAATTGTGAATGAGCAAAGGTCACAAGATACACACATTAAAGAAATGCATAGCCAGCAGCACAGATATAGCATCAGGGGAAATGAAGGAACACAGAGAATTAAGTTTAGTGAAAAACTAGCACTAATGCCTATCCATCTAAAACACCCCAGATTATTTAATATCTAAATGTGAAAAATATTAATGCACGATGTTTCTTGAGAACACTTTCTGAAGATTGTAGACATCAAGTCCAAGAAAAAAATCATCGCCACTAGGATAAAACTTCAATGGAATATACAATATGATTGGTGGTGCAACAGTACTTAAACCCACCAGACTTACTATACCATAAAACGCATAGTTTCAATCTTAAAATGCATCTTAAGAGACTCAACTTAACCTGATGCAGTAGAACGAGAATAACTTATGATATCACGTTATTCCCTTAAAAATTCTGCTAAACAGGGAGAGGATCAAGTTTCAATTCACCAACCTACTTTATACAGAAAAAGGAATCAAACCTGTAGCTTGTTGATGGCAGACCTATCACGGTAGAGAAGCACTCTCATGCATTTCTCTAACAACTTAACACCTTCTTCAAAGCTCAAGTTCTCATGCCACTCATCACGGAGGATGGGCCGTGCCAGGTGATTCCCAAATCCAGTCGCCACATGATTATCCTCAAAATTTACTCCTATCATTGTAACCTGGGCAGTATAAATTGAGATGATTCAGTATCTCTAATTGTATACAGGTTTTTCATCTTCTCATACAGATACTCGGTCACGGCAAAATATAACTGACTGTCAAAGGAAAAATGTTAAGCAGATATACCATGCCAAGATATTTTTGTCCATTTTTCACTCCACCAAGAACAAGCGTATTCCACAACGGATTGAATTTATTCCGTCTGTTATACATGATACGAGTCAAGTAATTGTGCACCTCCTTGGGCCCCAAGGAGTTCCCATCATCCCACATATTGTCATATAGACTGTAAACACAAAAACATCACAGAACCATGCCCATCAGGAGTTTGAATCAAATGGAATCCAGAAAAATTGAAAAGTGGAGATTAAAAAGCAAAATCCAAAGAAAATTAGCAGGTGGATGGCCAATTCTCTACTCTAAAAGCAAACATAAAAAGCCAAAAAAGAAAAAAAAAATCTGCATCAACCAATACTTACACAAGTTCATCAAGATAGCGCAATATCTCCTGAAAATCACTGATCTCTCCGCTGGCACCAAGAAGAGAATGCTTTCCAATTGGCTTCATGCGCTCCACACTCTTGTATCGAAGGGTGGACCCATACGAACCTGTCAGTTTTAGTGGCACAGATATGTTAATAGGGAACGTCATTATCATTTAGCAAATATAGGGTACATGTACACTCTCAATGTGACACAATTCCCAAACCCAAGAGACATAATAAGGAGTGGCATGTGATAGGAGAGGATGATGAAATACAGTAAAACTGACATGAAAATAAGCAAATCAAATGATGTGCCAATAAAAGGATGACATTAGTATGTCATTTGATGTGGATCAGAGTCAGAGAGCTCATAACTGTCGTATTTTCCAATTTTCGTCATTTATAACAGACATGCCAAATCCCTATATCTTAGACACGCTTAACGAGGACATATCCACCAAATTCATCATAATGACATAGTAAAAAAATCACTCATTCAACCCCATAACTTTTCTCTTCCCTACAGTTCACTAAAATTCATTCTTTTGTTCGAGACCACAAAATTGAATCTTTTTTGCCCTCGACCTCTGTCACACATTGAATTCGTAATTCTATCATATAACTATAAGCTCTTTTACACCTTGTATAGATATTATTATTAAAACTTAAACCCCCAATTCCTAAACATAAACCAACCATTGAACACCCTGAATGTCATTAATCAAATAAGAACCGTCAAGAAAAGCGTGCTAGCAACTGACCTCCCATATCAGCAGCCATCAAAATACCATCTTCATATTTCAAAGCCACCACAGATGTCCCAGTCACATAAGGGTACCTACGAAGAGGGGGTGAAAAACATTACCACCCACCAAAAGTTAAATGAAAACAAAAAACGGATAAGCATTACCACTCCAAACAACCTCTAGAAATCATCAAATGTTTCAACAACAGTGGCCTCTCTCTACACTTACACATCTACAAAAACCGATATTTACGTACACACACAAACACACACACACACACATACATATATATATATATAGAGAGAGAGAGAGAGAGAGTGTATCTTACAGTGTTCTCTGGGAGTCAGATTCAGGGTTCAAGAGGGTGTGGTAGGATTGATTAGGGGCCATGGTCTGGTTCAGGAAAAGCAGAGTAAAAAGGGTTAGCAAGAAAAGAATCACATAATGGAATGAACTATGACAATACCTCCAAGAAGAACTTACATGGGTTTCGGTTTCGAGAATTTGACACCGATATGCGAATTCAATCTGTAATTTTCTGGGGGGCGGAAGAAATAGATTTTTTAAAGCTTTCGGTCCGAGCGATCTGAGGAAGTTGTTTATATATACGGTGACACTTTGATTTTTGCTCAAGAAACCCAAAATTGCCGATGACACTCACCCAAAACTCTGACCCGCTTCTGAATGGATCCTATTTATGGGCTTTGATTTCATTCACCCGCTTTTCCTTTTCGTGTCCCTTCCTATCAATCATTTATAAGAATAAATTGAGAGCCCATTTAAAGCCCTTTAGTTTCACTTCCATTCTTTTTATGATTTTTTTATTTTTAAATAAAAATAAAAATATATTTAATTAAAATTTGTAATAAAAATAAAAAAAAACTTAATTAAGATTTTTAATAAAAAATAAAACTAAAAAACTTATGATCTTTTTATTTCCATTTATATTTTCAGTTTTTATTTTTCAAATTTAATTAAAATTTTGAATTTTTAGTTTATATTTTCATTTTAATTTCTTTCAGTTTTCATAAATTATGAAAATTATAAATGGTGATTTTTGTTTCCTATTCCATCTTTTATAATATAATTTATTACAAACAAATTATTTAATTATTAATATTAATTATTAATAATAAATATAAATAATCTAATTCAATATTATATATTTGATTATTTAATATTAATTATTGATAAGGATCATGGATAATTCATTTAATAACTTAATTAATTTTTATAGTTAAGTTAAATAATTTTAATTTAATTATTATTATTTAAATATAATTTTGCTTAATAGTTAAAAATACAATAAAATAAACATTAATTTATAAATAAATTTTAATTATTAAATTATTTATTTTAATAAAATATAATAATTTTCATTGACAATTTATCAACAAATATTATATAAGAAATTAAAATAAATTTTATTTAATTTATTTATTTATAAAAAATATCTTTAATTTTATATAATATGTATAAAAATAATTTATCTTTAAGTTTATATAATATTTAATTATTAGATATTAACAGCAAAACAAGTTTTTGTTTTTATTTTCAAAATTATAAATTAAAAATGAAAAACGAAAAATAAAAATTACGACAGAAAAACATAAGTAAAATCAAAGAGTTCCTTATTTTATCATCATTTTTATTTTATTCTTACTATATTATTATATCTTTATTTTATTTTATTTTATTTCTAATGTATCAAATTCTATTATTAAATTGATTAATTCTCATAATTAATAAATATAAAATGAATATTCAATATAATTAAATCAATTAATTCTTGCGATTAAAATATTTTTGAATGCTTAAAATAGTTTACACAAAAAGCATAGTGCAACTAATACTTAGATTTCAAGAACTTAGGCCCTGTTTAGCAATTAACTGATTGCATTAGCTATTAGCTGATAGCTGATTATATCAGCTGATTTGATCAGCGGATTGTATTAGTTGTTTATCATTTGATGTTTGGTAAAATTAGTTGTTTAGTATTAGCTGTTTATGTGTAAAATGACTTATGAGGACATGACTTAAAAAAATTATAAGGGTATGAATATTATATATCTTAGTATTTCGTTGAATATTCTCATAGGAATTTATATTTTAGATATTTAATTCTACAAAAATTAAGTTTATAATTCTAATAAAAAACATAGAACATATAGTAAGAACAACAACAACAACAACAAGAATAATAATAATAATCATCATCATCATCATCATCATCATCATCATCATAATCATCATAATAATAATAATAATAATCATGATGATAATGATGATGATAACAAGAACAACAACAACAAGAATAATAATAATAATAATAATAATAACAACAACAACAACAAAAACAACAACAACAATAATAACAGTAATAATAATAATAATAATCATGATGATGATGATGATGATGATACATCCAAACATAAAATATAACAATCCAAATGAAGTTTAACAAAACAATTCAAATAGAGCAAAAGAGATTGGGCAAAATTTAAGGGCAAAATCGACATTATAGGAAAAGATAATCAACTGATTGTCCAAAAAGTTACTCACAAGAAGGTTTTAATTTTTAACTGGTTGGGTTGAATCAGTTAACCCAATCATCCAACAACCAAACAACTAGAATAGCTTCTTGATGAAGTCAAACAGTTGATTTTAGTCAATCAGTTAAAAAATTGGCTGATCATCCAACAACCAAACAAGGCCTTAACCTATAACTATTCCTGCCATATAAGCATCATGTAACTATGAGCATATATATACAAATGTTTTCATTCATTTGGTTATATTATAGTAATAAATCCAACAATTCTCTAATAAATCTCTACGATAATATTCAAACATAAACGTAAAATCCAAATGTCTACAACTGTTTTTGGAATTCTAGTTTTGCTAAGCCTAAATACACGCTTGCCAATTCTCCATATTGCTCCACCTATAACAATTTCCAGTAGAAAGTGACTTATTTTCACAAGTTGATGAGTCATCTTATAGTTCAAAGACAAAAGATGCAGATGCAAAGATGCCCGAGCATGACAAAGACTTTGAAAACTTTCTTTCACTAGACTCCTGAATATGAATAATAAGATGTTAATGAGTTACTTACCATATCTAGTATATTATGTGGACGCCATTTTGAAGTAGTTGTGTCTTCAAAAAATTCCTTTATTACCTATCTTTAGGTGCATTCACTAATGGAATGAGCATAGAAAGAAAGTCTTAATAATTTTTTGTCAAATAAAGTACATAAAACGATATAAATAAACACATATGCAACCATGCACATTATATAAAGAACCCATAAATTCTAAAACTAAAGTAACATTAAACATGAGAAGTTGTAAGTTTCAGACTACAAACTGAAAGGACTTTACATGTAAAGAATGAGCAGTGGAGCAACCAGGTATCAATTATTACTATTATAGAAGAAACATAGTCATAACTCGAACAAAGGCATATATGTTCCCCCAATTAACATATTCAAATGCTAATGATAATAAGGATACAAGTCTTTTAAGGAAAACTATTAACCATAGTTTCAAACGTTGATAGAGTATACTCCCAATTCTTGCAAAACGAGTTAATTAGTGCAGGGAACCCATATAATCAATAACAAATACCAATAAAATGTAGACATCTAGGATCAATGAAAAATGTTATGATGGGCCACATCCGCCATATGCATCAAATATAAAGCATATTAAGTTTATAAAAAAAATGATATCTGCCAACATGTTCCGTATCTTAGAAAGCAGATGGAGAAGGTTCCTCAAAAAGGCTTACAATACTGCCATTAAAAACAACTAATTTCTTGCTCAACTTATCATACATACATAGGGAACAATTAACACATGCAAGGTTTGGAAAGCGGAGAAACTTGTTATGACAACAAAGGACACACATTAAAACAAAATATTATCTTGTTGAGAAACTTGTTAAGTTTCAAACATCATAAATAATCGTTGGTCATGAAAGGAAGACCAATGTTAAGAGCAAAGCTAAAATATCTTAACTAAAGAAGATGGTATTGAAGCATCCAGAGTTAATAGTCTTTGAGTTTTTCTTGATGGTGATGGAAGACTTGCAAGAATATGAATCTTAACTTTAACTATTGTCATAAAACATAAATTTCAACCCAACTCAACCAATTTTGATTTGAATAATTCCATATGTTTATAGTTTAATCCAATCCCATCTCACCATTACATTCCAATTGAATTCCAACACAGCTCCAATCAAATACAAACACCCTATTCGTGATATCACTTCACAATCTACGAACATGTACCTAATGTAATAAGCATAATGTCAAAGCATTCTCATTTCTCCTTAGCTCCTTGACTTTGGACTTGTCCACTTGAGAATCAATTCTTGTTTCTCAACTAGAGATTGACGAATTATCCTTGTCCTCTCTTTTTTACCCTTTTATTTCTTCTCACTTAAACTTAACTGCGGCGTTGAGAAAGACAAAAATGACGAGGATGAGCCAAATCCGAATCCAATTCTCGTGGCGTAGATGATAAGGTTAATTTTGTTGGTTGAGAGAAGAAGAGGAGTAGTGAAGAAGCTGATGATGATGATGTAAAGAATAAAGATGTAGATCAATGGAAATCCACTGCATCATAGCCAAGGCCACAACCTTGAAAGTGATTTCGGCGGGATCCTGGTGCATTCCCAAATGCCAGTCGGTCTCCAAAATTATCACAGCAAGCCCTTGCACACGTGCACTCGTGAACAAGAGAGTTGAGTATTCATAGCAAATACTCAAGGAATTAGAATGCTAGAAGGAAAAAAAGTCTAATTTTGGTATATGTAACAAAAAAGGAAAACTTGGTGTATATAAGTCAAGAATAAAATAACTGAAGCAAAATATCAAGAGAAGATCAACCAATTGTAACTAAAAATTATCACTAATGTTGTAATGGTAACAATAAATGAGAAGTTACAAAAGTCTAAATTCAATGAATCTGTGGCCTACCCAAACTCAACATTCCACCAAACGAACCAAGCAAGCAACTCAAATAAGGGCTAAAAGTTTAAATTGGGGCTTAACTTTTTTGAGTTTGATCATTTTGGAACTTAAACTTAAAACCAGTTTAATGAAGGGCCAATATTTCACGAATCTACTAAATTAAGACGTGTTTACATGCGCCGTTACATGCAACAACGTGGCACCATTACCCTTTAAAAAATGCCACATATAAAAGAGTAAAAGGTTTTAAGTTTTAACCTAAAATTTCGTAAATTTTCATAAATTCTATAAATTTCATAAAGTAAAAAAAGAGAAACCAAAATGTTACAGAAAACCTTAAAATCCCATCGTCGCTCCCCTATCTGATGTATTTTCACCGTCAGCCATTCTGCTCCAGTCTTCGTGCAAGGGTTGTCTTGCTTAGTTCATGTATCTTTACCAAGGGTTGCCCTCGCTAGATCTGCACTTTGTCGTTCGTTGAAGAGGTTGTATTGGTTGGTTGATGCATCTTTACTGACCTCCGATCCGCGCTCTAGTCTTCATTGAAGGGGTTGGCTTACCTAGTTCACGCATCATCTTTTGAAACTAAGGTAAGTCCTAGAAATAAAGTATTAGCCATTAGACTTAAGAGCAGTAAACATTTGATTCTAAGAGGTCTAAGGTTAGAGAAGTCTGAGGTTAGAGAGGTAAAAGGAAGTCTGAGATAGCGTAGTATGAGGAAGATAGTATGAATGAGATGGGCAGAAGCAAACTGGTATTAGTTTTCTATTATGCTCTGATTGGTAGAAAAATTTATCTTTCCTACCAATCATAGCACAATAGAAAAGCAGTTGGTCCTACAAAATTCTAATTTGATGCTTTTAATTCCGTTGCCCTCCTACATCCTTTTTGCTTTACTAGTGAGAGTATTTTTCGTATGAATGTGTATTTTTTTAATTTCAATTGATTTATTGTTTTTATGTTGTTATTTGCAATACTCTAACTATCATGGATGACAACATAAAGTTATGATTTTGTTATTCTAGTAGTAACTTAAATATGAAAGACTCTAATTACCAGTAATTTAAAATTGATGTAACAATTGAATTGAATAAGGATTGCATTTAATATGAATATTATTTAAACATTGAGTCATAATAAACCATTAGGTAGATATATAGGCTGGAAACTGGTGATGTAGGTCCCATGAGGTTTATAGGTAAAAAATTCCACGAGCCTAGGAGCTATAGCGAGAATATATTTCTCGATTAAAAGGTGTAAACAATGCCACGTACCTTAATTAATAAAACTTAGTAAGTTGGTTGATGGAATTGTTATAAATATGTTAAGCATCATGTGTTGTGCTAGGCTTGAAATTTTCGCTTTCACTTCAATGTTTCCTTTCAACATTCTGATTGAGTGTTTTCGTTTTCCTGGAGTTAGTTTTTTCAGTTTTGCATAATGACATTTGTTGAAGTAACTTTGTGGTTTCACCATGCGGGATGTTTTGTTAATTTGGGTGATAATATTATATATGAAGGTGATTTTGTAGATGAAATTGAATTTGATCCTGACTTACTGAGCTATTTTGAACTGGTTGATGTATGTAAGAGAAGTGGGTATAACAATGTAAAAAAGATATTTTTATCCTACGCCTAGTTTTGAACTATGTAATAGTTTGAGAGTTGTATAAGATGATGTTAGTGTGTTAGATATGGTTAGTCAGATGGTTTTGATATTTTTATTGAACATGGTGTGGATACCCCTGTTGAAGTGATTAAGGATGAATGTAATAAGGATAATCAGGGTAACGTAGTAGAAGATAATGGTGAGGATGTTAATAATGAATGGTTTGGAGGTAATGTAGGTAATTTAGACAATGTGCCCAATGCAGAAAATGAAAATGATGCAGATATGGAGAATGAAGATGATACAAATATGAAGGTTGAAGAAGATGAAGAGGATTTAGAGTAAGGAGATGAAGGTAATGGTCCGGATGAAGATAATGGACCACATGAAACTGATGCAGATGATGCAAATGATGAAGATGAGATAATTTTGTCTGAATATTATGACAGTGATGAATATAGAGAACTTGTTAGTGATGTAGATGATATGGTAAATGATACTACTAGGAGAAAAAGGAAATACCCTATTTATGATGAAAATGCAGCTGATCCTTACATTGAATTAGGGATGATTTTTCTTAATCATTTGCAATTTAAGCATGCAGTAAGTTTGTTGTCCATCAAAACAAAAAAGGTTGTTATGTTTAACAAAAATAAGCCCAACTTTGTCTAAGGTAAATATAGGGTAGAGAACTACCCTTGGTATATATATGGAGCATTTAATAGGAAGCTGCAGTCATTTCAAGTTAGGAAATTCAGGAACAATCATGATTGTAATAGGGTATATACAAATCTTAGGATAAACACCAGTATTTTAGCTAACTTGTTGAAGGATAAGCTTAAAAGGAAGCCATTTTTTAAGAATGATGATATAAAATTTTACGTTAAGGATTGTTTAGGTGTTGAAGTGTCCATGAGTATGATGAGAAGAGAAAAAAATAGTAGACAATGTTGTGATTAACATTGAAGAGAAGTTTGGGAAGCTTTGGTCTTATGCTGAAATGATTAGGCAGACCAACCCAGGAAATACTGTTACATTGACAGTGTCTCGACCAATTCTAATGTCTCCATCAATTCTAATGTCTCCACCTATATTTAAAAGAATGTACATAAGCTTAGAAGCTATTAAACATGAGTTTAGGTATGCATGCAGGCATTTTCTTGGCCTAAATGGATGTTAGCTGAAAATCAAAACTAAGAGGTGAACTTTTATATACTATGGGAAGAGATGGAAACAATCAAATGTTTCATGTTGCTTGGTGTAACAGCCCAGACCACTCGCTTGCAGATATTGTCCGCTTTAAGCCTCAGCCTCTCGGACCTTGCGCCCTCGCGGTTTTGTTTTTCCAGTATGTAAGCCTCTTTAGGGCATTACTCCTGCAGAACTTCCCAGGAGGTCACCCATCATGGTACTGCTCTTGCCCTAGCATATTTAACTTCAGAGTTCTAATAGGATCCGGTGCGTTGGGGCATGGAAAATGCATCTGCAAGGGAGAGGTATCCGCGCCCTTATAAGGCATGCTTCTTTCCCCTCTCCAACCGATATGAGATTTACACTCCGCGGTACTGAGGCTGTTGGATAGTCTCACCCCCCTCGGGAGGCCAGTGTCCTCACTGCATACCGATTCGGGTACTGCCTCTGATACCACCTAAATGTAGCGCCCCCTTATCGCTGGGTACACACCGGGACGCCTGGAGGTCATTCCGGTACATATCCTACGATAAGGGAAAGCTATTATGGAACACTACATTCACTTTACAAGGCATTATAAGAAAGTCACAACATTTTAAAATCAACTTTTCTTTATTTCATTTCACAAAACCGAAAGTCTACATTGTATCTTTCAACACTTACTACATGTACATCATCAAAACCTAGTACA
>JAOTAY010000190.1:8172479-8203059 GCA_025629805.1 Erythroxylum baracoense | reverse complement strand
CCATGTGTAAGTTGGAATTGTTTTGCTCTAACATACCATTATCATAGGTTATGTTCTTGAAAGTTTGGGTATGTACCCTATGGTAGTGGGATGTTGCATCAAAGCCAAGCACCAAAGGGCAGCAGAGGATATTGAGAGTAATGCACCAATTCAGTAATGGTACCGGGCTTTCCAGAGGAAAGATCTATGATTGAGTTGGTTGACAATAACTTATGTGAGGCCTTTAATAAGACTCTGATTGATGTAAGAAAAATGTCAATTTTGGGGGTTATTTGAGCATTTTAGAAGAGAATTGTTGAAAAGAATTGTGAGAAAAAGGAAAGAGGCTATCAAGTGGAAGGGTAATTTAAGGCCAAGAATATGGGAAGCAATTGAGAAGAGTGCCATAATTACTCAACATTGTTCAGTACATCATAATGGAGAAGGAGGGTATGAGATTGATCATGGATAGAATAGATATGTAGTGAGGCTTCAAAAACAAAATATGTTCTTGTAAGAGATATATCCTCTCTGGCATTCCTTGTGCACATGTCATATGTGCTATTATTAGAGACAGCAGAGTTAATATTGAAGAGTGCACTTCTAGTTGGTTATGTAAGATTGAATATGTGAAAGCATACAGGAAGGCAATTCAACTGATGTCTGATATGAAAGACTAACCCATTAGCAATAAAGAAATTATTAGGCCACCAGAATTCAAACAAGGGCCTGGTAGGCCCAAAACAGCTAGGAAAAAAAGCATTGATGAGCCTCAAAAGAATACAAAAGTAAACAAAAAACAAATTGTTGACCACGTGTCTAGGAGGGCATGATCATTACATGTAGCCACTCATATACAAAAGGACACAACAAAAGAGGCTGTCCTTGGAAGGTCGAGAGGAAATTTTTAAGTTGTTTTGTCTTTTTATGGTTTAGCTAAGATTCTTTTCCATAGTAGTGGTAATCTTCTAGGTTTTTTTATTCTATTATCACTGCTATCAATGGCAGGTTTTAGCCCAGTTTTAAAATCTGAACCCAAACCAGTCAACTGATTTCCATATGGAGTAACATACAACGAACTCACTATCAACCCCTAAAAATATATCCACAGTTGAAACCAACACTGACATCCCAGTAAGTGCCTTTAAATTTGCATCCAACACTGAAAGGGAAAAGAAAGGTAAAAGAAGAGCAAAAGCATCTGCCTCTGCCTCTGCCTCTGCTACTGTGTCTGTATCTGCTGGTGCCACAATTGCTTTAGGTACTGCCAACACCTCAAATATTGCTAATGTAAGTGGGAGCACAAATCTAACAGCCTCAGTTGTTCTCCCAACACCTGGAGGTGCTTAAGAAACAATAACAAATATCTGTACATCTTCAAAGGCCCCCTCTAAAAACCAAACCAAAGGGAGAAGAGGGCCTGGTTATGGTGTTGCAGATGATAGAAACAAATTGAGGATGTTGGCAGTTGGCAGATTTAGTCCAAATTCTTAAACAAAATTTACAAGAAAAAAGCTTGTCATATAATTTTCTCTTCAACAAGAAGCAAATAGGAAGATCAAGAAACGGATGGAAGGGATGGGGGTATACACAAATGAAACTACAGGGTTGCAGATATTAAATGTAAGTGTAAAATTTTTTTATTCTTAGGATATATACAAATGAAACCATAGGGTTGCAGATACTAAATGTAAGTGTAAAATTTTTGCATTATTACTTAACATTAATTAATTCATACAGCTTAACAAACATTTGCAATTTATCTACAGTTTGAAAGGAGAAGTCAAAGACTACTAAACCTTAAGTAGAAATCAATAAAGAGCAAGGAAGTTGTTTACTGCACATGTGAATCTAAGCCAACAAAGTCAAACTGTATCTTCAAAGGGAAAGGAAAAAATGTAAACTTAACATTTAATTGTTAGTGAACTAAACAATTTTGTGATATTTGTGAACTGAACAATAATAGATTGTAAGGATGTTGTTGGGATTAACTTTATTAAGCAATGAATGCAATGCTTCCAATTTCAGTTTGAATTTCATTTCTTGTACATTTTTTTCTTTTTGTTGAAGTTCATGAATAAGTAATCGAGAGTGATTGAAGCTTGGTTACAATTGTCAAAATTGTTTTGTATTTTTCAGGGAAAGCTTAAAGTCTATGGATAGAAAGAGATGATCAGCTTTTTGTAATAAAGTGTTAGTTTCCTTTATATTCTAATTAGTGTGCAATGCATTTCTTTTAGGTTTTTCATTTTCGTTGAAGTTCATGAATGGTACAACATGTACATTGTTAATACAACCTAAGTTAAAATTATAGGTCTACTAAACATCTTTGTCTCCTCATCAATAATTTGATGACTTATAAAACAACTTAACAGTTGTGTTAATCATTAGATTGGAGGTAAAATACAGATAATATTTTTTAGAGTAGTCAATTGTTGCCTCTTTTAACTCCTTTTGACTACTAACGAATACTCCATTTCATTGATTAAAGATCTTATTTTGTCACTAATCTTCCTTACCAAATGTTGAAACATCAAACATGTTTAGGCTAGTACATAAAACATCAAACCTATTTAGGCAAGAACATCAAATTAGTAATCTGTATTTAATAGGTGAAGAACATTTACACATTGTTCCAGTACATCAAACCATCTCCAGCTAAGGCTTTAAAGGTACATTATTGTCTTTTTTGTCTTCATTATTTAGACTAACAAACATAAGCAAAAATACTAAACACAAGCTTAAATAAGCAAACCATTTCCAACACTTTGCTGAATGTGTTTCATAACTAGTCCTTGTAGCAACTAACTCATTCTTTAACTTCAAATTTTCTTCAATCCTTTCAGCTTGTAAAACATCTACTGCATTCTCTCTTAACTTTGTTACTTCCGCCTCAATAGATTATTTTGACGATATAGCATCTTCTCTATGTTTTTCAGCTCTAAAATAATTTGCTCTTGGACAAAATCTTTGATCATGCCATTAATGAAATTCACAAACATTTTCACTTTACCATCAAAGAAAAAGTAGCAATTCGTTAATGAAATATATTAACAAATTTAGCTAAAATAACATAAAATGTACCAAAATTACCAGAAAGAGTCGACAACCATTAAACCTTCTTCTTGGATTTTCATCAGTTCATGAAGTCCATCTAGGTACTTTCAAGTTATAGTAACAATATTTAGTGTCCCCGTCATAGTCTCATTCAACTGCGTAAGTTGAAGAAATCAGCTTGTATGACCTCATATCAAGCTTAGAACGCTTCCCTCTATGGCCAAAGTTGAAAATTTTAAAAATTCCAACCCAATATAAAATGACAACCAAATTTAATCCTCTAATAAACCTAATCATCTTAAAGAACAACTACTTGAGCTCATTCTCAAGTATTACAGCACAATATTATGATGTTGATTGTGCATCCACTGATAGCTAAATGGCGTCTACAAAACTGAATTTGTTTGCTTTTAATAATTTGCATCTCTTCCATGAATGTAATACTTTATCTTGAATCTAGCGCATAGAGAATATCAAAACATGGATAACCACCAACAAAGCTAAATCAAGTGACACAAATCATATCTTACGTACATTGTTAAGTACACGGGGAAGAGAAAACTTGATCATATCCTATATACAAATGTATAATAGAATTGTACATGAAAAACAATTATCGTTTACACGTTATTCAACCCAATAATCAAACTCATTTAAAGAAGATAAAAAATTTACGTAAATGTAACATTGTTAAGGAAAAGGAATAAAGTGAATATTAAAACATCATAAATATTTATGCAAAATTAGAAGGGAGCACGACTCTCATTAACTACTTCGGTCTTCAATCACAGCACATGTATGTTTCGAATCTCTAAAAATCTTACCGCCCATTCACCTCCAACACCAAAAGAAAGATCTCACACTCACACTACTAAGAAGTCACAAGCAATGGTGTGTCCAAGAATTAGAGTGAAGGCACAACTGAGAGAAGAAAAAGAGGGTGAAACATGTGTTCATAAAAAGCGTTGATTTTAAGGTTAAAGAGTTTTTCGTTGTTTAAGTCAAAATTTAAACGAAATTAATTAATTTTTTTAATTCTACCTAGCCTGGACACTAAATTAGGTCTATTAACGTGGCATCTAAATACTAATTGACCTGTATATAACGGCACGTGTAAATACATCCTAATTTTCTTCCAAAAAAGTCTTAAATTAAGCAGACTTGTAAAATTTTAACCCTTCATTGAGCTAGTTTCAAGTCCCAAAATGATCAAACTCAAAAAGGTTAAGCCCCAATTTGAACTTTTAGCCCTCAAATAAGTAATAAAAAACAATAATATAAACTAGGTACAAGGCCCCTTACCCAACTAACATGAGACAAGCAAATGTTTGTGAAAGAAGGGGCAACAAGCAAGAGAGAGAAAGACATAAAAGTTGTCATTATTCCAATAGATGACAGTGTATATTCAAGAGGAATGAAGATGGAAGCAACTTTTTTCGATTTTTGCAACTACTTTCTAAAGTCAGTGAAAATAAAGATTTTATATTTTTCATAAATTTTTTATGGGCTTTTTGTTTTGTTTTTGAAAACAAGAAATCGAGACATTATAAAACCAAACACGATTTAATATTTTATTTCGAGGAACCAGCAAAAAAGAAACTTTAAAAAGATGAAGCATGCTGAACGAACTCTAGAAGAGGAAGGCATTTTTTAAAAAACAACAAAATAAACATAAGAAATAAACAAAAACAAATATTGCAGTTTCTTAAATTTAATAAAAAATTATAATCTTGTAATTTTTATTTTATTATAATCTAAATTTATTGCTAATTTATTATACATTATTTAATTATTTAACAATCATTTTATTTTTATTTTATTTTATAATGAACTTATTATTTTATTGTATAGCGAAACAACCGAGAGATAACATATTTTATTTCATTGTTATCTATTCTTAACTAGGAATAATATATTATTTTTTATTTTGAAAAATTAAATTTATAATTATTTAATAAATATATTTTAGATATAAAATATCTTTAAAATACATATATTTTATAAAATTTTAAATATCAAATATTTAATTATAAATAATAATGTTAATTTTAATAATTAAAATATATTAATAAATAAGCATTAATTTATAAATAAAATTTTAAATATTATTACTTGTATAATAATTTATTTAAATAACATATGATAAATTATTATTATTTTTATCAAATATTGTATTAGTCCTGAATAACATACAAGAGGAATTGAATTACATGTGTTCATTTTCCCCCCTATTTGTAAATGAATGAATGAATTGTATGTTACGAATGATTATGAAAATATGATATATTATAATCATAAAAACAATTATATAATAATTAAAAAGAGTACAAATAAAGATAAAACCATTTTATTGTGGTTTACTAAATAATTCTTGGGCTACAACCACCTTTTAAGCTTCACTTAAAAATTTTATTATACCCTCTATATAACATCTTCGTTCTCATGGTAAAGAAGAACCCTTACATTTGTCTTACTTTGCCACAAGTGAAGAGTAACAAATCTTGTTCAAGGTTGAAAGGAATCTTCATAAAGTGTATCTTAAGTAATTTCCATTTTGCAATAATTATACGACTTAAAAACTCTTTCTCTTACTCACGTAAATGAATAAAGACTGAATATATATTAGTTATTGAAAAAATAAATTCACTAACCTCTCAAAGCTTTTAAAAACTGTATAGTATGTCTAGCCTGGTTTCCATATATGGGCTATATATACTCAAAACAACTTAAAATAGTCATTAGCAAAAATAATTATTATTATAAGGATTTGTAAGAGTAGCAGTGGTTGACCAATGTACAACAATGGTCATCCAATATAGTCACAAACTGATGATACATATTTTAAAGTTTGAGAGAGCTAGGAACAGGAAAGTGAGAGACTTAGACCAAGTTCATTGTATAAAAGATGAATTGGGGGGGGGGGGTGCTCATGGTTGAAAATGACATTAGGAGACAATAACAGATATATTTTATGGCCTTTTTAATGGAGGCATAGAGGACATCTCTTTAGGGAATCTTATAGAAGTATCGTAACTTTACCTGTTACTGACAAATTATAAGGGTAGAAATTAAAAAACCTTTGAGGGAGATGAAGACTGAAAGGATAGTAGGGCCTGTTGAGATACCCATATAGGTGTGGAAGAGCCTAGACGAAAAGAGTTTTACTTGACTAGACAAGCTTTTCAATGTGATCTTTAAGTATGCAAAAATGTCAGATAAGTGGAGACTTAGGATGCTAATTTCTCTATACAAGAACAAATAGGACATCCAAGGCTATAACAACTATAGAGACATTAAACTACTTAATCACACCATGAAATTATGAGATAAGGTAATTGAGAAGAGAGTGAGAAAGGATGTTCTTATCTCAGAGACAAGTTTGGCTTCATATTAGGAAGGTTTATGACAAAAGCTTTACATGTGCTTAGAAGACTAATAGAATATTACAGGGAAAGACAGTAACCTACATATAATTTTTATTAATTTAAATAAGGCTATGACAATGTACTTAGGGAAATCATGTGGATGTGTTTAGAAGTTAAGGGTTCCATTGAAATATATACGGGTTATAAGGTATATGTATGGAGGTGGAAAGATAAAACTAAGGATGATAAGAGGAGATATGAAATACTTTTATATCGATATCGACTATACCAAGGCTCCTCATTAAGTCCCTTTTTATTTGCAATAGTAATGGATGAACTCAATAAGAATATCCAAGGGGATGTTCCTTGGTGTATGTTGATTGCTGATAATATTATTTGAGTAGATGAGACAAAAAAGAATCTTAATGTCAAGTTAGAAGTTTGGAGGGATACGTTAAAGTCGAAGAGCTTTAAATTGAGCATGACTAAGATTAAGTATTTAAAGTGTAACTTTTTAAGCCATAGTATGGCTTTCGATGTGGAGGTAAAGATTGGTTCAGAATTTATACCACAAAAAGAGTGATTTAAGTATTTAGGATCTATCATCCAAAGTAATGAGAAATCGATAAAGACATAGTTCACTGTATTAGATTAGGGTGCTTAAATGAAAAAGTGCAGTAGGAGTTTTATTTAACAAGAAGATATCATTCAAACTCAAAAGCATTAAGCTAACTGCACTCTATGGGATGGAGTGTTAGTCCATCAAATAGGTACATAGTCATAAGCTAATGGTGATGAAGATGAGGATGCTCTATTGGATATACAACCTTATTAGAAGTCAGGAATGCAATAATAAGAGACAAATTAAATGTGGATAATATTAAAGAATAAAAGAGATAAGACTTCGGTAGTTTAGACATGTTAAGAGGTACATGTTAAGAGGAGACACTTTAATGCTCCAATAAGAAGATGTAAGAAAATCGTACTTAGAGACTATAAAAGGAAAAAAGGAAGGCCTTAAAAGAACTAGGGGAAAGTAATCAAGAATAATACGACTCTGCTAACATAGCCTTTAATAGAAAACTTTGATATATTAGAATATGGATAAAGAATCTCATAGAGATCCTTTTCCTTCTGTCTTTTAAATATTTTCCTTCAAGTAATCTTATGTCTTATATTTAGCTTAAACTTTTAATATATAGTACTTCCCTTTTAATTATTTAGCTTAAACACTTCTTTACTTAGTGTAAATATTTTCTTGTAACAAATTGTTTGATTTATTTATTTACTTGTCTTATTTCTTATTTGTATATTTATTTACATATTTTTTTATTTTACTCTTTATCTTGTTTTACATTTATTATATTACTTATTATATTTTTATATATTTTTGTTATTATATTTTATATATTTTATTTTTGTTATTACTGCGTGCGTGTGCATGTGTGTGTGCGGGCGTGCGCATACATGTTATATAGGTCTATCGAAAATAGTCTCTTTGATAGTTAGAAATAAAGCTACGTACTACTGAACCTTCCCAAATCTTGCGTTTTAGCAAGACTTTCCGTAAATTATTGTCATTGTTGATTACTTAACCACATTGGCACACTTATTAACAAATATATTCAAAACCCTAACATTACCATCCAAATCACCATATTATTTGGCCAAACTTACTATAACAAGTTTATTGAAATTTCTTAAGTTTTTTCAAAGATAAAAAAACATTCATTTGATAAAAACTTTATTAGAAACCATTTTGAAAGATCCTCAAAAGTTTATTTAAATACCAAGAGGTTTTATTTTCTTTAAATATCAAAACAAATTTCTTCTTGATTACGAAAGTATTATGCATTGTGTCTATATATAATTGATTATAAAATGACTACGTCATTAATTCTTTGAAAAAGATAAGCTTAAAAGGATAATACAATTATTTCATTAAATCTTAATGTTCTTGATTTCTTCTTATTATCGATTTGTCTCTTAAATAACATACATGCTTTAATTTGATTATTTTCTCATTATTTGATTGCTCGATTAATTCAGTTGGCTCCTTTCATCGCCTTTCCATTGACCATGATATTTCATATATTAACTTGCCAATATCACTAGGAATAAAAGCATTGCTGGTAACATATTTTGTTAACCTCACAAAATATTCGTTGGATATTAGAGAAAATAAATAATATTGAGTAAGTTCACTTATGTTAAAGCAATATGTAATTCATATTCCTCTTTAATTTATGCATCATGAATGATAAAGTATCAATATCATTATTAAATCCCTTTGGTCAACAATAAAAAAGGGTGTATACATCATGAATGATAAAGTATCAATATCATTATTAAATCCCTTTTGTCAACAGTAAAAAAGGGTGTATATCTATACAAAAATCATTAAGCAACAACAGGAAAAAAATAACTTCTCTCTCTCCCTTTTCAAATTGTCTATCACGTGAGAAAAACGTATAAGAAAAGTGTTTATCAAGTAAATGAGTAATTTTTTAAAAGCTCATTTACCAATTTAAGAAATAATAAATATTTTTTTCTAGGCTCATACAATAATACTCTGTCCACCTAAATATGCATGCCCAGTAATTATTCTCAAATATTGTCAATAGGAAAGTACATGTACCTCTTTTTATACATATTATCAATGCTTGCATCATTTTCTTCCTCACTTGATTTCATAATCTTTGAATACTAATTTCTTTACTTGGCTCATATTAGGAATCTTGGTGATTTTCTTTTAAAATTAATTGTTGGAGATATTATTAATGTTTTTTGTTTGTTATCCATAGAGGTGATACCAATTGTTAGTATTTATTTGATGCCATTTGTTATTGACCTATAAAATAAAAGGATCAACATGTTCTAAGAACCTACACAAACTTGGATCCTTGGAAATTAGTTCTTAAACCTTTTTCAAACTATATATTTGTGGATTTACTTAACAAACATTATTTCAATGAATAATTTCTATAGATATGTCCATAATCACTACCAAAATAACATCTCATATGATGGGACTTAAAGTATTATTATCATGCACGAAAGACTTAGAAGAGTGACTTTCATGTATTATTAGGTCTTGATAGATGTTGTGGGTGACACAATGCTCTCTTTTGGATATGTGAGAGATTAAAATCTCTCCTTTGTGGGATAGTGAGACCTAAAAAATTATTAGGAATACGATGCTTTCTTTTCCATGAAAGTATAACCTATGATGATTCCAAATAAATGTCACGATCCTTTGTTTCATATATTAAATAAGAGCAAGTATCATACATTTTATGCTTATAATAAGACTTATAAGAATTGTGGGCTTACTTCTTGCCATTTTAATAATAAAAAGGCCTTTATGAATGTGAAGAAATGTTGAATGTTCTCTTAGGTTGACCTTGTATAAAAACTATGCCTTTTTTTTGCTACCTTGCCTTTTTTGTTTAGAATGTGCCTATACATAAATGTATAAAATTTCCTTTGGTTTTCGATCTAGAAGACGATAGATGGGCATGGATTGTTGTACATATTTAGGAAATGTAGCATGCTCATATGGTGATTTAGATATATACTCATTATATAAATACTTCCCTTTACAAAACTTGCATTGCCATTAGATGGTACACATCCATAAGTGAAATCAATTTCATGCCTACCATTAGAGCTCTTTTGAGCTCTAAGCATCCTAGTCAAATTTTCACTACTAATAGAGAATCTAGATAAGGACTCGTTAAGGTCATTGATCTCCTTCTTTAATACCTCATTTCATGCAACAAATCATGCTCATTGTTTTAAACCTCTTATATTTGAAAGATATTTTATTCCTTTCTAAGCTCATAATTTATAAGCATTCAATAAGTTCTTCATAAGATAAATCATTATTATTATCATCATTATTATTATTAATAAAAGAGGATGAACTAGGAAATACCTCATAATTATTTGACACAAAGTATAAGTGAGCTACCTTATTATTCCATTACTTACTTGGGGAATTGCATGTATCATCTTATGTGATCTTTAGTGCTCTATTCTTCCTTTGATTTTTTTCACACTTTTCACTCCACTCTTGATTTCCATCTAGATTCTCACCAAGCTTATTGTGAGTAATATTACCGTCATTAGTACCAATATCATTATGACAATCATTAACATATATAAGATCAAGTATGCACCACATATTATGATCATTTTGACACATTGAAACTTTAGCTAACACATTTCTATCTAATGAAAAAATTGTATTTTTTACTCATTATTGAAACAAGTATATTGTTATTCCTACTTTATTGGCTATTCTTTACAATCCCCCATAATTTAAAATCTTTTATTGTGGGAAAGGCTTTCCCCTCAGTTAAAAAAAACAAGTAATCATTTACTTTGAAAAATGGAGCAATATTAATATCTTGGTCCTCTTAACTAAAATGAATTTTGAGCTATAATGATCTTTACTCACAATTTGCTAGAAATATATGGGAAATTAGCGAGATATACTTTGACACTAATTATTAGTTCCCAAATGTCACACAAGAGATAGCAAATTATATACGTTCACTTTTTACCATATTTGTAAACTAATGAATGAATGCTTATTTTAAATGATCATGCCAATTTGATATATGATAATTACAAAACAACCATAATAACAATTCAAAGAGTGTAGGAACAGAGAAACAAGATCGATTTATATTATAGTTAAACAACCTATGGTTTATGTGTTTTGAAAAGATATTGGTCGACCACACCACTAAGAAAGTCTCTAATAAAATCATTGCTTTAAATATGGATGGGACGATCATTGATAACAAGTGTAAAATCAAAAAGGAGGCGGAGAGCTTCTTTCTGGGAACACTTGGCACTCCCTCCAAGGAAAAATCTACGGTACGTTTCATAAGGGAAGTACTTAAAGATCAGCTCACAGAAGGAAAGCAATGTATTAGCCAAACAAATTACTAGGGAGGCAGTTGAGGCATTATTGAAAGGGATGAATCCTGATACGGCTCCGAGGATAGATGGTATGAATATGTTCTTTTATGAAAAGACATGGAGAATGACAGGTAAGATAACGTATGAGGCCATTGAGGAATTCTTCAAGAATAGGCAATTGTTGTTGGAGATTAACAAAACTTTACTTTTCCTAATACCGAAAGGGGAGAAATAAGAAAAAGTTAGTGACTTTTGACCTATAGCATATTGTAACTCACTATATATAATCATAGCAAAGGTGCTCTCAGAGAGAATCAAAAGTGTGTTTCCAAAACATATAGGAAAACAACAGGGCGCACGGTTGATTGGAGATAATATATTACTTGTATAGGAATTATTGAGTAATTATTAAAGGAAAAGGGGGAAAAGGAACTGCACAATCAATATAGACTTCAGAAAAGCATATGACTCCTTGGATTGGAGCTTCATCCTCAATTACATAAAATCCCACAACTTGCCTGCAATATATATAGAATGGGTAGAACGATGTATAACCAGAGTCTCCTACAATGTGTTAGTCAATGGTGAACCCTCCAGCAAAAGATGCTAGAGGATTGCGTCAAGGGGACCCAATGTCACCTCTCCTATTCTCCACAGCAATGGCAATTTTGAACATATTGATTGTTAGGGTTATAGAGAGGAGCTCCCTTTTCAAAGTTCACTCTAAATGTAAGAAATGTGGAATCTTAAATCTGATTTTTACAAATGATCTACTCGTTTTCTTAAGAGAAGATCATCACTCTATTACTTCACTAGTTAAATCTCTAAGAATTTTCACAAAAGTTTCAAGGCTGGGAGTAAACAATCAAAAGAGTAGGTTGTACTTATCTGTTAATACAAGATAAAATGCTCAGTGGTTTTCTAACATTACAGGTAAAAAGGTACATTCACTACCTTTTACATACCTTGGAATACTAGTCAACTCTATAAAGCATAGATATTTGGACTGCAAGCCATTTGAGGAGAAGATTAGGAGGAAGATTTAGAATTGGAGTACGAAGTGCCTTTCTATGGTCGGTCGCCTACAATTGATTGTATCTGTCATCTCTTCAATCAATGTCTACTGGGCCTTACATTTGGTAATACCAAGTATGGTAATTAAATCCATCAGTATGATTATGAGGGATTTTTATTGGAATGGGAACAGATAAGGTAAGACCAAAGTGAAGATCAAATGGTCAGATATTTGCAAGCCTAGAAAACAAGGGGGACTTGGTCTTATTCTAATTCAAGTAGTCAATTCAACAATGTTAACAAGAAGATGCTGGAGGCTAATAAAGAAGGAAAATTCCCTATGGGAGAGTTGGGTTAGGAGCGAATACCTAACTAAAGAAACTATCCAGAATGTTAAGATTCTAGTTAGGTGTTTAGCTACTCTCAAGAAGATAATAGAGACAAGGGAGATTATTAAACCTTATGTGAGACACAAGGTGGGATATGGTAAGGGAGCAAGCTTTTGGTTTGATAAATGGCTAGATATAGGAACTTTGTATGAACAACCACATCTTTAGGAGCTAAAACAACATTTCTCGAAGAAATACACAGTCCAGAATGGCCTAAGCAACAAGAAGAAAATACAGAGGATAGTTCCTAAAACACTGGTGAAAACTCTCCTGCTCAATTCTAATCTTTTTTAGGAGGAGGATAAAGTGACTTGGATGAGGACTTATGATGGTTTATTCAATAACAAACAGTACAAAGTTTACTGTAGGCTATGGAGAATAATGTGTGCTGGTACGAATTAGTTTGGGATAATAGATTACTCCGAGGGCATCCCTTACCTCTGGATGGCTATCTGAGGTAGGCTACCAACCCAGGACAGGCTCAAGAAATTCTTGCTAATTCCTAACAGGTGCTCATTATGTGAGAAAGACAGTGAATCTATCAAGTATTTGTTTATCAAGTGCCAATATACAAGTAGCATATGGGAAAGAATTGCAAGTAGGTGTGGGGCTCAGAGTCTCCCATATGTATGGGAAGATATCATCAGTTGTAATACAATGGATAAAATATCACAATAGCAACATGGCACAAATGTATAAAATTGCGTTGACTTACCTGTTAGGGATATCTGGAAAGAAAGGGATAGACAGATCTTCTCTTTTTTTTTGGGTAAATCAGTAATGATATAAATTAAAAATTTATGTACAGCAAAAGTTTGCCAAAGATGGCAGCCGGTTACCTATCCTGAATGCCATATCTGACAATATAAGGATGCATATCGGAGTGTTCTTGAAAGATAGAGTTTTCAACATAGAGATGAAATAAAGATGCAGAATAGCGTAAACCAAATGGTTCAAAAGGTAATCAAGGCTAAGGATAAGAAGAACGGATGAGAGTACCTGGAAATGAACAATCATACAAATGATCCCAGGTAGCGAGTTATACACATAAAAAATGTATAAATTAAAAGAGAACAAAGAGTAGAGTGTGAAGAGCAAGAACCTAGTAAACTGTTGATATCTCTTACCTGTTATGAGATTGCTTCTGCATGCTTAGAATATGAGAGAGTTTCACGAGACTCTTTCAAAAACTTCAAAGTTCCCAACCCTAATTGGGTAACAATTGAAGACACGACAATATGAGGTTTGATTTGGGGGAGCAACAACGGTTGACAACTTGCTGAAATGTTCAATAAATACTTATGTGTTTGTGATTGATGTTTTGGTAACTGCTGAATCGTGAAAATAGGTGTTTGACAAGTGCAGTTGCGGTTGCTGAAAAGAGATAAAATGACTAAAAAGCCCATTAATTTAATAAACTATTAATTATTATATAAATAATTAAAAATATATTATTAGTCATATAAATTTAAATTTATAAATAATAAAATATTAAATTAAAATAAGAAAATATAAATTAAATAATTTTATTAAATAAAATATTTCATAAAAATATATTATTAGTCATATTAATTAAGTATCTGTTTGATTGAGCTTTTGGAAGGTGAATAAGTAATTTTTTCCACCGCAAAAGCTTTTTTTAAGAAAAATGAGTGATTGGCTATAAAATGAAAAATCACTTTTTTAGTAGATATAACTTTTTTGGCAGCTAAAATACAGTTTTTTAAGAAGCTCAAATTTGGAGCTTCTCAAAAAAATACTTTTTCAGGTAGATTTTTCATATCAATTAATAAGCCTATTTTTAGTCTCTTTTATTCTTATGTTTTACACATAATTACGACAATACCCACAAACACATCTTCACATTTATTTTAAGATTTATATAATATTATTTGACTTTTTTATATGTTTTAATATTTATTTTTGATATTAGTTTTACTTATGTTATAATCCATACAAAAGATTTGGTTAGATATATTTTCATTTATGTTTCATATGGTTTAAAATTATATAATAATTAATATATTGTGCTTTGTATATTGTTTAATATATTTTAAATAATATTTATATGCATAAATGATTTTTATTACAAAATAAAATATAGTTAAAATTAAAGTATATTTATTTTTATGTTGTCAAATAACCTATAGTATGAAGCTCTTTCAAAATTTTTTTTTTTAAATGACAACCTAATAGTCAACTATCTTTTTAGAAAAACTCTTCTAAAAAAAGTTCTACTAACAAAAGCTCTACTGACAAAAGCTCTACTGATATAAGCTCATCTAAACGGACAATAAGAGTATAATGGAAAATAATACTTATAGTGAAAGTTATTAATGGAAAGCAAAATTTCTTCCTCAGAAGCAGTTTCTTACCGTAACCCTCTTTCTGCTTATTGATTTCTGTGGTGACATCACACTTTTCTTCAACCTTCGGTTGCTTTTTTGAAAGAGCTCTACTAACAAAAGCTCTACTAATATAAGCTCATCTAAACAGGCAATAAGAGTATAATGGAAAATAATACTTGTAGTGAAAAATGAAAAGTAAAATTTCTACAGCAGAAGTAGTTTCTTACCATAACCCTCTTTCTGCTTATTGATTTCTGCGGTGGCACCACACTTTTCTCCAACCTCTAGTTGTTTACCACAAATCTAAACATGTGACTGCGTTTGAAAACTATAGTAAATAAGTAATTATTCCCACAGCACCGTAGATCCAAACGCACCCTAAGGGTGGCTTTACCCCTCAAAAAATGCTACCGTCTTGTTAGTTATTCTGCTTTGGTGTCAACGTCATCGTTTCTTGGTTACTTGGTTTTAATACTTCTGTTTGGATGAAACGTGGTCATCCTGGGTAAGAGTTGTAAGAGAGTTTACTCTCCATACGTTATTCCATGAATTTCTTATCATTAATTCATTTTTTAAAATAAAAAAAAATCAAAACTTCTCAATTTCTTTCAAAAATTAAAACACATTCTTTGACAAAAAGTTGATTCAAAATTATTTCAAAAATTTTATTTAAAAATTAAAAGGTTTTTCTTAAAAGTCGAAATAATAGTTTTAATTATAAAAAAATTTATGTATTATATGTTATATGTAGATGATTCGTTAAATGATTAAGCTCATAACTTATTTAACTAGATAAGATAATGCTCAAGAAGAATTATATTAATTTGCTTAAATTTTGATATATTTGATTCCTTCTTGTTTTGAATTTGCATATATGATTCAATTTACTTATTTTATCACGTCTGATTGCTCAATTGATTCACTAACTCTTTTGTTTACTTTATCCTTTTATCGAGCGTGATATTCTACATACTAAATTACTAATGTTGTCAAGAATAAAACATTATACATAACATATTTTGATATCACTAAAACCATTGGTTAGAACTTTACTTGATCTAACATACATATTTTGATATCACTAAAACTATTAGTTAGAACTTTACTTAATCTAACATATTGTAAAAGCCATTCTAATTAAATTGCTTAATTAATTCATAAAATTATTTTGTCCCTAAATTTTATGTAATATTTAATTATTATCAACAATAAAAGTATAGTTACATTGACATTAATAATAAATATATTTTTATTTAAAATGAATATAATATAAAAAATATATTGAATTAAACAACCCCTGAACAATTTATTATAAAAATATTTAGAATTAAATATTTTATTTTTTAAGAGATCTAAAATAAATTACATTCTGAATAAATACAACAAAACGAGATGAAAAGAAGTTATATGCCGTAGATTTGAAATTTGGGTATAAGTAAAACTTTTCATATTTAATTATACTTGATCAAGTTTAATTGATGGATTCCATACAATTTTTGATAAAGCATAATACTGGCATATAGCTTCTTTATTTGATTCGTGTGATAAAAGTCGGATTTGATTTAATTTAATTTTCTTCATTGGTAATTTATTATTAAACGAAAAGGGAGAAAAGCCTTCTTTAATTAATTAACATTTTTGAAGAACTATTAAAAATAAAATGGTATGATAAATGCAGTGGGAAACGGTGAAAAAAGAAATATGAAAAGATGGACTCGTGGGACCACAAAAGAAGAGCCATCGGAAAGTTCGACTGTTAGAGATCTCTATTGATGAAGCAAATGGAATGGCTAGACGGCATCGATCACTTAAAGTATCGTGGGCCCTCCAGTAACAGATTACGTGATGTGATATCGTCTGTAAGTTGAATACAGAGATAGGCAACGTGGCAAAAGCACAGACGTCCGATGGCTGATGCAAAGGACGAAAGAACCAGTACGCAAGAAAAAACCCCGGTGAAAGAAAATAACGTAAGGGCGTGCATCACCAACATAGACTCGCAACCACGCGAAAAGTAGCGAAGCGAAACCCGGACATGTTCTTGTTAAAAAAACCGGATTTCATAATCGTCGATAGGTCCGGGACTTTTTGTAGTTGGAGGATGGTTTGTGTCGGTTTTTTCTCGGTCAAAAACCAGGAAACAGCATGATAAACGCTTAAAACGCCATTCGAGCTGCGCCAAACCCTAATTCTGCCCTTCGATTTCTGGCGTTAATATTCTCATCTCCATTAAAGAACGTAAGTTCTACGCTTGTTTACTTTTTTCTTAGTTTTTGACCGTTTGTTTCTGGTTCTGATTGTTCCGTGAATTAATTTGATTCTTGTTGTCTTTTAGCTCGGTCAGATCGGTCACTTTGAGCGAGTGTTCGGTCTGTGTCAGTTTTCATGCACCTGTGATGGTTTGATCATTGGTTGGCTGTTAATTCGTGGTTTCTAGTTGAGAAGATTGCAAGCATGGATTTGGTGTCAAGGTGTAAGGTATTTCAATTTCATTTTTTTCGTTATTTATGTGTTTCTTTTCATATCATTTGAAAAAAACATGAATTCAAATTACTAAATGGTTTAGTTATTTGAAGTTAATTGGTACCCGTTGTCTAATGCTTCTGTTGGTAGTGTATAGTCGGTTATGCATATTGGGAGTGTGGAAATGTGGAAATGTGAAATGTTTTTCCATTAACCCAACTTGTGGTTGAGCTTTGTCGGGTTGAAGTTGTTGGTTTATATGCTTCCTCAAATTTCTTGGTTGTGCTTCTTGTGATTCTTTTGTATAAAATTAGATTGTGGGTATTTGTTACAAATGGGGTTCTATAGTTCACTCGGTGGATGCTGGTCTAACTGGTCCTGTCCCATGAGTTAGGAATTTCTATGTACGTGAGTGATTCATTGGTTCTAAGCCTTCAAGTCTTTGCTCTATTGTTGTCTCATTTCACGCACACGACAGAAAGGCTCCTCCCTTTCTTGTCGTCTATTCCATCCATAAGTCAACTCCTGTTGAAGCTCCTCTCAACTACAACTGAGTTTACTCTATGTACATAGCAGCAGTGCCAGTTGTTGGTGCTGTGTTCTTGACTTTGACTGCCTTCATTTAGTATCCGGTCAAGTGATTTAGCTAAGATGTTTTTCCCTTTCTTTCTAATATGCTGAGCTACTTTCCAAATTTTCTGGTAGGATAAGTTGGCATATTTCAGAATAAAGGAGCTTAAAGATGTCCTAACTCAATTAGGCCTATCAAAGCAGGGGAAAAAACAGGTCAGATTCCTTGAGCATTTCTATACTTTTTTTCACTTCATATTGTCATGATTGCTGACTGAATGTATTGTCAAGCATTGAGTTTCAAGTTGGTGAATACTTGTAGCCATGGCTTTAATTGTTCTGAAGAGTTGACGATTCATCCGTGGGGTTGGATTTCCTTGCATGACATCATAAGCAATACTTTATACTATTTCAGCAATGCATATGTGCTCGGTGACATTCTGTCTTTGCGCATTAACCTTTGCTGTATTTAAAATGCGTAGGACCTTGTTGACCGGATATTATCTATTCTCTCTGATGAGCAAGGTAATGTACCTTTTTGCTGGCAAGCTTTAATATACCTTATTTCTTGCAAGCTCTCTTTTTGGTATATAAAAAAATTATTTGGTTAATCTAGAGCATTTTTTCTTTCTTGTTTCTGTTGTGATTTGGCTTGCTTAAACCATGAACTCATGAGTCTCTATCAACAGTCTGTAACCTTAGATGTTTAACATATTATTGATCAGTGTTTATGCATTTCATTTAGCGAGATATAATATTCTTGTTAACTTTATATGCTTTTAGACATGTTGCTGTGTACATATTACTTGGTAATAAAAACAGCTAATTGCTCAATCAATTGTTTACTATTTCACATCATTGAAACTCCTTGTTAAAAACATTTTTATATTACATTTTGTAGACATTTTTTACTACATAAATAACAATTATTTACGTATTAGAGAATGAAAATTGAACATGCAGTTCTATCCATAGGCACAATGCTTATGATTGGAATCATTTTAAGTGTACGAAAGCACAATTGAGTGGATATCTCAAGTTAAGCTTGAGAACCAAAACTCTTTAATGATATAGCAATATGGGGAGTAATGGTTCTTTGTGAGTTCTTTTCCTGCTAGCTGACGCTCATGTCATAGAGGCCATGAAAGATTTCCTCTTTAGTATCTGTTTTACTAAACAACATGCTACTCCTTTGGGATTCTTTCCAGCCAAATTCCCCTTTTGAAGCTGCTTACTGTTTCTGATGGTTTAATCTACACTTATGTTTTTCTTTTTTCAATTTTTAATTCGTACATGTTTTACTAAAGTTTATGCTACTCCTTTGGGATGCTTTCTAGCCAAATTCCCCTTTTGTAGCTGCCTACCGTTTTTGATAGTTTAATCTACACACATTGACCTTTTTCCTTTCTCAAATTTTGATTCATAAATGTTTTTCTACTATTATATTGACCTCATTTCTTATTCCTGGTCTTTTCATGAATTAAGCTTTTCATGAATTAACATTGTCTTTAGTTTCACTCTTTATAGTTGCAAGGATGTGGGCAAAGAAAAGTGCTGTCAGAAAGGAAGAGGTGGCCAAACTAGTTGAAGACACTTACAGGTTCATCATTTACATATGTGTCCCATTAAAATATTTCCACGTTCAGTAAAGCTTTCTATATAATTTGTTTGAAGTTTTAAGAAACTTCAATACTTGCTTTTGTTCAACTCATTCACATGCACCTTTGGTTTTTGTATTTAGAAAAATGCAGGTTTCTGAGGCAACTGAGTTGGCATCGAAGGCGCAGAGTGTTATGGATAATAGTGCTACAAAAATTAAAGGAGAAATTGATGATTCCTCTGTATTAGATGTGACAGTACGCTGTCCATGTGGCAACTTATTGGAGACGGAGTCAATGATTAAGGTTTATACTTAACATCTTAGATTCATTCCTGTTCTTGTAATTGTATTTGCATACAAGTTGTAGGTAGGTATTGCAAATTTCATCATTTAAGGGAATTGTTTCATTTTCAAAGTATGGTAGGTGTGATTTAGGTTTTTCAGTTGTAAAAGATCACCTCTGTCTCTATATCGTGTTTTTGGGTAACATATATCAACTAGTTTAATAGAATTGCGTATCTTAGCATCAGAACCATGTCTATACCCTTCAGCAATTAAATATCCATTTCTTTTTCATGATGTTATTCATCTTTGTTATTTGTGTTATTTTTATTGAGGGGATGAATATACACATACATAGAAACTTTCTTGGAATCCTTATCCTAGTAGTAAAGAAATTCCCAACTAAAATATCCAAAATAGAATTAAATTGTATTCTAATAAGCATAAGAATGCTTTGACACAAAGAAAGAATGGAAAAACGAGGGTCAGAAATCCCAAGTTTGTATACAAATTATTTATTCTTAAATAAGTTCCTAAACAACTAGGATAAAGTCAATTTTAGCTTGTGTTGTCTTTGTTGACACCAACTCTTACTCTTTATTCCGCCAACTTAAAGCTTGTGGTTGAGTGATTTCCCCCCTTTGTATAGCTTTTGTAAACTCTAAGCTCTTTCGCATCACTATTGTTATGCTTCCACCCTTTTGGTTAAAGCTGTCCCTATCATGCTGCTAATGATATGTGCCTTTGATTGGCAGTGTGAGGACCCAAGATGTGCAGTCTGGCAACATGTTGGTTGTGTTATTTTTCCGGAAAACATGGAAAATGATCCACAACTTCCAAACCTGTTCTACTGTGAAATTTGTCGACTCAGCCGAGCTGACCCGTATGTATATTAATGCTCACTTAGTTATCTTCTTACTGTTTCTGTCTTTTGCTCATTTTCAGAATTTTCCTCTGAAGATCTTGTAATTGCACACCACGAGGCTTAGCCATAAGAGGCTGCATAAATAATTTATGTTTTATGGTTATGCTCGCTGTTTTAATTTTTGTCACATTCATGATTATACTTGCTTTATTGTCAAATTATTTTCTTCTCTTTTACTCATGATTGATGGTATTAATGGCTAATCTTCACTCTTCATTAAATTTTAAATTCCATACATCTAATGGTTAATTGCTCAAAACAACTGCAAAGTAATTGAACTGTATTATCATAATTCATTATTGGCTAGGAAGGTTAACTTATGCAGTTAGAAGTTCGAATGCAGTTCCAAGTATGTGGTTTAAATGGTTCTTCGTTGAGGGCAACTTTGTTAGTTGGTTGTTGAGACAATGGAAAATGATTTCCATGATCATTGGCAAACAATGAATTATTTTCTCTTTTTGTGGTCCATTTGAAAGGTAGCATAACAATCTTATGGAGTGGTTTTCAGTTGAGAGGTTCTATCTTCATCTCTCTCAGTTTGGGGCAAATCTTGATGAATGTAAAAACTTACGGGTCTTTGTTCTTCTTTTTTCAATTATAATCCCCTATTTAAGATATTTTTCATTGGAATTCTTTGCATGTTTTCTGCTCAATTTCACTGTCTTAACATGTTTCCCCACTTTCAGTTTTTGGGTTACAGTTGCCCACCCCCTCTTTCCTGTAAAGTTGGCTACTACAAGCATTCCAACTGATGGGTGAGTTCTTCATGAATATTCTTCTGTGCTGTTTCAATGTACTTTCAAATTATGAATACATTTACTTCATATCATCAATTCAACAAGTATACTCAACATAGTTAGCTTTCCTAGATAATGTGAGCCATGTAACTTACACAAATTGTTTGCGTAAAGTTTCTGTTGAGTTTTGGTTTCACATTTTGTGGTGCCTAATTAGTGGCAGACAAAAGTGACAACTTAATTGTCATGTTTGAATTATACCTTGGTGTCTTCGTTGTGTAAACATCGTCTGTTATCAGAAAATATGCTGTTTCATGAGACGTATAGCTTGCAAAAAACCTGAACTGGAGTTAATTTAATAGTTGATTTTTTATTTTAAATTTCACCTTTCCTTTAGCCATTGATAAGAAGCATCATCAGTTGGCATGCATATTGATGACATATTTTTTTTCCCCCTGTTATTCTAGATCAAATCCTGTACAAAGTGTGGAGAAGACTTTTCATTTGACACGGTTGTACAAGGATTTGTTAGCAAAACAAGACTGTGATGTTCAGGTTTGGTGTTACATGCTTTTGACTTGTGTTACTTGATTAAACTTCAGCTGATGGCTTGCCTGTTATGCTTTACATTTCAGGCTTGGTGCATGCTTTTGAATGACAAGGTTCCTTTTAGGATGCAGTGGCCGCAATATATGGATCTACAGGTTAATGGTATAGTCGGTTAGCTTTTTAGTTCTCATGGTGTCTATCAATCTCAATTCCACAATTCAAAACCTTTTGTTTTTGAACCTATCTCATCTCCTCAACTCAGAATTGTAGTATTTGGATCCATTTTTAACTTCTTCAGATCTTTGCCGTTGTCAATGCCAATATTGTTAATTGAATCCATGTACAAGCTAGTGTAGCATACTTTCTCTTCTATTGTGGCTAGTCTTTATTTCTGGATACAGAAGACAAATGTCCATGGATATTTTGGATCTTGCGCATCAAATAAATTTGTTGCTTGGGACCTGCAGGTATGCCTGTACGTGCTATTAATAGGCCTGGATCACAATTACTAGGGGCTAATGGTCGTGATGATGGCCCAATTGTGAGTTTATTCCTGGACTCTGAAAGTTTTCATGCAGTTAAACATGTATTTAGTAACTGTGTTGCTCCTTCATTGCTGATCTAGATATTTATTCCTGAATACAATTTATACTTCCCTTTTCTTATAGATTACGCCTTGTACAAGAGATGGAATCAATAAGATTTCACTAACTGGATGTGATACACGCATATTCTGTTTAGGAGTAAGAATTGTCAAGCGACAAACTGTTCAACAGGTATTTATAATTTACTTTGGACTTGGTGATGGTAAAGTAAATGATATTTTAGTTGTGTAAAATGAGTAATTTGCAATTCCTCAAGTTGTAGTTCTCTAGTTTGGGATCATGTGATGCATACATTACCACAGGTAGAGAACTCATCCTCATTTTCAGTCTTTGTTCTTTTAATCACCAAAGTGAGTTTTCACTGCATTGTTTTTATGCTGCATACTATATGATTATTGGGACCCTGCCAATTTTTGTTTCACACAGTTGTTTTACGATCTGTCCTTGTCAGATAATCAACTTAATTCCTAGGGAGTGTGATGGTGAGCGGTTTGAAGATGCGGTTAGTCGTGTTTGTCGTTGTGTTGGTGGTGGAACAACGGACAACGCTGACAGTGACAGTGACCTAGAAGTTGTTGCAGATTCTTTTACTGTTAATCTACGTTGCCCTGTAAGTTACGTCTGATTTTAGCTTAAAAGTTTCTAACAGGTGTTATTTTTAGTTCAATGTGCGTCCAATTTGAATATAGCTAAATGCATTAAATACTAAAAGATTAAGAACGTATTCAGAGTTCCCTCCTGTGGTTGCTAGGCCCTCATCATTGATGATCAAACTGATGCATGTTCTGCTTCGCTATTGTTTATAATGCTGAAAATAGTTATGAGAAATGAGGAAGGTTGGTTAGGATGAAATTGGCCTACAGTGGCTCCAGTAGCAGATTATTGTTCTGCGAAGAATATAAAGCAAGTCTAAAAGGATTTTATGGCCCATGGTATAATAATTCTCAGGGTCCAGTGGTGACTATGGTATTATGGTCTTACTAGATTATCGGGAATGTATCTCAACCCTAATCTAGCGTCTGCTGGGGTCGGTAATTTTTCTGCTAGTCTGCCTTTAATAAACAAAACACTATATTAATATCCTACCATTATTTTCCCATCTTCTTCATATGTTTCATCCTCATTAGATATGCTTTGTTCATTATATCCTCTGCTTATGCAAGTCTTTTTATTTTTCAATGTTTGTTTTGTCAAATTCTCTGTTCCCTTCTGGCCTTTGTAAATATGAATTTTAGTATACTAAATTTGTGTTCATTGTGTGTTTCGGCATTGAAGAATTACCTCACTATTTTCGGCTTTTGGATTAGTGCTCTTAGTTTTGGTTGAATGTTGTGGTTTTTCATTCGAAATTGCCATCAAATGTTTAATATAATCGAACTTTGTATCTCAATTTCTAGATGAGTGGTTCAAGAATGAAGGTGGCAGGAAGGTTCAAACCTTGTGTTCATATGGGCTGTTTTGATCTTGAAGTTTTTGTGGAGCTAAACCAGCGTTCTAGGAAGGTAAACAATTGTTGATTTCTAATCGTTTTTCTTCCTCCATAAGCCTTTTGTCTCTGAGCCAGAAATGACCTCCATGCAGTGGCAGTGTCCCATTTGTCTCAAGAACTATTCACTGGAAAGTATAATCATTGATCCATATTTTAATCGCATAACTTCCAAGGTATTCTTACTTTAGTTTAAATTGGTCACAAGGATAGAGTTTGTTAATTGATTAGGTGTACTAATCAATAAAAGTATTTGTATATGTTGTTTACTTGATGGCATAACAGATGCGCCATTGTAGTGAAGATATGACTGAGATTGAGGTGAAGTCTGATGGCACTTGGAGAGTAAAGACCAAAAGTGAGGCTGAGCGCAGGGATATTGGAGAACTAGCCCAGTGGCACAATTCTGACAGTACTCCTTGTTTGACTAATGATGGAGAAATCAACTCGAAAACAGAGATGATGACTCAGATCAAGAAGGAAGGTGGTTCAGAAGGCCATCTTGGTAATGGTTTGAAACTTGGAATCAGGAAGAATCGCAATGGATTTTGGGAAGTTAGTAAACCTGATGATATGAACTCTTCCTCTTCTGGTAATAAATTTCAGAAGTTTGAAAATTGTGAACAGAAAATTATACCTATGAGTAGCAGTGCTACCGGTAGTGGTCGGGATGGTGAAGATCCAAGTGTAAATCAGGATGGTGGTGGGAACTTCGAGTTCCCAAACAATGGGAATGAACTTGATTCTTTATCTCTGAATGTAGATTCAGCATATGGATTTGCTGAACAAAATGTTTCTGCACCTGATGCAGAAGTAATTGTTCTCAGTGACTCAGATGATGACAATGATGTGCTAATTTCATCTGAACATGTTTACAAGAATAATCGATCTGATGATGATGGGGTTGTTTTTTCAGTGCCTGCAGGATTGGCAGATCCTTACCCTGAAGATCCTACTTTAAGGGCTGGGAATTATCCCTTCGATGCTAATGATGAGTTTATGCCACTCTGGCCATTGCCTTCTGGAACTCAAGGAGGTCCAGGATTCCAGTTATTTAGTTCAGATGTCACAGACCCATTGATTGATTTGCAGCATGGTTCTGTCAATTGTCCCATTGCATCAATGAATGGCTACACGTTGGCTGCAGATACTGTTATGGGATCTACTAGTTTGTTACCAGATTCTTCTGTTAAACGACCTGAGACAGACATGAATGGTGGCTTAGTTGATAATCCTTTGGCATTTGGTGGTGAAGATCCCTCCTCACTTCAAATTTTTCTTCCAACTAGGCCTTCGGATGCATCACTACAGCCCGATTTTAGAGCTCAAGTTGATCCATCCAATGGTATCCGCACTGAGGATTGGATATCTCTTAGGCTTGGTGGTGGTGCCGCAAGCAGCCACGGTGAATCAATTCCTACAAATGGGGCAAATCCAAGGGGCCAGGTGTCATCTGGAGACTCTGGCATGGAACCATTGATTGATGCTGGTTTGTTTCTATTCCTTTGGCATTATTTTTTTTTTCAGACCATCCTTATATGGAGTGGTCAGATACAATTGTTATTTTACTTGTGCTAGATTTTGTTGCATAAATACTCTTCCATCTTCCAATCTTTCATGTGCTGCTTTCAGTTTTAGCACTGATTATTATTGGTTATGCAGCTTCTTTACTTCTTGGTATGAATGATAAATCTGAGAAGGCTAGTCGGCAACGATCTGAATCTGATAGTCCCTTTTCATTTCCTCGTCAAAAACGTTCTGTGAGGCAACGTTTCTATCTGTCTATTGACTCGGACTCAGAGTAGAGGAGGGCCATGTTTGCTGAGATTATCGTTGCTTAGTTTAGAGTGTTTATGGGAACAGAATACATTTCCTGGAGTGAGTTGGTGACTGAAGTCCAAGTCATTAGGTAGAAATTGAAGAAATTAACATGTGCTCATAGCAACGAACAACTGAATGGTGGTCAGGTGGTGTGATGCATAAGAAAAAAAGGGTTATCAGCATTACTTACTCCTAAAACATTGTGATGGCACCAACAAAATATTTTGTTGCAGTTGATGAGCCGAGGCCTTGTATAGACTGGTCAATATTGTGCAGCATAACCTAGTGTCTGCTGCTGTTTGTTTTTTGAGGGAGTACATCTCCCTTCCCAATTACGCCAGTGCCTGCTAAGATTATACAGTTCATAGTCGTTGAACCTGAAGACTGTATTGAATCCCTCGGTTTAAAGCCTGTGGATGTAGTCGGGAAGCTTCCAATTGGCAGAGCAAAAATTGCCTCCATTTTGTCCCTCATTTGAGGAAGAGAACAAATTGCTTGTACATGTCACTGAGATTCAGCTATTTATAGAAAGAAATAAAATTTGCCAAACGTAATTTTGTCCGGTGTAGACATGGTGATATTTTCTTCTATTTCAATGCGAGACTCCAAATATGAAATTGTTACATTTCTAATGTTTGCTGTAGATAGTCTGTTCGCTTCGATGGTGGATAGCGATTGGTTTATTCTCGTTCCCAATTTGGAAATATTTCCTCTCCGTTAAACATTGATTTTGTGCATAAAAAATAACGAATTGTCAGATCTGATATGAGATGCCAAGCTATCGAGCTATGATTCTGAGCTAACCTTTTTTTCTCTGTTCCGTGGATATTGACAATTGATAGCTATCGCACATCATTCTGGTTCTCTCTATGGCTTGCGTAATAAACCTTAAGCACCGGTTACTACCGATAATCGGTGGCCTTTATTTGCATGAAGCATAAAGCTGAAGACCTGCTGCAGCGTGAAAATTGTAGTAAGAAAAAAACAAAAAGAATGTAGAGGAGGGGGAAAAAAAATCCTTAAGAATGGGAAAAACTCGAAAATTGTCACATGGATGATATATTGATCGCAATCTGTAAGAAGCTGAACATGAAAAAGAATATTATCGTGCCCAGTCAGACCAGTAAAAATAAGCCTTCTTAGCCTTCGTGCTATCACCAAATCCCTCGCAACAGAGGAGTTGAAGAAAGAGCGATCGCAGAAAAGTGTTCACAAATATCCAACGGAATACACTGACATGACATTGGTACAACCTTCTAAATTTTGCAACTACGCGCGACTATGATAGCCTCAAACTCTCGCAACCTGGGCAGTTGTGCAAGCTTTCATGGATATAAATATCACAATCAAGGCAGAAAGTATGCTTACATTTTGGACAAGCAACACAAAGGCCGGGCTTATTGCCTGTGACAAAAACCGCAGCATTTTGTGAAGGACATGAAACTAATTAAAACGGAACATAATTTTGAGAAAACATATTGATATTCTCGTTGTTGTTGGGGGACTATCAACACCTAGCCTCTTACATCACGAGCCTTTGGCTCCTTGTTTATGGGAAAAAAACATTGTTATTTTCTTAAAGAAATGAAGCTATTTTATTTTAACGATGAAAACAGGATAAACAACACGGGGAAAGGCCAATTGCATAAGAAATATTGGACCATGAGCTTTCAATACCTGTTCAATTTAACAGAGGTTTGTGAGTTATTTGAGCAGCTTCATTTAGCATTTTTAACCTCATTTAATCATCTAGTGTAACATGAACTATGCACCAAGAAACCTTTGCATGCAGTGTCACAGTAACATATTCTACTTACCAGTGATAAGAAGGCTCTGTTGGCAACCAAAGCAGGTCCTGTGTGATCTATGGTGTGGTTCACTTTGACGTGATGGAAGCAAATCATCAAATGGAGCTATTGGAAAGAGATGATGATATGACCTTGCCAAATGGGGTGAAGAAACAAGTGTCAGCCCACAGATACGACATTCAGTAGGAAGCTCACAAGCACGTGCTTTGCATCTGGGACAAATGTAGCCCTCACCAACTTTAGCTTCTTTATGACAAGAACAGATCGAGATGGAACCCTCTGCTGCTCTTTGTGGGAAACCCATCTTTATCAGGTTAGCAATTGCAAATTCGGCTATTGCTGGAGGTGGCGGTGCATGCTCTAGAATCAACTCTTTGAAGTGGGCCTCCAAAAGAAGGAAGAAATCAAATCAATTTTTGGATAATCTCGGTCTACTTAAGGAAGATTTGAAAAACGTAGTGGTAGAATCATTGAGGTATATTTTCACACTTCTATTTCCATCATTTTTTACTCAAAATTCTGAATGAGTCTGGATCATTTACCTAAGAATAGGCGGCTAGCCCCCTCTAATCATTCAATTTTTAATTCAGTTATTTAATGACATATGACAACATAGTTTATCCTCTGATATTTGAGAAAATAAGTTTATATACAAGGCTGGCAAGCTAATAGAACTCACCTCATCCATTGCAACTGAGTATGAACCCCCAGTTTCCTGGCAGAGATGTTTGCAAATGAATAGCTCAGCTGCAAGGCCAATTACTGAGCACCTTAACTTTGATTTCTTGCATTTCTGGATGGTCTCCATAATATCTCCTGGATCACAGGTACTAAGAGAGGAATACAAGATCAATACTTCACGATGACCATATGAAGGAATTGGATCAAGATACCCGTGAACAAGCTCTAAGGCATTTTGTAATGAGGAATCTCCTGAGCATCCCAATTTGCCCATCAATGTCTTAATATGGGCCTCAGGACTCCCACCAAGTTCTGTTAAGCAATGGGCAACTCCATCTTTAATAGTCACTAGAGCCATTTGACTAAGTGGGTTCTGATCAAAAAATTCCCTAATGAAAACTTCCACATGTTTGGCAATCATAGCCATTCGACTTGGTCGAAAATCCATCACTCCAGCTGCCTACATAATTCATAAAAATCATAAAAAGTTGATAATGCCTCATTTAGGAAAAAATCGAAAGCCCCATAAATTTTGATTGCCCTTCTCCAATGTAGAATAGCTTTGCTGACAGAACCAACATATGTTTTTCTTAGGGGTGCCGTTATTCAAGTGTCATGCTGAATTATTCAGCCTGACAGAATCAAACAGGTCCAGTTTTTCCAATGAAAACTATAGACATGATACTAAAATTGAAAGTGAGAAATGTGAACAAAACACATTCAGTAATTGGAGTCATAAATCTCAAACCACCACGTGGATAATGTAGTTCCATCCCTACACACGAGGCTGGAAATCATTTTCACTAAAACTATATGCAGTGATCAACAAGACTCCATTAAGTCAAGAAACTGTAATCAAGTTCAGGAATAGACATACCCTGGAGAGGTCAACAACAACATAGAGAAACCGAATGAGGCCCTTCTGAATTCGAGCAGCATTGCCAGCAGTTGAAAGCGAACGAAGGCGGCGACGATACTGAGCATGGTAAATAGCCTTGTTATCAATTGGGCGAAGCAGGCCCGACTCATCCTCTTGCAAGGACTCCCATGATCTCTCATCAGTGTAAGTTCTCTCCCATGCATCCATCCCATCCTCATCCAGATCATCCTCATCCTCCTCTGCTTCTCCATTTAATCGCTTCTTCTCGCCATTGTGCATCTTTTCCCAACCACAATACTCCTCCCAATTCAATTCAACGGCTCCCAAACCTAGAACCGAATATTGTACAACGATCTGTTTCAGTTCAGACACTAAAGAATTCCTAATTTGAAAAAATAGTAGTTCACTAGCTCATAATGGCATTAAGTGAAGAGGAGATGGAATATATGCAGGAATTTACGATTTTGTTCGATAACCCTAAAACCAACACTTATTCTCCTCCATTCATAATTAAATGCTCACCTCACTCAATACAAAGAAAGCAAAAAGGGAGAGAGAAAGAACATAAAATTATACTACTGAATAAACTGTTGCAGTCGGCGGTCGGAACTTCGCCGGTGGAAGTCTAGAGAGAAGCAAATGTAGTAAAGACAGTATGTATGATTCGAGGGAGTGTGTTATCAAAAGAAAGGAGGTCAGTCACGGACTTAAAACAAGATACTAATTTTATTTAATATATTCCTAAGCTTTGCCAATTTGCTTTATATATATTAATCACTTGTGTAATTCAACCATTTAACATCTCATACTATTCGTGTATCGAATCGACATGATTAGGCCATCTCATCCGTTACACCAAATTTAGTGGAAAATGGAATATTCCGAAAATCTTTTTACACCAAATTTAGCTTTACTCTAATTATTCTATACCAAAATTTTACAAAGAATATACCACAATAATTTAGCTATTAACTAAATTAATTTATATTTATATAACCACAATAATTTAGTTATTAACTAAATTAATTTATATTTATACAATAATTTTTATTTATTTATTTATTAAAAATTAAAATAAAATCATTATTC
>JAOTAY010000190.1:8161745-8172379 GCA_025629805.1 Erythroxylum baracoense | reverse complement strand
AGCACTCTCCAACTACCAACACGCACACACTCCCCTGCTATATTAATCCATACAATCCAATGTTTTTAAGATGATAGGCTCCAATGTAGTGTAGAATTTTTTTTCAACTAAAGGATTATCCATATACTTTTTGAATCTAAATTATTATCCAATTAATATTTTATATGTCCAATTAATAAATAATGCCAAAACAAATATCGTAAAAGTAACTTAACGTTGAAGGTGCTTTCTTGTGATGTGCTTTTGGTCGTTGCAGTTTGAAGAAAGTGTTAACCAATTTGCTCTGGAGAACATTGAGATGCTTTGTGATTTGCATTCCCTGTTTCAGGAAGTAAACTTGTGGAAACTCATGGGAGACTTTAAGCTCCTCGGAATTACTGCATCAGGTTAGGACTTTGGTGTTTTGTTGTCCTTTGGAGCTGGTGTTGCTTCTGCTCATTTTAGATTCCCTTTATTGAGTTTTTAGCCTAATTGGTTAGGTTGGCAGAAGAATACGGACTTGGCTACTTGTATCATTGCATTGCTATGGAGGAAATTAGTCGTGCTTCTGCATCTGTTGGCCTGTCATACGGTGCCCATTCTAATCTGTGCATCAATCAGTTGGTATGAAAAGCGACCTCATACGGGTTCTGATGGTGTTCGTATTGGGTACTCCAGGAGTTTAATGTGATTTAATGATATCTTTTAGGTAAGGAATGGAAGTCCTACTCAGAAACAAAAGTACTTGCGTAAGGTTCTAGTTAAATCACTTTTGCTTCATCTTTACTAGATGTTCCATCAATTTATTACATGATGAAGTCCGGAATCTAATTGAGGTTTGAGTTAATTTATGATAAAACCACAGTTATCTTTTCTTTTGTTCTTAAATGCATCCGGTGATATGAATTCTTTCGCCATCTTCTTTTCCTTTTAATATGCAAATTCAGAAATGAACTATGTTAAATTTACTACATTTTCTGTCTAACGTAGAATCTTTTGGTTGATAGTTGACTGTTTTCTTATGAAGCTTATCACCGGAGAGCATGTAGGAGCCCTTGCAATGAGTGAACCCAATGGTAACCTGTATTATCTTTAGAGGTTTTATTTTACTTTCATAAAAATGGATGTTAGTGAGGAATTTACCACTTAAAATTCTGTTCAATATCATTGCATCTTTGAGCTGGGTCCGATGTTGTTAGCATGAAGTGCAAAGCAGATCGTGTAGAAGGAGGCTATGTTCTAAATGGGAACAAGATGTGGTGCACGAATGGTCCAGTTGCTCAGAAATTGGTAATTGTTTGCTAAACCTCTCTGTCCTGCCTTTCAACAGAATAGGCATGCTTTTCAATCCTTCTCTGGACCAGTTTATTTAATCTATGTTCTCTTCATTCAAATATTTCCAACTTCAAAACTCTGGATGAGATTCTGGTGTATAACCTGCCAATAGAAATTCTGTATAAAGTTAAAGACATACATCCTTGACCTTATGTATCGAAGTAATGTGGAGTCTCATAAACGGAAATAGAGTAAATGAAGAAATATTTACAAAAACATATAAACTAATATTGATATCATGGTGTCACCTCAGGACATATATTCTTCTGTAAGGGAATTGCGTTCGTTTACCTTCTTATGTTGCAATATGCTGTATGAAAATTTCCTTCTGAAGTTCCTGATTACAGCACATCTAGTATGCTGTTAATGTCCATCGCATTATTGGAATAACAGAAAACAGCTGTACCCACTGATCTTTTATAAAACTTTGTGACCACGGCCCTTACGGCCTTTAGTTTATTTTTGTTTTATTTACCACGTTTTCATTTTGAAAGTTATTTTTCATGTGCTGAAATTGACACAGAAATTGCACTGGTTGTTTATGCGAAAACAGACGTGAAAGTTGGTTCAAAAGGGATCACAGCATTTATCATTGAGAAGGGAATGACAGGGTACTTAGAAACCAAACAATTCATTTTCTAAATCTTGTGCGCTATAAAATCTGAAGCCCTGTACTTTTCCTTAGTGACACCTCTATGCATGGATTAACAAACCTTCCATTCACTTTTCAATATAATCCTAATCGGAATGCCTAAGTTTCAGAAACTAGCAAATAAAGTTGAGTTTGATGATGAAAAAAAATAATGATCAGAATGGGAAGAATAAATTTTGAAATCTTTAAAATTGACTTACCAAAACCTCTTGTTTGTGGCCACAGGTTTAATTAGTAGTGCTCAGAAACTAGACATGCGAGGAAGTGATACGTAAGTCACCAATAGATTCCGCACTCATACTGGAGTCAATCTTATTATGTTTCCATAATTTCATCCCTACTAAAATGGGTGGTGTCTGGCAGATGTGAGCTTGTATTGAAAATTGCTTTGTCCCAGAAGAAAATGTGCTTGGCAAAGAAGGAAAGGTTTTCCAACACTTTGAACTTATACTTTGTTGTTGTACGATAAATGGTGCTGAATGCCTAGTAATTGTGTTTCTACTGAGTGCACACATACAGCCCGATGTCTGAACTTTATATTGTAGGAAATACTTTAGCAGATTGTAACAATACATAGGACTATTCTTATAACTTAAAAATCGGAAAGGTAAAGTAATATGGTAATTATGAAGTACTTCCGTCTTAGCTGGCAGAACAACCCAATCACCTGTTTCACATAAGGGAGTTTCACGGTTTTCTAACTTGTCGCTCTGGGGTAGTTTGGTCCTCAAAACAGTGAATTAGTTGCTTAAGTTACCTCTTTTGTGTAGGTTGCTATCACTTTTGTGCAATGACATTATAGTAAAATCCAAATTTAATGTTGAATCTGCATAATAACCAATTAATGTCCCTTTCTCCTGTTGACTTTGACATCATTGTTTCTTGTCTTGTCTTCAGGTGTTTATCTCATGATGTCAGGACTAGATTTGGAGAGGCTTGTTTTGGCTGCTGGACCTATTGGAATCATGCAGGCATGTCTTGATGTCGTAATTACTTATGTTCGACAGAGGGAACAATTTGGCCAGCCGATTGGACACTTTCAGTTTATACAGGTTTAACTTTTATTAAAAAATAATTTCGAATGGTTGTAGCTAATTTTTGTTCAGGACCTTACTGCTCTCTATAACAATGGAACTGCATTGCAGGGCAAGCTTGCTGACATGTATACTTCATTACAATCTTCAAGGTTTGTGATAAGATATTGCCCCTACCTTCAGAAATTAGAATGTTTTATGACAGGGGTTGATTGTTCTATCTTCAGGTCCTATGTCTATTCTGTGGCAAGGGATTGTGATAACAGAAGGATTGATCCTAAGGTGAAAAGTCTATATCTGCTCTCCATGTCAGCATTTTGTTGTTGGAATCTTACAGATTTCTCCATTTTCCCTTGTCCAGTTTTTTCTTTCGGAATTGAGGACTTAATGGAAGTTGTCTGGTGCATGATAAGGTTTCTAATTGCTGACAACTGTGGGCTGTTACCACTCGCAATAATTATTTAAAGAATCCACCACTTATTCATGGATTACACTGGCTAAGTTCACTGTAAACTTCTCTTGGAAATACATATTTTTCTCATTTTCATTCTTTGGGATGATAGATATGTGTTACTGATCCTTCAAGTTTCTTTTCTGTTTTGTTTTTATCTTACAAGCTGCCATATTTTGGGAAACAAACCCTCTTTTTCTGTCTGTTGCTCATTTTACCCATCCAAATAATTTTTTGTTTTTGACTAAACATTAACAGACTATCATTACTGCTTTGTTTCTTTAAAAGTCAATTGGCATCAGAATGCTAAATCTGATCTGGTGGCTTGTAGTTCTTCTTTGGGGAATGTAATAACTTGTGTGCTGGTAGCCTTTCAGGATTGTGCTGGAGTCATACTTTGCGCAGCTGAAAGAGCAACCCAAGTTGCTTTGCAGGTGAAAGAGCCTTTATATTTGGCTTATTAATCACAAGATTTCCTTCTTGATGAAAATAGATGTTGCTTGCTTGCACAAAGCCGTTCAAGTCTCAACTCCATGGGCCATGAACCCTCCCTTTCGCGAAAGCCCTGGTTTCTCAATTAGCATTTGCATCAATCTTTAGCCACATTTCTAATGTTCACTGTGTTTGATTCAATTTTTTTCTTCCCATGGATTAACCTCGGGCTACCAGAAAACGATACAGTAGGTTGATGATATGTTGTTACTTTCAAGATTGCAGGCTATACAATGCCTAGGTGGGAATGGATACATTAATGAGTACCCAACCGTCCGTCTTTTGCGAGATGCGAAACTATATGAGATTGGGGTGGGAACTAGTGAAATTAGAAGAATCGTCATTGGTCGAGAACTCTTCAAGGAATAGAGAAGATTTTAAGTTAAAAGGGAGTATTTGTATGCACCGGAAAGGAAAAGTTAAATTTCTCTTACATCTTTTATAGGAAGGGAAATGCAGAGGTTCATGTATTTTTCCATTAAGCGAACTATTCTTTGGATTGATGTCTTCCTTTTAGTCTTAGATTTGCATGCTTCTTGCGAACATAGGCCTCATTCTTACTTTCTGTCTCATCATAGTCTAGTGTAGGACATATCTTACAGTTTAGCTCAAACAAGGATGAGTCAACATCCCATATAAAATGTCTTTGATAATGGCTAATATACACAGGTTGGCCATCAGACTTTCCATAGTGGATAAGAGGTCTACTCTTGCCTTATTGGTGTGATAAGACTAGTTGTAGCATTAAAATGGGGCCACATGTGCCAAATGATCTAGGTTGGTTATTATTGGGCCTGGTATAGATGGATTTAACAGATTCATCTCTCAATGTTTTGAGAATTGGTTGAGTAGTAGTATAGATGGAATGCCTATGATGAGCATGTAATGCCTTCTAATAATTGGTGATCTATTATGTGGGTATCTGTTTTTCATGCTCCATTGGTGCCAATTATTTTGGACTATGGATTATAGTGGTCTAGCCATGGGCACAATCTGTTACCATGTATAAAGTATCAAAAGTTGAGCTTGAAACGATGAGAGCTTGAAAATTAGCGATAAATTATTTAATGGTATAATGTGACCATGATTGTTGTAGGGTCTTGTTCAACTCTAGTAATTTAAACTTGTCGCCTTTTAGACAAATTGGAATTCTCTGGTTTGAGGTTAAAATCAAAGGCAATTGTAAGGATGACACTTTTATTATTTAAGACGGTCAATAAGGAACCAATCAAAGCATTTTGGTATGTGGTTTAGACAGTGTCAAAAAGGGATATTTGAACAGTAGCTGAAATCTTTTTTCTTCCATGGAGGTGAGAACTAATTTGATAGCACCAACATGGAGATGAGTATGGTTTTAATTCTTTGGAAATTTCCAACTTCACATATTGTTTAACTAATGATGCTTTTAAACTACACTGTTTGAATTTGAACTTTGAATAATCTCTTTCACTTTAGGAGGGTGGGTGGTAAGAATAGTGTGAATGCTTCTAATCTAGTAGTGATTACGAGAATAAATACTATATGGACTTAACAAAGGGAGAGAAGTATTATGAATGCGACTTTCCTTAAGAAAATGAGTAATTGCAACCAAAATTTTAATTTTATTATATAAAGTTCTTTTGACATTTGAAAGAAAATTGACTATAAAAAGATTAGAAGAAAGTTGAATAGGATCAGTAGGCAAGGATTCACTCATGCTATAGGCAAAGGTCTCCTTGCTGACTTTTATCAAGAATAATATGGTCACATTCAATAAACACTTATGGCCTTGATACCATTTCGGCAACCCTTGGTTAGAGGGCTACGAGGATAACCAAAACAATTCAAGTACGTGACATTGTCAGATTACATAAATCGAAAAAGGTCTTTCTCGCTGTAATTATTAGGTTAGTGGAATATTTTATCGATAAGTCTCAAAGGAGTAGCATTATAAGTTTCAAGCCTATATACTTTTCAAGTGATTTTGATAAATGAATCTCTATTAAAGATTAAGATCATATAAAGATGATTGTATTTGAGACCTCAGTTATGCTAGTCGAGATACAAGTCCTTCTTCTCTTAAAGGACATAAACTCTCAAGGCCTACCTTTTAAGGATCTAAATTATCCAATCTTTTCCCGTATAACTTAGACCTTAAATAGGATTTATAGTCTAAGACTTTTCCATTCACAAGATCCTTATAAAGAGGTAAGTGTAGAACATCCTTGTCTTTCTGTATGACTGTAACTATATTATTCAAGAATTAAGCTTTCACGTAAGAGAATTTGAGCTCGTTACAGTGAGAGGGTTTCATGAAGGTCTCGATGAATTTGAGCTCGTTATAGCCTCAAAAAGCTCCTCCAAACTTGTGATGGAACCAAAGTTAGGTATTTCCACATTTACTTCGTTATTTCCTTTCACGTTCTATGCGGAACACGTAACTAAGGCTCATGTTACGTGTTACGTGTTACACGTAGTATCAGAGCGGTTACGTGATTGGGTGGCTAAAAACAAAGTTATTTTTAGCTTGTTATCCATAAGGATTTCAGAGGTTTTCAATATGTTTTTCAATTTTTTCACACGTATAGATGCGTGAAACTGGACTACACGTGAGTATCGTTGAGAAACATGTTGAAAACGAGCCATAGAGCTCGAAAACTAGGCTTGAAACTCGTCAGAAATCGCCTCAGACATCACAGGTGACAGATACCACCGAGTGTGTGTACAACACGCGCTTGATGAGTGAATAGTAACGGGCGAGGCTTCGACATGCTGGCACAGCCAGACGATAACACACAGATTGCTAGTTTCATGACGTATGTGGCAAGTGTAACGCGCGCCACACACGACCCAAAATCCCAGTGGCAGCGTAGTGATAAGCGCGTAAAACGCGTGCGCCACACGCGCCGCACAGTGGTTTAACACATGCAGTGCACGCACCTAACTATCACGCGCACCTCTGACATCACAGTGATATCAGCACATAGTGAAATGATGTCGTCAACACTACAATGACTGCTGACGTTAGCATGACGTCACACCAATAAAAAAAGGAAATTTTCAGAATTCCCATAAAGATACCTTGAGGTGTTTTGGGTCAGTTTTCAAGTCAGGAAAATTTTTAAGTAATTTTTAAAATTTTTTGATTAATTACATTGGTAATTTCACTCTAGAAAAAGAATTAAGGCATTTTAAAGTCGATTTTAAGTAAATTTTCGTGCATTGAATTTGCCATAAGTGAGATACTTAAGGTTCTCCTATTTTCGGTGGTCAGTTCAGTATTTGGTAACGCACAATAATTCTCTGATTGAGGTTTTTCACTACAAAAGTCTCAAATAAAGTTTAATGACAATGTCTTCAGCATGAGTATGTGATAATTAGACTTTGCATTCAGGTTTTGACATTTATTGATGGTTCTTTTACACATACTATATGTCCATACAAAATGTGAGGATAACATAAGGATGTATCCTTTGTGTTTGTGGTCCTTCTGGGTATTGATGAGATTGTAGTCACCACAATGGCATTTCAAGTCAGTATTTGAATTGTTCTGCTTGCATGTTAGGAGATATCTCTGGTCTCATGTTTGGTTATTCTACCCATAGGTATTGGTTATACATGAGATTTTGAGATGAGCATAAAGGTATTAGATGGAGGAAAGTTATTGTTTAAATGATCTATTCGCCCATAGGTGGTAGTGTCATGAGAGTTTATGGTGTGTACTATGATTGCTTTTATGTGGAGGTCTAATTGCATATATTATATATTCAGCTTACAGGCGTTTTATAATATGTGTGATCGGATTCTTGGTGAAGATACTATTTAAAGCTTTGAGTATCAACATTATCCTACATTTGTGTTGATCTTTGCATTGTCTTTTCTTTGCAGTCACATTTTTTGTCACCAATAATTCTGTCACCATTGAAACCCTATCTGGTTTCAATTTTAAGAAGTGGAAAAAGGATGTCGAGTTTGTTTTGGAGATGACGGACATCAACATGGCTATGTTGATAGAGAGACCATCTCCACTTACGAATATTAGCTCGAAAGTTAATAAAACGACTTTTACAATCTGAGAGCGGTCGAACATGATGTGTTATTTGACCATTAAGAGGTCAATCCTAGATTATCTTTTAAGTGAATTGTCAGACACCAACATAGCGAAGGAGTTTTTAGATAATGTTTCCCAAGGTACAAGGTCTTGTCCAATGCTGAGTTGAGTACCTTGATTAAAGATTTGTTCTTTTTGAAGTATACTGGAGAAGGGGGGAGTAAGAGAATAAATTATAAGGATGGTCTACCTTCAGAATAAACTTAAGGCACTGAATGTTCCAATTCCTGATACATTGATAGTGCACTAAACTTTTAATATTCTCCCACAAGAGTTTGGTATGTTGGTCACTTCATACATTTCTCATGATGAGGCTTGAGTTATCAATGTCTTGATTTTTTGATGTGTTGCAGCAGAGGAGAAGCTGAAGAGCACTCCTCATACAACCTTATATGCAGCCAAAGGCAAGGGGAAGGCTAAGTCCCAAAAGTTAAAGGGTAAGAAATCTAAACCCTCTTCGCATTTACAGATTGGTCAGTCTAATATTGCAAATTGTTCACAAGACTTAAAGAATATGAGGTGCATTTTTTGCAAGAAGAAGGGATATAGTAAATCCGACTACCAGAAGTATATAGTTTGGAAAGTTAAACAAGAACTGTCAGGTAACTTCTTGGCTTTATGATTCATAAATCTAATTTAGCTATAGCCACATCTATGGAGTATCTAATCATGTTGCTTCTTTAATGCTCAAATCGAGAGAAAGTCGATTAAAGGGGAGAAAAAGTTGATGGTCGGTAATAATGAAGAAGTAGATGTTTTGTATGTAGGGGATGTAGGTTTGAACTTCGATACAGGGTTTTTACTTGTTTTACGGGACACATTTTATATACCTTCTTTTAGACAAAATCTAATCTCCGTATTAGTTTTGGACAAAGAGGGTTATCTTTTTGTAATTGATACTTTAGTTGTGAATATATTTTTAATGCAAAACATATCGAAATTGCCTTTTTGTCTTATATAGAATGTCTTACCCTTAATGAATATATGCTTATTCTTATATTGCCGAACATGTTACTTGGAAAAGACCTCTCATAAAGGAAACGTCTTACATGTTGTAGCATAAATGCTTGAGCCACATTTTTAGAGATAAGGTTGAGATATTGATAAAGTAAAACATTCTTCCAACTCAAGATTTTGATGATCTGGAAACACGTGTTAACTGTTGTAGAGGTAATTTGACCAAAATAAAGAAAAAGAGGGCAACTTGTGCTTCTGACTTGTTAGACCTTATACATATGGACATTAGTGGGCCTTATACAGCTACATTATGTAACTCTAGATATTTTTTGACATTTATAGATGATTATTTCGTTACTGTTACGTGTTCTTGCTTAAACAGAAGTTTAAATTTCTTGATAAATTTAAAATCTTTAAGATTGAAGTTGAGAACTAGTTGGGAAAATCAATTAAGATTGTTAGATCTAACCGGGGAGGACAGTACTATGGCAAACATGGTGTTGCAAGAAAAGAAAAATGTCTGTTTATCAGGTATGTGAAAGCGATTAGAATAGTGACTCAATTCAATATCCCAAATAGTTCTAGCAAAATGGTATGGTTGAAAGGCATATTCACTCCCTAAAGGACATGATGAGATCAATACAGAGCAGAACTAACCTACCTGATTATCTCTAGGGTCAAGCTATTAAGAAGACATTGTATATATTAAACAGAGTCCCAAGTAAATCAATGCATAAGACGCTTTTTGAACTCTAGAAATGGTGGAAGCCAAGCCTTTCACATATTCATGTATGGGGTTATAAATGTCAGAAAATATCTAGAGTTGCATAATGTAGCTGTATAGGGTCTACTAATATCTGTATGTATGAGATCTAACAAGCCAGAAGCATGAGTTGGCCCTTTTTTATTTTGGTCAACTTACCTTTGCAACAGCCAACACATGTTTCCAGATCATCAAAATCTAGAGTTGGGAGAATGTTTTTCTTTATCAATCTCTCAACTATATCTCTGAAAATATGGCCCAAGCGTTTATGCCATAACATGTAAGATGTTTCCTTTATGAGAGATCTTTTTTGAATAACAGGTTTGACAATATAAAAAGAATCATACATTTCATTAGGGGTAAGACATATTCTATATAACCCGTAAGATAAGAAGGCAGTTTCAATATGTTTTGCATTGAAAGATATATTCACAACTGAAGTATCAATTACAAAACGATAACCCTCTTTATCCAAAACTAATATAGATATTAGATTCCATCTAAAAGATGGTATATAAGAAGTATCCTGTAAAATAAATATAAACTTTGTATCGAGATTCAAACCTACATCCTCTACATACGAAACATTTACTTCTTCATTATTACCAACCATCAGTTTTTCCTCACCTTTATTCAGATTTCTCCTAGATCTGAACCCTAGCATTGTGGAAGCAATATGATTACATGTTCCATTATCTAGCCACCAAAAATTGGATGTGGCTATAGCTAAATTGGATTCATGAATCATATAAGTAGAGGAGTTACCTGACAGCTCCTGTTTGACTATTGGGGCTTGAATTTTTTTTATTTTAGTAAACATGATTTGAATGAATTTTGGTATTGTTAGATAAATTATTTTTTATTGAGGTTAACTATTATGT
>JAOTAY010000190.1:8148977-8161645 GCA_025629805.1 Erythroxylum baracoense | reverse complement strand
ACTAAGGATTCCTGTGGTTCCGGAGGATCCAGCTACAGGAAAACCAGGAACGGAGAGCTTTCCCCCCCTTTCCGCCCTACTCTTTGGTCTTAAGAATGCTGGTTTAAGAATAAGAATGAGTGATTGCCCTTCTCCGACCCTTACTGTTTGTTTAATAGGAGAGGGACTGCCCAGTTTGAGTTGTTATTTCAAATGCCATCTATTTGTTGAATTTATCACCAATTTAGGTCTTACCGTGTTGATTTTCAGTCCTATTCCAGACATTTCTTCGTCTAGCTTTTAGAAAACCTTATCTTTACTTTCTTCTTTTGCAAATCTGGAGTGATCCCCACAAAGGAGGAATTTTGGGTGAATGGTACTAACTTTGACGAGAATATATAGAGCCAATGTGTGGTATCTTAAACAGATCATATTGGTTTGGTTGTTTCCCTTCTTTGGTTAATTAGTATCTTATAAAATTTTCTCTATTGGACGCACTTGTGATTGGTTTCAAATTGTGTATGTTCATGATTGATTCGTTGTTCTTTGTTGTTGGGATTCAATTTTTAGTCTTTATTGAATCATTGAAAGTTTTGAGTTCTTTTTTATTTATAATTTTTAATATTTTTATTGATTTTTTAACTGTCAATACTATGTTTTAGCATTTTGTAGAAATTTAGTTTCTATTTATATATACAAATTAGTCTTTGTCATTGTCCTTTAGTCAATGGAAATGTAAGGTAAGAGCCGGCTGTTAGTGATTCAGATATTAGACCATATAAATTTTGATTTGTTTGTGGTTAATTGTACTTGTGATTTTCATATCTGTTTATTGCAGTGCCCATTTTAAGATTTAATATCAATCCTTGTTTCTTTTCTCGAGTAATCTTAGATTCATTTAGGGACCTATTGGGGTTGTCTTTTATAACTTATGTTAGACATTAGGGTAGGAGTAGTGACTTTGATTTCTAATGATAGAGCAAGGGCTAATCCTTCAATGAGTTTTGGGTCTTAGAGAAGAGAAAATGTTGATAGATTATAGATAGGTTCTTAGAACATCAGGACCCTTATAGGGAAGTCATTGAAATTAGTGTAGATTTTAGACAAATATAAGATTCATATAACGTGCATCTACGAGATAAAGCGAACGATGATTAAAGCGAAAGTGATTAATGAGTTAAACTTTGGTATTTAAGGTGTTTGAGACAACAAAATAAGGTAGATACCTTGGTTATTAATTAAGGAACTCATACATCATAATGTGGGGATAAAGAGGATTAATGATATAATTTTGTCTTTAAAGATTACGGTAAAAGGTTTTGTTTTCAATGTGGTGTATGCTTATACACCCCAAGTAAGGATGGACAAATAACTTAAGCGTCAATTATAAGAAAAGCTAGATAAAGTGATTCAGTATATTCTCCCCAACAAGAGAGTTATTCTAAGAGGAGATTTTAATGGTCATATAGAAGCAACCTCAGATAGATATTCATGGACTCATGAGAGTTTCAGGTGCAATAATAACAATGACGGTGGGATTGTTCTGTTAAATTTTACAGTAGATTTTGAGTTGATGATAACCAACTCATTTTCTAAGAAAAACGTCAAGGACATGGTGACACGAAAACTCAAATTGACTACTTCCATATAAGGCAGAGCGATTGACCTAATTGCAAGGATTACAAGGTGATACCTAACACTTGCTTGTCAACTCAAACATAGATTGTTAGTTTTATATCTTATAATTAAGGGTTGGAGGAAGAAAAGAAATCTTAGGAGGTTTACCAAAGTCAGATGGTGGAACCTAAAAGGGGATACGGTGGAACAACTTAAAGATAGAGTAATATATGGAGAAAAATAAAAATTAGAAGGAGATGTTAACCAAATGTGGGAGAGAGTAGCGATCTTTTTAAGGAATGTAGCTAAAAAGATCTTAGGTGTTTCTAAAGGGCCTAAGGGTAGTGAGATAGAGTCTTAGTGGTGAAATGAAGATATACTAGAAAATGTTAAGGTCAAGAAGGTTGCATATAAAGCTTTATTGGATAGCACCTCAAAGGTAAAGAGGGTAGTTAATAAAGAAAGTTAAATTGACAAAGAAAGAGGCAAAGACGATAGTCTCAGAAGCTAAAAGTACAGCTTACGAGAAATTATACCAACGATTAGAAAATAAAGATGGAGAAAAGGATATATTTAAGTTAGCTAGAGCTAAAGAATGGATAACATGAGACTTAGATCAAGTTTGAAGTATAAAAGATGAAGTAGGACAAGTATTCATAGTTGAAAATAACATCAAGAGAAGATGACAAAGATACTTCTATAGCCTTTTTCATAAAGGCGTAGAGGACAATATCTCTTTAGGTGATCTTAGCACATCCAAGAGATATCATAATTTTACTTGATCTCCACAAATCACAAGAGAAGAAATTAAAAGAGCTTTGAGGGAGATGAAGAGTAAAAAGACAATAGGACCTTATGAGATACTCATAGAAGTATAGAATGGTCTAGGTAAAGAGGGTGTTACTTGACTAGCCAAATTGTTTAATGCGATCTTTTAGTTTGCCAAAATACCAAATGAGTGAAGACTTAGTATGCTAATTCTTTTATTAAAGAACAGAAAAAAATTCAAAGCTGTAACAATTATAGAAGAATCAAACTATTTAGTCACATCATAAAGTCATTAGAAAAGGTGATTGAGAAGAGAGCGAGAAATAATGCGCTTATCTCGAAGAACCAATTTGGTATCATGCTAAAGAGATCCACGACAGAAGATTTACATTTCCTTAAAAGATTAACGAAATATTACAGAGAAAGACAACGTAACCTACACATGATTTTTATTGATTTAGAGATACAAGATACCTAAGAAAATCATACGGAAGTATTTAAGAGTTGAGGAAATCTCTACGACCTATATTCGGATTATTAGGGATATGTATGAAGGTGTAAAAACTAACATAAGGAAGATACGAGGAGGTACATAATATTTTTCTATCGATATTAGAGCTATACTAAGGCTCTTCATTGGACTCTTTTTGTATGCAGTAATGACAGATGAGCTCACCAAGAATATCCAAAGAGATGTGATTCAAGTATGTTATTTGTTGATGATATTGTTTTAGCATATGAGACAAAAGAAAGTGTCAATATTAATCTAGAACTTTGGAGGGATACGATAGAGTCGAAAGGTTTTAAATTGAGCATGACTAAAATTGAGTACTTAGAGTGTAATTTTTTGGGTCATAGTGTGACTTTCAATGTGGAGGTAAAAATTAATTCAAAAGTTATACCACAGAAAAAGTGTTTTAAGTATTTAAGATTTATTATCTAAAGCAATCGAGAAATAGATAAAGACATTATTCATCATATTAAATCATGGCTTAAATAAAGAAGTACATAAGGAATTATATATGATAAGAAGCTATCACTTAAGCTTAAAGATAAATTTTATCGTTTAGTGATTAGGTCGATTATGCTTTATAGGATATAATATTAACCCATCAAATAGATGTATAGTCATAATTTAATGGTGGTAGAAATGAGTATGTTCCGTTGGATCTGCAATCTTATTAGAAAATTTAGGTAGTTTAGACATTTTAAGAGTAGACATCTTGACGCTTCACTAAGAAGATACGAGAAGATTGTATGAAAATTTAAAAGAGACAAGATTTAGATGGTTCAGACATGTTAAAATTAGACATCTTAACGTTTTAGTAAGAAGATGAGAGAAGTTTGTACTTAAGAACTATAAGAGAAACGAAAAGTAAGAAGAGTTAGATAAGGTGATCAAGAATGATATGATTGCTAAAAATTACCAAGGATATAACTCTCGGTAGAAAACTTTGATAATTTAACATAGAAAGATCATTTTCTTTCTCATAGGTCTTTTAAATATTTTCCTTTGAATCTTATGTCTTGTATTTAGACTAAACATTTAATTTATAATACTTTTCTCTTAATTATTTAACCTCAATATTTTTTTATAATAACTTGGTTTGTTTTATGTATTTACTTGTCTTCTTTCTTATTTTTGGTTTGTGTATTGTTTGTGTATTTATCGACTTATTTTGTCTTTCATCAGTTAGAGATAAGGTTGCACATTTTTTAACTTCCCTAGACCCTACGTTCAGCGAGCCTTCTACTAAAATATTGTTGTTGATGTATAGAATAGATGAGCACTCAAAACTTTTTGCACTTTAAGCTTAGATGAATCTCCTCCTAATCCCATAAATTTAACCTTTGCCTTCCAACTACCAAGTATTATATCAAACACACTTTCTGAATCCTACAATTTTGCCAATGTTCCTGAAGATGAACAACTAGAAAGGATGTTTTGTTCCATTCATCAAAGCAAACTTCCTGAAAAAACAATAGTTGTCCTCTAAATACATGAAAAGTCTGCCACATCTTTAGTTGCGAGTGCCTGGAATGCAGTTGATCAATGATGCACTCCACAAACTTTAGTTCCTAACCTTGAAACAGCTTCCAAGCTTTCACTTTGCTCCACGGATAATATAGTGACAGAATTATGAACTCACAAGTCAACTGACGAAACATTCATACGATCAAGGTTTGGTAACACGTTGTGCAAACAAACATACAACCAAAGTACTCTTTTAAAGTAATTATTAATTTTCAAACCCTTACTACAGTCGGAGAAGAATCTGGCTGGCCCACAGAGGAAGACTTTGATGCTTCCATTATCAGAGGTGCTTGATCTAGGCAGCTTTGAGTATCATCACCTGCCATGCCAATCGTCATCTTCTCCACTTCTTCTCGGGTATATATATGGATCTTTGATACAACGTTGCAGAACTCACTATCATCAGAAAAGGTAACCCATGAGGAACATTGACTTGGAAATGAGAATCATAATTCCAATTGTTTAAGATTAATCACAAAATAAGCCTCTCTCTAATTGCTCAAGTCTCGCATAATTTGCAGTAGAACGTTGTACTGCAGTATGGTGCATTATATACCTATTTGAAAACTGAATATTCGACATATTAGGTCTACAACTGTATACTCAAGAATCCAGATCCATATAGAGATGATCCTAGTCTCTTCCCAGTAACATCTATAGAAAGTAGTCTGACAATTAAATCATATGTACTGCTTGCCAACCTTTCAATAACTTATGTTATTTTTATAGAAAGGACAGATTGGTATACGAGTATATCATGATTTATGCATGCATAATCATGCAATAAACTAAAGCTCATCCCAGAAAACAGATTTTAAAGGCCAAGACTTACTGCCATGGATCATCACCAACAACCATTACATCATTCTCACTGTCCGTGTATAAGATTCGCCATCCTTTATGAGGATCTTGGAGAAGGCCTTCCATGCTAAATAGTCGTTCCAACTCATTCAGTAGGTCACTGTAGCCATTCAGCCTCGAAAGATCAATGGCTCTACCAACCAAGCTGCCTTGCTTGTGAACCTACAAACAATTGTGTAAATATAAGTAGATAAATTGAGAAAAGCCAAGTAATTTTCCAGCTTTTCTTCTAATGCAGCTTACCTTGGTACAACTCCTCTTACCAGAGTTTTGAGAACTTGGTGTTGGTGACTCCGCATTCAAAGAGAACCCAAATAATTTGTAGCCAGTGGCAGTCCCATTCAAAGATTCATCGGGTTGTGTCCTTGAATTGATCCTCATAGTTGGGGAAATGGCATTTTCCTCTGCTGACTGCTGCTCATTCATGTGATTTAACTTTCCAACTTCGCCCCCGCCAACATTACTCCGCCGAATAGAAGCTGCACTGAACTGAGCATTTTCTCTGGGGAACGCAGTTGTGTAAGGATGTGTTTTGGTGCTTTGGCCAGAATGGTACATAGCACCATAAGGAAAAGTTGCATTTCGCACATTTTCTGCTGCTTGTGAATAGAAATTGGATCTGGGTGCCTGATACATGTGCAACGAACCGCATCCAAGATCAGATTTTCCCAGAGAACCAAGATTGAGATCACCTTTACCTGTCAAGGATCTCAATGGACATATTTCTTGACCTTGCAAGACCCTCGGAAACCTTTCAGATTCCGTGAAGCCTGTGTATGTAATGGAGTGAGCCTTTGTTCTGATATTTTCCTTAACCATTCCAGTAGAAATGAGATTTTGATGTGCTGGGGTTCGCATCTCAAAATCCAGTGGGCGGTTTATAGTGTCATATCCAAATAAGGGCGACACAAAACCAACATTTTCTTGACCTTGCAAGACCTTAGAGGATCTCATGGACTCCTCAAAGTCTAAAAATCCACCCCTTCCTGAGGCATCAAATTCAGACGGCAAGGATTCACAATTTAGTTAGTTAGGAATATACAAACAGTTACTCCTCTTCTAGAGCAATGAACTGTACCAGCTGTGCAGTTATCAGGTGGGATTGTCCGCAGACCAGTCCGCAATTTCTTTAGCCTCCGGGGAGATTCAATACTCAGTGGTGGGATTGAAACTGAAGGATCAATTTCCCAAGGGGAGACTCTTTCTTGACGATCATTGACAGTTTCTTCATCCCATCTTACCTGCTTAATGGCATAGGAAAGCCAATCAAACATGATACTGAAGGTGAAAAATGAACTACAGATTTTAACTGCCCACAACACAAGCTACTACAGAAATGCTTAAGTGTTAAAGCTTAGGCCACTAATTTATACAAAGATGAAGCTCACAATTAAACAAGTTTCAGCACCACAAAAATTTGCAACCAACAAGTACAACCCTGCGAGTTCATGAGCTGTTTAAGTTGAAATTCGACTGGTTTCACTTTAGGATGGTAAATGAGAAGTTGATAAAACAGCCTATCCATATTGGTAAATAAATAAAAGCCATGCTTAGTAAAGCATCCAGAGCTCAAACTGGGGACTACAGACTTCTTTACAATGTGCAATATGAACAAAAGTTAGTTCACCAGTATTCACGGAGGATCCTTGTAGCAATTGGGTTCAAAATTGAATAAAAATTACAACAAACAAAATTGTCCAGATCGAATTAGCCACAAAGCAAAACTTCCATCTTACCATCAAGCTTCTCCATTTTGAGTTTGGCCATCTATATGGATCAAAGTCTCCGATAGCAGCCACAACACCACTGCAGATGCAAAATCCTGAAGCAAAGTTACATTCCCAAAAAACCATCATAGGAAGCATATTACATTTTCCAGAAAAGAGAAATATTACAAGACCTTCTTCCTGGTGAATTATCCATCGCAAATCTCATTTTGAATCTTGTTCCAATACAGACGGGATTCCTTATGCTTTTGATATACTTTTGGAAGGGTACAACAAACTGTGCATTAGGGGCCCTGCATTTCAGCAATTTTAAGCATTTTGTTGATAGTTTGGAGAGAAAATATGATCTTTCTGTCCGATATACATGATATCACATAATATATAATGCCACATATAAATACCTGAATGAAGTTCTTTTCACATTACACTGGGCATAAACCTAGATATAATTACATAGCTTTTAAACAGGCTCATGCATGTTCAAAGACGACATACACATTTATAATTCTTAACCACTTAAAACAAACATATTCACTCTCTACATGCAACACTTCAATCAAGTCAGCTATGTACAAGCAACTCTTCTAACAATTAAAATGATACAAGCAGTTCTAGATAGTCTAACAAGCCCAGAAGAAATGATGCATAGGATTGCAAGTTCTCATTTGCATTACATATGTTACAGCAACATGACCAGCAGAACCAGGGAAAGGTATATCAAAAATTTGACAGCCCAGCAACTTTGCAGCTTTATTTGTTAGGACAGTATTACTTTAGGTACTGTGGAATAGTACTACTAGGACAAAGGATCCTAGCTACAAAGAGCATTTTTGATATCACAATTAAACCATGGCAATGAGTAGAAGCTTAGGTTCAGCATCTCTTTCCCCATAAGAAGTTGAGATAACAAAACTAGGGTAAATCTAAATCCATCAGAAGGTGAAGTAACATAGAGGTTTCATACGGGAGACCAGAAGTTTCTGCGTGCATAATACTGCCATCACGTTAAAGGCAAAAGTCTCCAAATGGAAGTAATCAACTATCTGGCATGTCTAGTGACTAAATTACATTTTAGCACAAGGAAGAAGTTTCACCAGATGAAGTATCGGAGAGCCAATGCAATTTAAAGCTAATATTTATGGCATAAGCAAAATGAAAAAACCGAAAGAAGATCATATCCATGCAATTACTACCTTGGATTGTATAAAACATGAAATGTGCTCTTAGTAGATATTGAGTTAGCCACAATAGAAAGAACACTGGGATAAGAATTCTGCTTCTCAATGAACGAATCAGGAAGACCATTTCTAGGTCGAACAGCTCTTCTTATCCCCAGCCTCAGCTCACCATCTTCACCTCTACAAGGATCATAAGAAAACAGACAATGAATCCAAAATGGAATATACTGGAAATAATGTCGATTAAGAGTGCAGCTGTTAACTTCCTGTTTCAATTGCTCGAAAGGCATCAGATATCAACAGATTCCTTTTCTTTTACTCAAAAGCAACTAAAATTTCCCTGCTGCTTATTCAATTTTTTTGGGTACATTTCTCTGCTTATTTCACTTATGTATAGTATATTTCAGAATCTAATGAGATCTGAAGTTTCTCCATTTCAAGTTTTACTTCTGCGGGTGATGACTCCACTGATTTTAACGCTGAGATCTTTCTAATCGACTAATTAATGAATTAAAAGTTAACTGAACTTTAGCTGGTTCAGGTTTTTGTCTCAAATGCAGACCTTAAAAATAGCACAGCATCCCCTGAAACAAGATTTTTTTGACTGACAAAGATACTCCATCCCGTCGTCAGCAGATGTCTTCTTGGTTGACCTGGAAAAAAAAATCATTAATCGATGTCATATCTCACCTTAATCGAAGCCGAACTTTGTCCGAGATCGATATTTACCTCTATAAATATGGCGAAACCTCCATTCAACACCATGCAGATCTTTGGCCACAAGGTCTTGAGAAGGCCTCTGCTGACTATAATCCTACGAATAAACAAATATATATCATCATAATAAATTCTGATTCTGTCGATAGGATTAGACTCTCTAACAACAAAGCAAGCATTAAGCGTATAAAAAGATACCAAAGGGGGGAAACAGTCCTCGGCAGCTCTACGAGGAACAGAGAACCCTCCATGGGTGCTCGTATCAGAAGCTGTAAGTGTTTTGCAGAACATGTGAGGGGTTGATTTTGTTAGTGAACCGCCACCACTCTCCTCATCCACAGCCAACTCTCCAAGCTCTTGCCCCTCCAAAAGTCGTCCTGCCAACTACAGAGATACCCAGAATGTTGGTGAAAGATAAATTAAAGAAATTAACACCATCGTCATCATCAAACCACGGACTGTGAACTCTACCGTAGAGTGAAACGAGCACACAAAAAGTAGAAAAGATGAGAGAATAATTCAACATTTTCTTGACCTATGTCAACAAGACTCGAGCCGAAAAGAATGTTATATCCATCTTCTTAATATCTAGAAAAGACTAAATTTTGCTTCTTGAAGAGTAAGTACAACTCGAAAGCGATCGAGAAAAGAAGCAAATGGGCTGTGGCACTACTTCACGCCAAATATACCTCTGGCTGAGGAAGTAAAGTAAGCATAGTGTAGACCTCGTCATTATCCTTATTAGCCTGGATCAAGAGATTAGAATCAGATCAAAATGGTGAACTTTGATGAACCAAAACGCATAAAGTTATGAACTTTTAGGAAGTAGACTAACATAAATGATGGAGGAAACGAATTCAAAAGATTATGGGTTGATAACTTACAAGCAGTTGCAGGCTCACAACTTTACAAAAGATTTGGGGTTGGAGATCAAAGGTGGAAAGCTCCATAGTGGAGAAAGGAGAGTAAGATGCAAGCTGTTCCAAGTGGCCTTGAGGGAAGTACACAACAACATTTCCTTTCTTTGGCAGGGAAGTGAGAGGACCGGCACAGGCATGCCAAAGCTCCGAGTAAATTGAAGAGGAAAGTGGAGATTGAGATGAATTTGAAGAACATGAAGAAGATGAAGAGTTGCCATTATTACAAAATGCACTCTTCTCCGCCTCAGTCACTGCATGGTTCAGATCAATTTCCATGAACACCCACCCAGGATTGTATTGTATGTACGGGACTATTTGCTTAATAATGTAAGTACAGCCGCATAACCAAATCAAAAAATATCAAGGAATTAATAAAGAAAGAAAGTAGAAGAGGCATGAAAGAATGCGAGAGTAATCAAGAGACGAGGAAGGGTAGCCACAGTAAGGAATGAGGTCAAATAATAGGTTAAAAGATCATATTTTATGGAAGGGTACCCATTAAAAGCTAAAAAATAAAAAGGACAGTGGTGCAAGGAGATGAAAAGAAAAAAACAAGAAGGCCATGTTTAGAGAAGGGATACCCACAACAAAGCTAAAAGATGATGATAGAAAGAAAAAAGAGGTATCAAATAATAACAAGAAATTCAAAGTATGATTCCTCCCCCATTTGCAGGTAGCGAGAAGAGGGAGCAGAAGCAGCAGATAGAGACAATTGAATAGGAAACACAGAAACAAAAGGCAAAAAGGCCAATGAGGTTTGGTGGCTTTTGGACTTGGACATGACTTTGGAGAGTAGGAAGGGAGACTGTTGTGATGGGTGGAGGGGACAAGCCAAGAAGGTACATAAACGCGCCACACCCTTCCCCACACTTTGTCTCTCACTCTCTGTCTCTGTTGCTTTCTTTGTCTCAGCTTTACTTTTCCTTTTCCCACCTTATCTAATTTTGTCACAAATTTCATCATAGAAAAATTAGCAAATATTGTTATTTTTATAACTTAAGTTTCTGGCTTCGCTCAATTAATTTTAGAACTTATGAACTATTCACTCAGATTTATAAATAGATAAATTTGAATCTAATCTAATCTTAGACAGTAGTAGAAGTCCCCGCTTCAAAGAATAGGCCACTATCAAAGAGATTACGTTACCTTAACAAATACTGCTCCTCTCATTTGAACCCACAACTTTTCATACAGTCCTACCACTAGGCTAAACTGTGCATGATGGGTCTTCATTTCTCCGTCCAGACAAAAAGGGAATTTTCAATTCCAAGTAAAAGAACTCATTTTTCTTTCTTTACCACTTCCTTTACTAGGCGAGCAGAATCAAGAATAAAAAACAAGTCATGAAACTTTTTTTTTGGTAAAAGTCCTGAAACTTGTAATTCACTAAGGTCTCATAGAAAACATCTAAATTGACCATTTCTCTAATCTAAATTCTAATTGCCATCATCACTTTGATTAGCTTCATCCACCAAAAGCTAAAGGTTTTGACCGTTCTTATCAAACTTTTTTAACTTTAACTAACATCAGATATGCTCCAAAAGAAAGGGCCAAATATTCAGTAGGGTAGTCTCTTTTCCTTTCAGTAATGTTTTGGTCAGTTGAGTTGATGCATCAGAACAGACACAGCACAGGGAGGCTCATTGAAGATGAAAAAAAGCAATAAAATTTGAGAGAGAGAAAGAGTTGTCAATGGAAGTAGGGTCGTGGGGACTTTGGCTTGGCAGCAAATATCATGGGCGAGCGTGTTGTTAGTTGTTGGGACTCAGTGAGTCAGACACACAGCAGCAGCAGTAACAGCAACCAGTCGTTACTCCTTCCACTCCTTTATAATCTCCAGTCTTGTCACCCCTTTGTTCTTTTTTACAGACTTTATACGCAGAACATTGTCTCCACCCTGTGCTTGAACGCGTTTTATCAACTACTCTTTTATCTTCTTAGCAACGTTCTTAATGAGTCCAAAAACCAAAAAGTTGGCATGCTCATTTCATTGCTTTAACTGTTGATTCCTTTAATCACAAAGTCAATAATTTGAATTTTCATTATTTCTTTCTGCTTTAAAAATAGAAAATACATCGTGTTTCTCTTATGGTACATATAATTCTATTATAAGTACGAATGTTCTTATAATTCTATTATAAGTATGAGTGTTCTTGATTTATATTTTCTTTTTAACCAATATTATTCTATACTAATTTTCTATTGAAAAATGAATTTTTAACAAAAGGATTAAATAAACTCCTTAATAAATTCAGTAAATATATAATTATCTTTGTCGTATATAACAGAAACAAAAACAAAAAAAGGGGAAGAGGAGAGCGTGAAACAGACGATGGCAGTGAAAACGAAAGAAGATGCTGATGGCAGGAGGATGGCCTGCGTCTTTGGCGCTGTTGCTTGGCCCCACCCCAACCCCCCTCGTATTTCGCCTCGGTTTACCCACTTTATTTTCCAAAAATACCCCTACCCTCCCTTCCTCGTAATAGTGACGCGTTCAGCCCACAAGCCGAGGAAGACCTTAACGATAAGGCCATCTCCAACCTAAGGCCATCTCCAACCAAGGCACCAATTTGATGTTTTGGTGCAAAGAATCTACTCCAAGGAAGACATCAAACCTTCACATCAAAATGGTGCAATGAACAGTAATACACCAAATTTAGTGTGTTACTATTCATTACACCAAAAGTACAAAAAGACAACTTTATCCAACTACTTTTTAACATATTCCTTTTATATCCTTTGTACAAATTAATTTATTTACATAATTTACTAAGTAATTAAATTTAAACTATATATTACGTTACACAAAATATATCATTACAAAGATCTCATTAAGACATTTAAAACGAGACTAATATTGAATATA
>JAOTAY010000190.1:8117288-8148877 GCA_025629805.1 Erythroxylum baracoense | reverse complement strand
ATTAAGAATAATGATTTTATTTTAATTTTTAATAAATAAATAAATATAAATTATTGTATAAATATAAATTAATTTAGTTAATAACTAAATTATTGTGGTTGTATAAATATAATTTAATTTAGTTAATAACTAAATTATTGTGATATATTCTTTGAAAAAGTTTGGTGTAAAAATTTTGGTATAGAATGGTTGGAGTAACACTAAATTTGGTGTAAAAAGATTCTAAGAATATTCCATTTTACACCAAATTTGGTGTAAAAATTTGTTGTAATGGTTGGAGATGGCCTAAGTTCGACTTATTTGGTAAAACTTAAAAGTTTGAAAGATTAAATTTACTTTTAGTAAAAATCTTTGCGATGTAATTGAATCCAGTCAAAGGTTCCTCCTTGAATATGAATGCCTTAACTAAAAAGACATACAAATATCTGTAAATTGGTTTTCTGGGTCCATCCTGTGAAGCATGCATGGTTACAGAGTCGGACAGAAAGTGAGGCATCGAAAGCACAAGAATAGGCTTTTGCCTTTAAAATACACTTGTGCTCTATATCTACAAGACAAAACCAAGAAATGGACTTTTAACATCTCCACCTCTCTACGTTAGCATTTGGACCATGTGTCCCTCGTGAGATTGATATGTGGTGTTCAATATTCATTACTCAAAGCTCCTCCTCCGTTCCTTGAAGAAGTGACTGAGGATAGATAATTATTATAAGTCAACTAGTAAGAAAAAGAAAGCTAAAATCCCCCAAGTGATTATCAAATACAGTGGACAGCTATTAAGTTAGGCCTTTCAGCTCCAAGTATGATGATTAGTTGCACACTGAAAATAAAAAATCCGTAAACAATGCCTTAAGAAGAGATTAGTATATTATAATAATACATTTGCCGTAGAACTGCTTAATCATCTTTTCATCGTTTCATTAAAAAGTCTAATCACTTTATAGGGTTTGTTCATTTATCTAGCAGGTCGGCATATAGTTAGGCTTAGATGTTCCTTTTTCTTTTGCTGCACGTGGGAGCCTAATCTGCCTAAAGAAAAAATAAGCCGATGTCATTTTCATTTTCTTAAAAAGTAAAATACATTCTTTTAAATATAAAAACAGAAGGATTTGTTGGTTAAGTGAATTAAAATTGTTAATTTATTAAACAAATTATTTAAAATATATGTGCAATAAAATCTTATGTATTTTTAATAGTTTATTCAATACTAATTTAAATAATAACAGTTGAATATTATATTATAAAGACCAATTCACATAACAAATGATAGATATAAATTAGTTTTTGGACCTATGATTGGGGGACAACATAAATATTTTATAATTTTTCAATATTACACAGATGAAGACAAGTAGTATCATTATATCCACCTATAAATTAGTATAAAAAGTAAGAATATGGAAAATATAAAAAGTAATCATAATGTGGATTCTTTTCATTCTCAATGTTTGCTCAATATTATATTTTTTCTTTTAATTTTGTTAATTAAATTCTCGGAGACTAATCATAAAAAATACTCTTAACTTTTAATTTTGTAGGTTTGTCAAGAGAAAACGTATACCTTGGCTCATACTATATCTCCAACTCATTATAATAAATATAATTTCAAATGCTTTAACCTAGACTTATAGGTCATTTGGAGACCTTCGAATTAACTTCATTGGTGAATTAGATTCAATTACATTTGTGGGATTGAATTAAATTCGATTTACATTATTTGGAATAAATTTATAAATATTATAATTGAATTCAATTACATTGTTTGAAACACAATAAAAATGAATTCAACTATTTTATATGACTTTTTTTATCCTTAACTAAAAATAGTATGTAATCAATGTGTGTATGTTTTGTAGTAATTTGTATATTTATTATGTATATATTTAGAAAAAGAATTTTTAATGTTTTGAAAAGAATTAACTCTTCAATTCACACACCAAATCGGACTATTTGAGAATTGAATTGAATTCATAAAGAAAATAAGATTCAATTACGTGGTTGAATTTAAGTCATCTCTTTTTTAGCATTCCAAACTCATGAATTGAATTCAATTACATAAAATTAATGAATTGAATCCAATTCATTAGATTCCAAACAGTTTGTTAGATTAAGACATGTAGACCTTGGTTCATACTATATCTCCAACTCATTATGATAAATCTAACTTCAAATGCTTTAAGGTAGGCTTAGACCCAAAGAAATGTAAATTTACAAAAATTATACTATAATAATGAACAATTCTAACTTCTTTTTACGTATTTTATTTCGATGTTTTGCTTTTGGAAATTTGTTTAAATAACAAAAAGGATTGTATTCTCAAATATCTTACAATTTTATATTACTTTTCATTTCATGATTTGACTCATTCTTGATACAAAAATTTTACCTTCAGAGTTAATCTGATTTTCCTTTGTCTGTAGCGAATTGATGTTTCTTACCGAATACCGGTAGTGTTTGTACTATAGTATGTTATAACACGACAAGGAAAATGAAGATTTAAACATGTAATTTCAATGACATAAGCTAAATCCAAATCTCTTTTATATTAAGAGTAAGGAGATGTTGAGTAGGCAAATATACTTTAGCAACTGTTTTTATTTATAAATGTAAATACAAAAATCGAGTTTGTATGTTTTGAATGCGATTCCTTTAATATAAAGTAAGGTACTATTTTTAAATTATAAGATAAATTTTCAAATATTATATAATTTATTTATTTTCTTCAAAGAGTTCTTATAATTTGATTTTCTAAGAATAATTTATTACATTGTCTTAATTTACTAAAATTGTAAATATAGTCTTATAATTCAAGTATAGTTGGTAAGGTTTGTTTTGATTCCACTGTTGTTTCAAATATCTAACACCAACATTTACTGGCAACGAAGTAATTGTATGTCATCTCACTCAATTAAAGGTGAGATCCAAGCCAACTCCAAAAAAGATCATAAACATATGAAGTAAAATATTTTTAATTATATTAACATCCATAAACGACAAAAGTTAACTGCCATATGCCTTGCTTTAGCTTCTAATAAGTAAAAGATATTCTAATCCTCCACTCTTACACTCCTGGTTCTCCTTTTTAGCTTAAGTATTGTTCTTTCTTTTCCTTTTCTTACTGTACTCATCCAGGCGTTAACTTTTACTACTATAAAATTCTTCAACTTTCTTGAAAATCAAACGAATTGCATATTTTTTAAAAATCATGTTTGTATAAAAATAATCTAATTAAGTGCGTCGTATAGTGATAATATAATTAAATTAAGTTTGTCACTTAATTTTGGATCATTATTTTAAAATAATTTATTTAGATAATTTAAGATAACAATTCATTTAATATTCATTATTTAAGTAATCTGTTAACACAAGAAAAGGATGAAAATGGGTGTTGTGCACGTGGGTCCAATGCAGAGGACAAACGATATCTCATAATTACGAGCTCGAAACTGTGGAATCAAAGGCATACAAGTTGTTGCTTTTTCTTTTCCCCTTTTCGCAAAGCAAGCATAGAGCTATGGACACTGGACACTAGCCAATAAAGAATAGGGTCGTTTTGTCATGATTTTGCTCTGGACGTGCACTGTCCATTCCCAAACACGATTGTGGATAAAGACATCCTCTGGCCTTCGACTAAGATTTGTTTTAGGTGTGCATTAACCCTACTTTGTTGTAAAGAAGGATCATTAATAGACTTAGATGAGTTGTACTGTCTTCTATAATTTATAGAACAACTAATCAAAACAACGGTTTTATTTCGAAGGGAAGCATTAGAACGACAATTTCATACTCCTATAACAATCTCTATGACACCTCTCGAATAAAATAATTACGATCGAAATGCATCTTGAAGGATTGGATAAGGTAGCTGGGGTGTTGCCTATCCTCAATAGTTTATTACTAAAATTCTATAAAATAATTAACATATAAATCACCATAAAATATGAATTATAATTTATACCTTATTCCGAAGCATAATCATTTTCTTTTTGAATCTCTCGAATTATTTCTAAAATTAGCTTATTTCATCCACCGTAATCGCACAAGTGTCTAATCTCTATTAATATCTACAGAACCAATTGAGAGAAATATATAACTATTACAGAGAGAGTTAGGCAATGAGTGTTAGCTCCTTTGAAATTTATTTTTAATCTAATTAGAAAACTATTTTCTAATATTAAAAGGTAATTACTTTTAAAATTAAATAAAACACTTTTAATTTAACTAAGAAGATCCCTTAAGGAAGATGAATAGTGGAAGGATAGTAGGGCCTGATAAGATACCTATAGAGGTGTCGAAGAGCGTACGCGAAGAGGATTTTATTTGGTTAACCAAGCTTTTTAATGTGACCCTTAAGTCCGCCAGAATGTCAGATGAGTGGAGACTTAATATGTTAATTTCTTTATACAAGAACAAAAGGGACATCTAAAGTTGTAACAAGTATAGAGGCATCAAATTATTTGGTCACATCATGAAGTTATGAGAGAAGGTGATTGAGAAGAGAGTGTGAAAGAATGCTCCTATCTTGGAGAATCAGTTTAACTTCATCCCAGGAAGGTCAAATGTAGAAGCTTTACATCTTCTTAGAAGATTAATGGAATATTATAAGGAAAGACAGTGTAACTTACACAAGGTTTTTTTCGATTTAGAGAAGGCATATGACAGGATAACAAGGAAAACCATGTGGAGGTGCTTAGAAGTTAAGGGAGTTTTTATAACCTATATACGAGTTATTAGGGATATGTATGAAGGTGTAAAGATTATAGTAAGGACTATAGAAGAAGATTATTTTTTATCAATATTGGGCTACACCAAGGCTCCTTATTGAGTCCTTTTTATTTATAGTATTAATAAATGAGCTCACCAAGAATATCCAAAGAGAAGTGTCTTGGTGTACGTTGTTTGTTGATGAATTTGTTTTGGTGGATAAGATAAAAGAAGGTGTCATGTCAAGCCAGAATTTTGGAGAAATACGTTAAAGTCGAAGGGCTTTAAATTGTGCAAGACTAAGACTGAATATTTAGAGTATAACTTTTCAGGCAATAGGATGGATTTTGACAGGTAGATAATGATTGGTTCAGAGGTTGTACCATATAAAGAGTGATTTAAGCATCTAGGATCTATCATCCAAAGCAATAGAGAGATCGATGAAGACATAGTTCACCGTATTAGATCGAGGTGACTTCAATTGATAAGTGCATCAAAAGTTTTATATGACAAGAAGATAACACTCAAGCTTAAAGGTAAATTCTATCATTTACCAATTACGTCGGCCATCCTCTGTATATAGAGTGTTAGACTATCAAATAGTTGCATAATTGTAAGCTAATGGTGGCAGAGATGAGAATGCTTTATTGAATGTGTAACGTTACTAAAAGGGATAAGGTCCTAAATGTAATGGTAAGAGATAAATTAAAGGTGACTAATATTAATGAAAAATTAAGAGAGACAAGGCTTAAGTGTTTCAAACATGTTAAAAGGAGACACTCCAACACTTCAGTGAGAAGGTGCAAGAAGATTGTATTTAGAGACTGTAAGAGGAAAAAATGAAGGCTTAAGAAGAACTGGGTGAAGTCATCAAGTATGATATGACTCTGTTAGAACTTGCCGAAGATATGAACCTCAATAGAAAACTTTATAAATGATCTTACATAAGGAGCTCTTTCCTATTGTGATAGGTCTTTTAAACATTTTCCTTCAATTCTTATGTCTTACATTTAGCCTAAATATTTAATATATAATACTTCTTTAACCTAAACATTTTTTTACTTATCCTAAATATTTTCTTGTAATAGCTTTTTTATTTATTTATGTACTTGTCTTCTTTCTTGTTTATGTATTTATTTACTTCTTTGATCTTTTATTTTTATTATTTACCTTGTTCTATATGTATTATATTATTTATTCTATATTTATTTTTCTATTTTAATAATATATTTATTTATTATTATTATCTTTTATGCCTACTTTTATTTTATTTTATTTTTAATTATTATATATGTATAATTTTTTATGTGGCTATATCAAAAACATGCTTTCTACTAGTTAGGAATAAGACTGTATACTACTGGACCTCTTTAAACTGGCATATCAACAAAAGTTTCACTTGGTTGTTGTTGTTGTAGCAGATTTGATTTCTTAATTAATTAGAAAATCTTTCCTTAATAAATTAGAAAATTATTTTAAAAATATTAAAGAAAGCTGATTTTAATTAATTAATTAGTTAGTTAATTAAATTTCAAAATTTTAATCAAGGAAAATATCTTTTGCTAATAAATCAAGAAAATTATTATTCGTAAATAAAGACACATTTTCAATTAAACTTTTTAATTAAGAAAAAAATTTCTTAATTAATTAATAAAACACTTTTTTTAATTTTAAAAGTCTAAAATTAATTTTAATTTTATTAAAATAATTAATTCTAAATTTGGAAACTCTTTTTCTAAATTTAATTAGGAATCAATCCAACTATTAGTCTTAATCAAATTAAGAAAAATAATTACTTTAACTTTATAATTGATTTTGAATTTAAAACTTTTTTAAAATTATGTTTAGTTATGAGCTACTCTAGAATTGGATTACACTTAATCCAATAACCAACAAGCACAAATCTAGTTTTGGAATACATTATTCCAATGCTTAAACACTTCATATTTAAGGCCTGGGATACTCATATTCTTATTGCCAAACAACCTTATTCTAGGTTAAAGAATCATTTATTCCTAACATAGAATAACTTTAAACCTAACGCCAAACACATCACTTCTTGATAAAAAACCTTAGTTTCACAAACATGACAACACCCTAATCGCCAATCGCCAAGTTGTCATCATCAGTGTCCACGTTATCGTCTCTAGTCTCCGAATACAATTGTTTTGCTTGCACCGCCACCTTTTCTTCTACCATGTTTACCGCCAGTCAATGTCATGCTAGCAAGTGTTGGCTACTGAAGTTTTTATGACTTGCTACCTTATAGAGCTACCGCCTCTGTCACCCATCGTCGACGCACGTGGTGCTCAACATTTAGCTCTGATACTTGTATGATGGGGTTTCATATTGCAGCAACATCTTTAGGTTCCTTGCTAGCAGGCCACCGTCACGCTTCTATTGCGTGAGCTACTGCTAGCCTCCATATGCAGCTACAAACAACTGCGTCTTTCGTCGACACTTCCACAATTATGTCTTCTTTAACACTCTAAGTCGTTGGCAGATAACATTTCATATCACCATCAGCTGCTTTTGGGTCTTTGATAAAGTCCCAATCTAAGCTATATTTGCAAACAATTAAACGAATAAGTATGTTTCTGCTCTTGGTGAGAAACCAACCAATAACTTCTTGAATTTTGTACTGATTAAAACAGACGAAAGAGTCTTAAATACAACCAATAAAAGATGATAAGTAATGGTCCACAACTGCTCTACCTATATAGACCAATTCCTAAGCAAGCATGATTACATAATGGAATATAACTAAATAATGAAAACATGACTAAATAATGAATTCAGTTGCTTTAAACACGTTTGCCACTACTCCAAGAATCTTGGATTTGGTTTAGGAATTCTTAAGGATCCTCTTGGTTCAACATTGCCTCCCCCTTTTGAAGGAACATTGTCCTTAAGGTTCAGATCAGCACCTTTGACGTAGTTCTTCTGTCTTTTCCCAAGTTGCTTCTTCCTGTGGTAAATCATTCCATTTCACCAAGCTTTCCTCAATAAAGCTCATTTCTTTTTTGATCCAATATGTGAACAATGGCTTCTGATTCTACCACCAATTTCCCTTCTTCAGTAAGTGGAGGCAATTTTGTGCTAGAGCAACCTGTACTTCCAACGCATTTCTTAAGTAAGGACATATGGAACACAGAATGGACGCGAACACTCTCTGGCAGCTCTAGTCGATAAGTTACCTTGCCTATTCTTTCAATAATTTTGTAGGGCCCATAAAATCGACTGACCAACATCTGAGAAGTCCTCTTAAAAATTATTTGTTGCCGATATGGGTGAAGTTTTAAGAAGAGTAAATCTCCTACCTCAAACTCGACATCACATCTTTTTACATCAGCTAATTGCTTCATCCTGTTGATTGCAGCTTGTAAATGAGATTTGATTGGTCGTAAACCTATATCTTGATTAACCAGGGCTTGATCCACTTTGTTTACCACCGAATCACCAATTTGGTACTGGGGAATCTTTGGTGGAGCTCTACCATACTGTGCCTGAAATGGTGACATACCGATTGAACTATGGTATGAAGTGTTGTACCATAATTCTGCCCAAAACATTATAAATACTACTCAAGACATCGATTTATTACCTCTGTCTGACCATCAGATTGTGGATAGTATGTTGAGCTTATATGCTAGTTCTAGACATTTTAAACAACTCACGCTAAAAATTACTTATGAAGATAGGAAGATAGGATCCCGATCACTTACAATCAATTTGGGCAGACCATAGAGCTTAACCACTCCATCGACAAACCTTTCAACTACTGGTTTAGCTGTGAATGGGTGCAATAAGGCCAAGAAATGTGATGCTTTAGTAAGGCGGCCCATAACTACGTGGATGGTGCTCTTGCCATTGGAAGTTGGCAACCCTTCCACGAAATCCATTTCGATTTCTTCCTAAATCTGACTGGGGATTGTAAGTGGTTAGAGGAGGCCAACTGGTGCTAAGGTATCGACTTTATTTCATTAGCAATCAATGCAAGAGTTGACATACTTCTTCACATCTTTGTACATTGACGACCAGTAGAATTGATGAGCCAATCTCTTGTATATGTGAAGAACCCCGAAGTGACCTCCATAAGTTGAATTATGGAATTCCTATAGCAATTGGTTCACAATAGATGTTTTAAGAGGAACAACAACTTGGCTCTTGTAACATACCAGTCTATGTTGCCACTTGTAATGACCTTCAGGATTTTCAGTGGCAAGTTTACCAATCTTCTGCATATAGGTGTCATTAACAGCTTCTCTTTTGATTTCCTCCCATAATGAGGTTTGAGGAATGAATAGAGAATTCAGACTTGGACTACTTATCACTTTGGATAATGCATCAGTGCAAAATTTTCCTTGCTAGGTTTATAAGTGATCTTGTAGTCATACCTAAGTAGTTTGACCACCCATTTTTGTTGCTCCGGAGTAGTTATGCATTGCTCCAATAAGTATTTTAAGCTACGTTGGTTAGTTTGAATGTAAAATCTCTAGCCCAAGAGGTATGGTTGCCAAGTTTGGATCGTTTAAATGATGGCTAGCATCTCTTTGGCATGAATTGACCACGAATGCTTGTTGGCCCCAAGAGTTTGACTCATGTATGCAATAGACCTCCCTTGTTGTGTTAGAATTGGTCCAATTCCATCCCCAAAGGCATCCGACTTAATGGTGAATGATTCTACAAAATTTGGAAGGGCAAGGGTGGGTGTTGAAATCGTGGCAGTCTTTAAAGCTTCAAATGCTTTGTCTGCCTCTGCTGACCAGTGAAATTATCCCTTTTTAATGAAGTTGGTGAGTGGTCAGGCTATGATGCTGTAATTTCAGCCGAACTTCCTGTAATAGCCTATTAGCCCCAATAAGCCACATAGTTATGTCACATTCATCGGTTTGGGCCAATGAACCATGGCCTCAATCTTTCTTTGATCCACCTTAACACCATCGATAGAGATTATATGCCTAAAATGTTTAAGCTCTTGCTAGCCAAACTTGCATTTGCTGAGTTTGATGTATGGTTAGTTTTGTTTCAATATCTGTAACACTTTTTTGACATGTTCAAAATGTGACAACCAATCTCGACTGTAGATCAATATATCATTAAAAAACAAGCACGAATTTTCGTAGGTAAGGCCTGAATATATAATTCATAACAGACTGAAAAGTTAAAGGAGCATTGCAAAGTCCAAACGACATTACCAGGTACTCGTAATGGTCATTATGTGTGTGGAAAGCAGTTTTGTGAATGTCAACATGAAGAACTTGTACCTAGTGATAACCAACTCAGAGGTCAAGTTTAGTGAAGTAGACTACTTTGTGCAATTCGTCAATTATATCCTCAACTGTTGGAATTGGAAATCTGTCCTTGATAGTAATCATATTGAGGGCTCTATATTCTGTGCAAAACCTCCATGACCCATCTTTCTTCTTTACTAGAAGTACTGGAGAAGAAAAGGGGCTAGTACTACTTCTGGTCAATCCGGATTGCAACATTTCCTGTATTTGCTTCTCAATTTCATTTATTTGGAAGTTGGCATATCGATAAGGTCGAACATTGACTGGTTCTAACCCTTCCTTCAAGTTGATTCTGTGCTCCATGTCTTTTTTTGGAGGCAGTTGTTTGGGTTTAGTGGACACATCCAAAAACTCGTCTAACAACAACATCATATCAGGTGGCACCTCCTTATAGCCCTCATTTAGGACTTTTTGCAAGCACGCGGCGTACAAGGTATGTTCCTGATGTTTTCCCCCCACAATCTCATGGTATTTTGTCGGTTCAATTGGCTTTTGAGGAATTTCCTGCAATTCCCTTCCACACAAAGGTCATTTCCATTTTTTTCCAGTCACACAACATAGAACCCAACTGTTGGAGCCAATGTACTCCCAATACTATATCCAAATCAGCCAATGGTAGGGGATACATAGTCAAGGAAAAAGGAGTAGCTTGCACTTCCATAGTCATATTGTCAAACCTCCCACTACACTGAAAAGAAGATCCATTGGCAACCTTGACTTAGAAGGGTTTGGTAGGTATGGTAGGCAGTTGTAATGATTCAACTACCTTTTCACCGACAAAATTGTGTGTCGAGCCACTGTAAAAAAAAGCTATAAAATCACAATCCCCAATTTGAGTTACAACCTGCATTTTCACCTACAAAATTGTGTGTCGAGCCACTTTCAACAAAAGCTATAAAATCACGATCCCCAATTTGAGCTACAACTTGCATAGTTTGTGTTGTAGGCCCACCTATTAAGGCATGGAGAGAGATTTCGAGATTACCCTCTTCTTCTTGGTTAATTACGTCACCCTCTCCATCGTCGAATGGCTCACCTTCAAACAACAAAAGTTGCGTCTGTTTGCACTTATGGCTAAGTGTAAATCATTCGTCGCAGTTGAAACACAACCCTTGTACGCTTCTCTTTTGCATCTCTTCCCACGATATTTGTTTTATGGTCGTTAGTGGTTTAAATTTAGGAGCAGAGAATTCAAGCGGTGGCTTGGCAGGGGCCTTGCCATTTTCCTCTGTCGGGCCAGCTGCTCATTCCTCATCCTAGCCAAGCTAGTTGCCTCTTTCAAGGACTTGAGCCTAAACAATCGAATCTCATCTGCAATTTCAGTTTTAAGCCCACCAATGAATGTCCCAATTAAGGCTTTTTGTGTCCACCCTTGAACCTTATTGCCTAATTTTCGAACTCACGTTGGTACTCTCGTAGCGATCCCATTTTTTGAAAATTTGACAATGCTTAATCAAAATCTTCGCATTCTGTCGGTCCAAACCGAGCCCACTGCTTCGCTTGAAAACCGTCTTAGGTCACTTGTTGCCCTTCGTCATGATAGGTCTTGCTAATCCGTTGCCACCACTGATTCACTTCTCCTTCGAGATGAAAGGAGGCTAATGAGACCTTTTGCACTTCTGACATCTCTCAATACTCACAAAATTGATTGGCTCGACTAAACTACTAAGTGGGATCATCTTCGGAAAATCGAGGAAACTCTAGTTTAGTCATTTTAGAGGGGATTAGTTGATGCCCCTCTTCTAAATTGCCCTTGGTTCCTTGATGGTTATATTGTTGGCGGGCCTGAGAATTGCTGTTGGACCCCTCTTTTTGTGAAATCATCACATCAATCAACTTAGCAATTGCTTCCTCCATGAGGTGGAGTTTCTCAGCAATGCCTTGCTCCATCTGACTCATCCCGTCTTGCAAATTGCCCATGCGAACTTTGAGGTTTTCAATTCGTTCCTTGTTCGTAGACATGGCTCTGATACTAATTGATAAAGTCCCAATCTAAGCTATATCTGCAAACAATTAAATAATTAAACGAACAAGTATGTTTTTGCTTTTGGCGAGAAACCAACCAATGACATTTTGAATTTTGTATTGATTGTCCAAAACAAGACGAAAAAGTCTTAAATACAACCAATAAAAGATGATAAGTAATGGTCCACAACTGCTCTACCTATATAGACCGATTCCTAAGCAAACATGATCACATAATGTAATATAACTAAATAAGGAAAACATGACTAAATAATGAATTCAGTTGTTTTAAACACGTCTGCCACTACTCCAAGAATCTCAGATTTGGTTTAGGAATTCTCAAGGATCTTCTTGGCTCAACAGTCTCCTTTTTTGATGGCTAGCTTTGTTTGCTCTGTTGTTGCTATTTCTAGTCACCAGAATATTTAACCAACATCAAAAGCAACAACTAGAAAGTCCCAACCATCATAACAATCATAAAAACCAAAACCAACACCACTAGCGTGCTTCTTAACTCATCTAGAATTTTAAAAGCATTTTGGTCTTTATATTTTTTTTTTCATATTTTGTATTTTGGGTCTTAGGTCTTTTAGGTTTCTTAATGCTGGGTTTCATAATGTATTGGATGTTTAATAATTCATGAAACTAATTTCACATCAATCATATGGGTAATTCAATTCTAAATTAAATGAAGGTTTTCAAAACTTTTAATCTGGACTTTTCAAAATAAATTTAATCAGATCTAAATATGCTTTTTAGAGTTTATATTTAAATTCCAAAATTCAAGATTAATAAAAATTAAACAATTTTTAATCAAATTATAAAATTAAAATCTAATATGATACCACTGCTGAGAAATCGGGTCGAGATCTGATCCTACATGCAGCTGAATAATTACAAAACTTTTTGGTTTGATTTTTGGAAAGCCAGGATCACTAAAATTATATAAAATGATTAATATAAAAATCATAATAAAGTATGAATCATAATTTGTACTATTATGAAGTTTGATTCTTTTCTTATTGTATCTATTGAACCGTTTTCGAAATTGGCTCATTTCAACCACTGTAGCTGCACAAGTATCTAGCATCCAACGATATTTACAGAACAAGTTGAGAGAACTCCATAACTATTACAAAAAGAATTAGGCAAGGAGTGTTAGCTTACTTAGATCCTAAACCTATTTATAATAGATTTTGGATATTTTAGTAATTTAATTGAAATTAAATTATAATTTCAATTAAAATTTAATTAGAATTACAAAGAATTCTAATTAAATACTAGTTATTCCAAACTAAGATCCAATATCTCCTATTGATCCTTATTTATTAAATATCTCATATTTAATCATAAAATTTCTCAAACTTTACAATAAAGTTCAACTTGATTAAAATATTTTTCTCTCTTCAACTCGTTCACTGTGTGGCCCATTAGTTTTTCAAATTATTGGCAATGAATATAAATTAGAGACTTAACTTATATTTACGATTAGATAAATTAAACTCTTTTAATTTATCTTTAATTATCTAATTAAACAATTTATATCCATAGATCGAGATTGACGTCTAACAACATATCGTGACTATTCAAATATTTAAGAACAGGTTATAAGTAGAGTCAAAACATAACAAACCCTATACATGATAACTTTGAAGATTTCAAAGTAAAGTGTCACTTATACAATTATTACAATGAGAATTTTTATAAACATATAATTTCTCATATGAAATCAGTTTAGTGAACTTGTACTCTAACAAACACCTACATGTTTATTTAATTATCTCCGTACTTTAGTTTAAGAGATCAACTAGTTACTTCCATACACGTAAGAAATCAGCACCTATCCTAGTTACTTCCATACACGTAAGAAATCACAAAAAAGCAGCCATAGACTGATGGGGTCAAAATGTTCTCAATAACATCTTAGGTGGCGGGTGTTACAAAGGTCTTCTTAAGCACTGAATTTATCGCAAGTTGTGCCTACTCTTTTGCACGACAATCTCGCTTAGATCCATTTAAGCAAGACTCAGCCTTCCCCACTTAATCGTCGACCAATAATCAAGTTCTTGAATACCTCGCGACCCTAGCAGTGCTTAACTCTCACACTCTTAAAAAGCTATGGACGCAATTAGAATAATCAAAGGCAACAATAGAACAAAGAAGAGATACAACAAATTGCCAACCTTATATTACTTTCCTTTAAGTATACAAAGGAATGCTCTCAACTTTCTGTGTGAAGAGCAAGGTTCAAATAAGCTATATATAGGCATCAAGGCTTGGGGAACAAGTAAGAATCCTAACAAAACTCTAATAGCTAAGATCACAATTTTATCCTATCAGATTACATCATTATCCTATAAGATTACATCCCCATCTAAATAGGACTCTATCCGATAAGGCTTATCTACATCCCAACTAACAAGATAAAAGATTACACATGATCTATCCCTATCCACGAAGATGTCCACTATCTTCAGATGATCCTCCCACATGGTCTTTATCCTTTAGCGCTAATGTTTATCCCCCGTGATCTTATCCGCCACATCATCCACGATCCCCACAATCTCTATCCATTAATGATGATTCATCCAAGCCAAAGCCAGTCATAGTACACTGGTTCGACCTAATGCTTACCTATGTCAAGTCCACTAGCCATAGTACGTCCATTTGAGCATCCACTAAGTCCTTAGTCCATCAAGAACTTAGCCTTAGCCTTGTCAGTTCGTACACGGTTTGAAACTTTACCAAAACTCGCACCATGCTTGATCTAACATGCTAAGTCACCTTGGAGCTTTCGCATGTCACTGCCATGTGCGTGATCCAGCTAACCTTCCTACCAAGGTTCATCTCTGGCTAGTTGTGAATAGGCATGATAAAACTAGCCCAGCCCAGCCAGACTTGTGATCAACAAGTTTAGCCCAGTCAAACTTGGCCATGGGCTGGGCCACGAGCTGGTTGGATATAGTTCATGGAATAACAGGCCGAGCCATGGGCTACGGGCGGACCACGAGTCATGGTCGCGGTGGACAGCCCAGGCTATGACTCCAATGGAGCAGCCCGGCTCTTGGCCCTTGACTCGTGGCCTGTCCGCTGGTTAGGAGTAAAACGACATTATTTTGCTTATTACAAAACGACGTTGTTTTGTTCATCTTTATATTATTCTGCACCGATAAAACGACGTTGTTTTGCCTTAAGAGAAAAATGATGTCGTTTTCTAACTACAGGGTTAATTAAAATACGAGATAAAATGATGTCGTTTTCTTGCAAAAAAAAAAGACGTCATTTTGTTTATAATGAAACGACACACACAGTGCCCACCAACCCAGACCCATACCTACCCAGCTGCCTCTGTGCTCTACCTGCTCTACCTCCCTCTCCCTTCCTCACACCATCACACGCTAGCCTAGCCTTCGTCCTCTCCGTGAGCCTCCTGCCTGCCTCCATCTCCCTTCATCCTCGATTATTTATTTCATTTCTCTGTTCTTATTCCTTGAGAGCCCACTCACTCATTTATTGTTGTGGCAACATCTCGCAGACTCGTAGGTAAGCTCTCTACAGATATTTGTCATTTTTTTTTCTGGTTGTCTTCAAATGTGATGTGGCTTGTAATGTGTTTGATGAAATGCCAATAGAATAAGACATGTTTATAGAAAATCTGTGGATGAATTTCTGATTATTGTTTGTAGTGGATGTATATGTTTTAATATTCAATATGGATTAAGTTCAAGTTTTGGTTCTAGTTTGTGATTTCGGTTTTGTTTCAAGAGTTGAAGTAGAAGTAGAGGAAGGCCTATCTAAGTTTGGAGTAGGACAAGGTGAAGGGGAAGGGGATTTCTGTAACTTTAGTTATATTCCTATTATCCAGTAATGATGATAACAACTGGATGTCCAACATCACATTTTAGGTTCGATAAAAATAATGAATAGTGAGATCAAAGCTAATTCTTGTTTGGTTTGCAGATTCCTCATTCTATGCAACCTTGGAGCCTAAGTTCTTATATCCATCTCCATTCCACAAAAATTTCTTATTAGTCTTTTAATGTCTTTAATAAGCTTCTTAAAGACAGTAGGTATACATATTGCATAAGATAGAATTTATGAGTTGCAATCTTCCAGCATAAGAGAGACTTTTGTTACATCATTTATTAGTTCTTCTTTCTATCATCTCAAAGAACTCCTTGCAATCTCAATAAGAAAGTCTAGCAATAGTTATTGGAACACTTAAATAGGTAAAAGGAGGTACTTGAAATTGAAAGCATATGTGGATAGTATAATGGATCTTTTTTTATTGTTGACTTTTATCACTAATAACTTATTAAATTTGTGAAAGGGATTTAAGATGGCTGAGACTAATTCTAGGTCTACTTAGCAAAACATTAACAGGTCATCAATAAATGTTAGGATCAAAAGCTTCAATTTTGCATATTTTCCTATGGTATTTGAAAGTTGTATTCTTTTGGATGCTGATGGCTATAAGTTTAAGTCATGTCTCCAAATAAATTATGAAAAGGTATTAGGACAAAGGATCACCTTGTCTTACCCCTTTTTCACTTTGAACTCATTATGTTTGTTCTCTATTTACCATTACACTAAAAGAAGTAATGGTTATACATTGTTTTATCTAGTTTAAGAACTTTACAAGATTACAAAGGCTTCTAGAGAGTTAAAAAGGAAGTCTTAATTTACTAAGTCAAAAGCCTTTTTAAAGTCAATATTTAGGACATATAGTTTCAATGTCCCCTTCCTTTAATATCCCTATAATAGCTCCTACAAAAGGAGGACATTATCCCTTATGTTCGTGCTCCTATTGTATGCTCTTTGCTTTTTGCTTGTGAAAGAGCCAATTACCCATTTCAATTTTCATACCAAGATGCTTGAGATTATTTTATACAGAGTATCACAACATGAAATTGAAGAAAATCCATGAAACAAGTTTCCCTACATCCATCTTGAGTTGCTCTATTGCACAAAGAATTATTTGATGACTTGTTTTTTCCTTGCAGTGTGTTGGTAGTAAACATAGCTACAGATTTTATAGCTAACCTCATGCATTTGACTGCTTTATAGACAAACTGTCAATTTGAACATTATTTATAATCTTTGCTCTAAGGGTTTATGAACCTATAAGAAATACTAAGACTTTGGACATTTTCTTGTAAGTTGTAACTCTTATATATGGTAGTTTGACGTCATTTTTTTATACCATAAAAAAATAATTTGTTGAAAGAATCTTATAAGTTTTTAAAAGCTATCTAATGGCCAACTTGCACTAGAAATACTTGAACAATGTTTATCACACCACATTCCAACCAAGCTTGTTTCATGGATTCAGCTTTTGAACCTCCTCTTTAGTATAGATGAAAATCTTACGAACCATGCTAACAAATTCTCTGTAACGTAGGTAAAAAGAAGCCTACATTCATGCAAAGTAGTGAATTTACATGTAAAAAACTCAAATAGAACTAATTGGAGATGTGGATTATTTACGTGCTTAATATGATAATTTATTAATATCTCACATTTTACATAGTCGACCTCGGCTTTATAATTGCAATGTGTAGCATTTTTGATCTTTGTTTCTAGATATATTGACTGCGAATTATCGTGGATCCAGATTTGAAACATCATTGTTGTTAATGCGTTTGCAGTTTCACTTTTGAATCCCTTCCATTATATTTTCGATATCAACAAATTGTTGAACAATTATATAAGTATTGCTTAATTTTCAGATGGATGAACATATTCCTTCAATTGAGAGTTCTAATCCAGTACTGAAAATAGAAGTAAAAACTTCTATTCCGACACCAAGTGACGATAGAAGTTCAACTTGGTGTCGGAATAGAAGTTCAAATAGAACTCAAGTTAGTTAACATAAAAGTGAAGTTTGGAATCACTTTAAGAAGACTATATCGATCGACGGAATTGAAAAAGCAGAGTATAATTATTGTCATAAGTTGTATTCAACTGGTTCGAAAGGTGGAACGTCTCATTTAAAGAGACATACAGAATCATATACTAGAAGGAAGATGGTTTTAGGAGATCAAATTTTTTTGACCCTTAACCTATGAAAGGAAAGAATGAAATGATTGTAACAACTTTTGACAATGATAGATCAAGAATTTTGATGGCTAATATGGTTATTGGAGATGAACAATCATTGGCTATGGCTGAAAGAAAAAGATTGAGGATATTTCTTAATTTACTTCAACTGACTTTCAAGGTTTCAAGTCGGAATACATAGAGGAATGATATATTCAAATTATATAAGGAAAAGAAGAGAGAAACATTAAGAGCATTGTCGAGTGTGCAAGGACGAATTGCCATAGCAACGGACATGTGGATAGCCGATAACCAACATAAGGGTTATACGACAGTAACGTTACATTATATTGATAATGATTGGAAGTTATGCAATAGACTTTTGAGGTAATTTATATTCTTTAATATTATTATCATTTACTTTTTTCATTATTATATAAATTTATGATTCATATTAGTATGGTTTTTCATGATAGGTTCATTTACGTGTCGACACTATATACAAGTGAAAAATTGGCAAACGTGTTAAAAGACTGTTTGATGAATTTGAAAATGGACAACAAAGTATCCTTCATCACAGTCGATAATTATAGCACAAATGATGCTATGATTGAGAAGTTGAAGGGTAAGATGCGGGTTGGGAGCTTATTGGCTGGAGGTAAGTTATTTCATATGCGTTGTTTTGCGCATATTCTTAACTTGATTGTGAAGGATGGTTGGAGACGATAAAGGAAGCAATAGAGTGTATTCAGAATAGGGTTTTATATTAGAGCGCAACTCCCAAAAAAATTGAAACTTTTGAAGATGGTGCACAAATTTTCTGCATTCCAAATTCAAAAAAGTTAGTTTTGGATTGTCCTACCAGATGGAACTCAACTTTTAAGATGTTGGAGTCGACAATCTCATATGTTCAACTGTTTATTAGACTAGTCGAAAGGGATTCTCAATATACCTGCGTACCATTAGAGGATCAATGGGACTTAGCTAGAGAACTTTGTATGAAGTTAAAATTATTCAATAATTGGATTGAATTATTCTCAGGACCAAAATATCCAATTTTGCACTGTATCTTTAGCATTATGTTCAACATAAAGCATGCTTTATCATTATGGATGTTTAACTCTAATACAGTGATTCGGACTATGACGGAACGGATGACGGAGAAGTTTAATTCTTATTAGTCTAAGGTTGGAGATATTGTTGCAGTATTATATGTGTTAGACCTGAGACACAAGATGGACAAGGTTGAATATACTTATAATGCATTGTACAGTGGTGAGGTTCAAAAGCGTGTACATACTATGAAACAATTATGATATCAATTGTTTAATGATTATGAAGTCAGAATGCAACGAACTCATGATCAGGATCTTAGTAGTGTTGCAAGAAGTTCAACTTTAACTTCAGTTTCAAGTTCGACATTTTCTTCTAACCCATTATTGACAGGTTCTCTTTCAAAATTTTTAAAAGAGAAAAGGGCTAAGATTTCTTACAATACGATGGAGTTAGATAAATATTTTTCATAGATTGTGTTCCTGAAACTGAAGGTGAGTCGTTCGATACATTATCATGGTGGAAGATGTTTGCAAATAATTATCCGATCTTGCAAGCCATTATGTAACATCCCCTCACCAATGGGAAGGGTAAAATAGTCATTTGGAATAGGTTATAAATGATTAAAATTATCTTGATATGTTCATGCATATACATGTAAGTGAATAGTAAATTTTGCACATGTAAATGACTGTACATGCAATCATGACATTTCCCAGTATGTTTGTGAATTATGAAAAATATGATTTGTGTGAATGAAAAATTGTGTTGGAGAGGGTCATTTTGGTTTTTTGATTTTTAGTGAATTTTAGAAAATTTTCGGAAAATTTTCGGGGTCATTTCTGGACTAGGAAAAATGCCAAGTGGCAGAATAATGGTTTATCGGTAGCAAAAATGATTGTCCAATGGTACTGGAAATTTAGATACATGAATTTAGGAATTTTTAATTTGAGCCATTGGAAATTTGGGGAGAAATTGGAGTAGAAATTGGAATTATATTGGAAAGAACCTAAGTGAGGAGTTTAGAGTGTGACATGTGGCAAGTGACACATGTCACTTGTCTAACATGCCACCATATGTGTTAATTAATAACAATTATCCATCTTTTTTGGGCTTTCATGATACTTCTTCTTATCTTCTTCTTGTTTATGGTGAGTGGTGTTTTAAGAAAAAACAATTCTCCATATGTAATACCCCACTCCCCCAAGACCCAAACCCGACATCGATGGGTGATGTCAAAGCTCGTGCCCCGCAAGGGTGGTGTGCTAGAGCACTCAATCACTCAGAAATCAGTTTCATTTCTGATTTGTTCTTTCATTAGTCATCTGGTTTACTGAACCTATCTCAGTAAAAAAATTTTGAAAGAGGGTTTCATATCTGAAGTGGAGAGCGACCCACCTCCAGAGCTGAAGAGCCCAGCTTCAGATCTGAAGGGCGCGAGCAGTGCTTCTTGATCTTGGGTCCTTAAGCTACCCCTGCTTTTTGATTTTTAGGAAGTCCCTTTCTTACAATCGAATTGTGACCTTTTGCTCCTTCATGGTGACTAAGGCTTCAGCCTCACCGGAGAGTCTTCTCTAGACTGGTCAGACGACCATGGAATAGGGAGAAAGCTCCCACTCTGTAACAGACTTTCCAGCTCTTTCTTCAGCCGAGAAAAAGCTTGACAAGCCTGTGGAGATAAGGCAAAACCTATAAACCTTCTAAAGTGAGGGTGCTTGAAGAGATAAGGTATGCACCCAACATAACAAGGGAGCACTTACTTTTTACCAAAATTTTCTTAAGGATAACATGTTGACATCCCTAGTCGAGCTTCTCCAAGTAGGAGAACAAGCTTGGTCGTTGGCACTAATCGAGTTCTTCTGGTCTAAATGCTTGACCTTTCCGACGGTGAATGCTGGGAAAAGGCCAGATGGGGTGAAAAAGGTTTGCAAAAAATGATGGTACTGGAGGATGGTATGATGCTTTCTAAATTATCTAATGACTCTTGTTTGAATGAGATCATAGAATAGGGTCCTGGAAATTTGGGGACCAACCTCTATTTTTATAGAAGTGGAGGCCAGGTATCAAAATGGATATGGGGTAGGTTGAGGTTATCCCCATGTAGGTAAACTTCCATAATCTTCCGATGGAGTTTTGGATGGTGGCCGAGTTAAGTTACTTAGCAAGTTCATTGGGGAAGCCAGTTTGTATGGACTCACAAACAGCTTTTATAGAGAGGATAGGTTATGTGAAACTATGCATCAAAATACCAAAGAATGCTTCACTTCTAGATAGTCTTCCTATTCTCCGGCTAGGAGATAATAAGGCTTTGGAAAGAACAGAAATCCACATCAGCTACCCATGGAAGCATAAAATCTTAACTAAGAAATGGATTCCTATGGGTAGATCACTTAAAATAGGGTGGCATGATGAGCTCACTTATTCTTCCACCTTAGGAACTCCTTTGAAGCTTAAGAGAACTAAGGAAACTGAAAAAAATGGGATGGAAGAGATCCAACCTTCTGCAGTTGTGAATCTAATGGTGATAGACAATATGACTCAAACACAATCCAATGGGAGGAAGGGGAAATCTTATGGATTAGAGACAATGCTTCCCAGCAAAAGAGAGTAGTCAGATGGAGGCTCCTCTGCAAAGTAAGGAGACTGATGAGCCTAATGTTGCAAAATCGACGAGGAAAGAAAGGACACTTATGGCCAGGTAGGAGCAGAACAATACAGAGTATATATAATTGGAAAAATTCAAGAGGAAGCAATTTCTATTTCTACAAAACTAAGTTTTGGACATACGGATATAGAAGTGGAGAAAATGGAAAAGAACAATAAGCAATCTAATGGTAATCAACTAGTTGGTTTGAGGACTGAAGAAGTTTTCACACATATTTCCTAAGGAAAGACAACTCTTGACAATTTCAGTGCAGACAATATGGAGAATCTAGACAGTGGCACGAATGATTTCACCTCCCAATATTTGGAGCATTGTCAGATAGATTAAGTCAACATACTGACTCCAGTTGCAACTGTTAAGCAAATTAAGAATCAAGGGACAGGGGATATTGAACAATCAGAGGATGGTGATACCATACTAGCTGTAGGCGATATCCTAAACATTCTTGGTGATTTCTATGTGCATTCTAAATGTGCAAAAAGGAAATCTTCTAGGAACAGAAAGAAAAATCCCAAATACCAGAAATGGTGAATAAGCTTTCCCATGAAGATGAAACTTCAATGGTGCCTATAATTGTTTTTTATTGTTGTCTATTATGCAGATAGTCATACTATCTTCCTTAGGTAGCTTTTGTTCTTGGGTCATATTGCAATATGACGGTAGGCTTAAAGCCTTAAACTAGTTGTAACGTTGATTTAGTTTTAACTATAATTTTTCTCATTTTTTTAAAAAAAAGTTTCCTATTAAAACCCCTATTTGCACATGTGTGGGGTTTATGATGTGATATATTGTTCTTTCTTATTGGATAAAGCCACGAGTTAAAGGATTAAAGGACTAGATTCTACAAAATTTATTTGAGAAGAACCTGACTAAAATAGGCATTAGAATATGGAATTTTAGAGGTTGTGTAGTTGAGTTGATTGACGGAAAGGATAAGAAAACTTTCAAACTTGAGTTAGTTTTTTCAAACTGTGCATATTCTGTTTCTGTTGTGTTTAGATGTTTACATGTGATTTATCTCATCTCATTATATATTTTTGATTCCATAAGTCTCAAGGGTTAAAAGTTAAATGCCTAGAATATCTTTGAAAAGAAAAAAATACCAGAACTACACAATCTAATATGATGTGTAGATTGTTGTCCAACTATATATATTTTGTTTATTTGCTTGATTATAATTGATCTATGCCAGGGAATCAATCACCCATACTTGGTTTGTGGTTAGGTATGTTTAGGGAGTTATTTAGATGCTATTATTCAATTAGAAAACCTACTAAAGTTAGTTTCCTAAATTGGAGTTTTAAAAATATACAAACTAAATATGAAATTGTTATTGTTAGACTGTTTAAACAATCGAATCTAAGTGCTCAATTGATATTTTCCTATTTACTTAGCATGATTTTGACATATTTTTAAGTCTAGTATGCTTGGAAATTCAAGTGAAAGATAATGAGATTAAACTGAACTTGAAAAAACAATCATAAATGTTCAAATAAGCTAAATTTGCATTGTTTGCATCTTATTTTTGAGTTGTGCGTGTAGTTATGATTTTCTAATGTTCCAACCTGATTTTAGCTTGTCTTAAGTACCAAAGTCATGATAAATAATAGATCAAGTGTTGGGTAATTAAAGGGATTTAAGTAGAATACAATCTTTGAAGTTTAATAAGGTGAAACTAGTGACTTACATGCTATTTTAGTGTGCAAATTCCAGGTCTGATTTATTGGGTTTCATGATCATAATTTGCTGAAATTTAGTAAATAACATAGGTACAAGTTGTGCATGAGTTTGAGCTGATTTAGACATCAAATTATAAGTGTTTTCGCCTTGTTTTTATGGGCTAAATTTTTCTAAACGAATTTTAGTTTGCATTCGGAATGAAATTTTAATAAACATCACTCTCCTTGTGTGATCAACTCTTATTTCACCCTATACTAAATTGTTAATTAATTAGTGGTAGAAATGAGGTACTAATTTGTATACGCTTGATGACATATATCACAAACATAGGATAGACATAGCTTCAAGAGCTTCACCAACAAAACATGTTTAAACTTATTCAAAAGCACTAGTGAAAGAGCCATTTGGTATAAGATAGTTTGGTTTACTAACTTATCTCCTAAGGTCTCTTTTATTCTTTGGATGGCTATTAAGCATAGATTGATGATGATGGATAGACTAAAGATCATCTAATCCAATATGATGTGCAAGTTAGACAATCAATTCCTTAAACATATTAATTATCTACTTCGCATATGTTGCTTCTCTATAACCTTCGGGAGCCAAGCACTTTCATACGTAAGCTATCATATTTTGAAAGTAGCTAGTCTCAGTGCATATCTTGAAGTAAATATGTTAGATTCATTCATCAAAGTGATATCACGATCTTTAAGCTTATCATCAGTTGTGGTACTTGTTAGCTTAAGGTTTATGATTAATGATTCTGATAATAACTATATAATGTTTTAAAATTCAAATTGGATTTATTTCCTTATATAGGCAACGGTATAATTATTAAAAGGAAATAAAATCATGGAATAATTTCTTTCTTTCTTACAGGAACTTTCTTTATAAACTTGCCTTTTTAGAAATAATTCCATGACATTCAGAAGGATCATACTAATTCAAATAATCAGCTCCACAAGCCTTGACAGAACATTCTTTTTAACGTCTAAATATCAAAGATTTCAAGAGATGATTTCGAAGATTAAGCAACGATTAGTTGAAGAAAATTTTTAGTTAAATAAGAGCCACTGCATTTGCAAAAGAAACATAAGACACATATACGAGACTTGTGAAATATCTTAGAGCATCAATATTCTTGAAAGTTATATCAAACTCTTTATACTTTAGAAAATGATATCACTCTATTAAGAGAGACTGTAAAATCCTTTATACAATTTTTTGTTGAGAGCTTATAGAGGCTAGCAAAATATTGCTACTGTGAAAGGTTCAAGAATCTTGAAAAATATACACTTCTGAGCTTGAAGAGGCTCGTCAAATTACTACTTAGTTTTATAGTGAAATACTTAAGTCAGATATTTGGGGACTAGACGTAGGCTTTGTTATAAGCCGAACTATTATAATTCTACTTTGTCATTATCTCTTTCTTCCTTACTTTTAAATTTTCGCATTATAACTTGATATTTTCAAGAGGCTCCTTCAGTTTTAGAATAAGGTCCTTCTGTTTTTTATATCGCAAGAGGTTTCTTTCAAAAGTTAGCAAGCTCCTTTCTTTTTTAGCAGTAGCAGGCTCCTAACGTTTTAAGCATTAATAGGCTCCTTTAATATTAACAGCTTACTTTCTTTTTAACATTAATAGGATCCTTTTTCAGAAGTTTATAGGACCCTTCTATTTATAAATTTATTTCATTTAGCAGAATCTTATCGATTTAAAAGTACCTTGAATTTGTTATTACACACAATTCACCCATCTCTTACATGTGTTTGCTTTATCAGTACTTATACCTTATGGAAGGAGAGGAATATGAAAATATTCTAAGGTGTTTCTCAAACTGTCCAAGTACTTACTAAAGCTTCCTTATAATAAATGAGATAGACTATACTAACACACATCTTAGTGAGTATGAATCATAAGATAGAATAGATGAGATAGACTATAATAACACACATCTTAGTGAGTATGAATCATAAGATAACTAGACATGGGGATGTCATCTAGATTCATTCCATAATTTAATAATAAGTCTCTCTCGTATACTCATGGCTTTTGCAATTTTGTTCTTATTTAGTGAATTGTAATGGTAGTTTTCTTATATTAGATTCACCAACTTTGCTTCATTAACTCTCTTAGTGTAAGTAAGTTATCTGGTGATAGGCAATCTTAAACTAGTTTTACTCTCTATGTTTTTAAAATGCATTATTAATTTTAATTTTAATTTCTTTTTTGGTTTTTATTCTAATTTTAGTTTTATTTATCATTTTATTTATTTATTTATTTATTGTCTTTTTTATTTTTTTTTATTAATTCATATGGGTCATTTGGAAATAACCTCTCTACTAATTAAGGATAAGGTTGTGTACTACTATACTTTTCAACACCCCTTATCTTAACGGGACTAGGTGTTATTGTTGTTGTTGTAATAATATTTATTTTTTGAAAATTTTACATCCTTACTAGGTTCATGAAGACAACTTAGAGTTAAAAATATAAATATATAGTTGGAGTTTTGGAATGAATCAGTTTTTTAAAAATGTTTGTTTTCGTTCCTGGGATATAGATTAGCATATTACCTTTGTAACACATTTATTCTAACAGAGAATACAAAATATTTTATTCTAGGAAACTAAAAAAATGGTCATGTTGAAAGTTTTGGTTTTAATTTTGCCAAACTGATAAAGCTTGGACTTGATGACTACATCGCGTTCTGTATTACAAAAGAGTGTATGCTTTTCATCCTTATCTTGTTTTCAGGAAATATTATATGAAAAGTTTCGTATTGTCTTGTGTTGGACATTTCTCCTAAGTCTCAGGTTTAGTAATAAAGCAGCAATGACCTTAGTGTCGTATTGGCGGAAAAAATCAAGCGCAAACGTTGTTTAAAAGGCTTGGTTTGGGAGAGCGGTAGTAGTTTACAATCTTCTGAAATCAACCTGCTGAAATGATAAGTACTTATTCTCAATAAGTACTTATGTGTTTGGGATTGCTATTTTGGTAACTCCTGAAACGTGAAAAATAGGTGTTTGGCAAGTGCAGTTGCGGTTACTGAAAAGAGATAAAATAACTAAAAAAACTCATTGATTTAATAAAATATTAATTGTTGTATAAATAATTAAAAATATATTATTAGTCATATAAATTTAAAATTATAAATAAGAAAATATAAATAAAATAAATTTAGTTAATAAAATATTTCATAAAAATATATTATTACTCATATTAATTAAGAGTATAATGGAAAATAATATTTGTAGTGAAGGTTATTATTGAAAAGTAAAATTTCTACCGTGGAACCAGTTTCCTACCACAATCCTCTTTCTGTTTATTGATTTTTGCGGTGGCACGACACTTTTCTCCAACCTCCGGTTATTCACCGTAGATCCAAACATGTGTCTGCGTTTGAAAATTGTGGTAAATAAATACTTATCCTCACTGTACCACATATCCAAATGCAGCCAACAATCTCTAGCTAAATGATTAAAAAAGAAAATTTTTCCCTAATAAAAAAAATTTATCACAAGAGAACGGAGTTTACCAATGAAGTCCATTTTTTATATCCTAGAATCATTAAACTATCCAGTACTTATAAATGGATTTTAAAATTTTTAACTTACTTATTACTAAGCCACCAACCTATAAATTAAATAATAAAAATAAATAATATATAATATTTCATCACGAACAAACAAATTATATAATTGTTCTTTTATTTCTTCTCTCGTATTTTGCAATTAATTGTAATTATTTATCTTTTTTTCTCTTCTTCTTTATTATAAAAGATAAATTTTCTCTTTTCCCACATTTCCTAATTTCTTTCATACAAGTCTCTAATTCAAAGTAAGGAAGAGATTGATTCTACTATAGATAAATAATATTTATTTATTTATTAAAATTTTTTGGTAAATATTTATTTATTAAATTTTATTATGGATCAAATGAAGTTCTACCTTATGTTTTTAATGATAACAAAATATTTTGCATTAATGTTTTATCCTTGGTGATATTAATAAGTTAATATGTGAAAGAGCAAGTTCATGGAATGATAAAGTGAGCAAAGGAACTAGTTAAACCAATTGAACAATCAAATAATGAAGAAAATTAGCAAATTGGAGCATAAATACAATTCAAGTAAAGAACCCAAAAGAAGGATGAATCAAATATATCAAGACTTAAGCGAATCATTGTAATCCTTCTTGTAACCTTATCTTTAACATTTTAATGAATTAATGCGTAATTATTGTATAATCATTTGAATATGGACTGTTGTATTCTAAAAGGCCAAAATTCCATGTAATGAGAGTTAGTATCAATATTAATTTATATAGTAGTTGACTAATATGACACAACGATTGATTAATATGACAAATTGGTTGACTAATGTGACAGATTAATTGACCAATGTCATTGATACTAGTAACTGTAACGGTTAAATTGTTTCTAATAACTATTTTAAGTAATTTTAAGTATAAATAGACCACATACAAGTTATGGCAAGGATACTTGTCATACTACAGAGTTGCTAAAAGCCTTAAGAGGTTATAGAATGCATGTTTTGATTATATAATATATAGTGAGCCTTTGTTCATTCGTGTGAACAAGAAAATGAGTTTTTGAATTATATACTTGTTGTAATTGAAAAAATATCTGAAGATACACTTTGATAGAGTTCCTTTTAACCTTGAAAAAGATTTGCAAAGGGTTTCTCTTCACTCGTGAAAAATGAAAATGGTTGTAAATATTTCTCTTCACTCATAGAAATTAAAGATGTTATATAGAGTGACATCTTTTCACCTATTAACGGAAAAAGATAGTGAATTCTTAAATGAAGTTGAGGAATAGACATAAGCTAAAGATTGTTTGGATAAATTACTACAAATCAATTTTATTTTGTTCACTCCCTTTTAACTATTATTATGATTATTTTGTAATTATCATATATCAGTTTATCATGATCATTCATGGCAGGCAATTCATTCATTAGTTTATAAATAAGGCAAAACAATGAATACACACAATTCACCCCTCCTTCCTCTCATGTGCAATCTGAAGACCAATATTTTATCACTCATCAAATTAGTACTTATGGTGTGACAAAAGTTTTTTTCAACTATTTTACTTATATTTCTAAAAATATCATTTTATTATACCCTTTTGTAACTTTTCTTCTTAAAGTGAATAAGTTTATAATTAGAAGTGAGTCAAGTATTTCAAATTTTTTGGAGTATCTGTCTCTTAAATTTGAAATCACATGTTAATATGTATAATCATAGATTCTCTTATAATTTTTTTATGTGAATATAATGTTATTGTGAAAGAGTTATTCATATTGGATTGCATAACCTTTTCACATATTAATATTTTTGCTTTTTTGTAGAGATTATAAATAAAAGCATAAATGGAATTCAACATATTAATTTGCCTTTAAGTGAAATATGTTTTATTTTGATAGTTTCTTTTCAGTTATAATTGTAATTTATGTAATGTATAGGAAACAATACAAGATTGACCATTGATAAATTCTTAAGTGTGTGTGTGTGTGTAGCAAAAATAAAGGAAAATTAACGTGAGTTTAAAGATCATTGCAAAAAAATACTCCAACCACCATTCCATTTGTTGACAAACCTTTTTAATTCTTTAACTTTAACTTTAAGATGTTCTTACATTGTTAAGATGTTCTTACTAAGAATGGTAATAGGTCATACCAAGTTTAGATTTTTTTAAGACTTGAGTTTGATTCCAAAGTCAATTATTAAGTTCAAACCTCACTCAAAACTGGATTGAGTTTTAAGATCGTTGGTCAAAACAAGCCCATCAAGCTTCAAACTAGCCCAAAAGCTGGAAGCCAGATTTGGGCTCGAATAGTTTAAAGTGGAAAGTCAAATAATTTAAACAATTAGAGCTTTAAACTCATAGAGACTAACGTAACCTAATTATTATAGCACATCAATATAAAATCTCAAAAACCCCAAAATATTCTTATTTCATTTGGGATCCGTAAGTTATCTTGTTGAAATGTTGATCCTAATTTATTGAAATTCTCTATTATAGTTGTATGTCATCATGTTCTTCACCCATTATATATGGCTATTATTTGTCATGTTTGTCACCTTATCGAGTGTTGTCCCCTATTACTGCTTATCATTGCCTTTGTTTAAGTTTGTGTCATTAAAGCTAGTTTTTCGACATCACCATGCTTATATTTGATTCCAATCAGACAATTTGCTTGATGATATACATAAAATATGTATATGTATGTATATTATTTAGTATTTTGCTATATTTTTATCCAAATTACCTTGATTTAATTGGTTTTATGTTATATTTAGATAATTATTGAAAACAACCTAGCGTACAACCATATTCTAGAGAATGGTCCACATTGGAAAAAAAATAAATGGCTAGTAAATTAAACACAGCTGACACATGGTTGTGTACCAGGGTGTGTTCTATACTAGAACTTTACTAAATAAGACACAGCCTCATATACAGTTGGGTGAGAGCTCATGTTCGACGATGTGAAAAAATAATGTGAAATACAACCTAAAAGACAGGCATTTTAGAGCCTATATTGCATTCTTTAAAAGATTATGAAGAAAAAATGTGATACATAGCCTAAAACATAATCATGTCTCAAATCGTGTTTGTGATGGAAATAACTTTTTAAAAAGACATTGAAACCTTAAAAAGGAGGGTTTAGATTAGTTTCACTTCATTTTATCTTATAATTAGGGTTAGGCTCGTTTAAAAGGGAAGAACCTTGGAATACACATCTTATAGCCTTTTGTAATAAAAAGAAATAATAAATTTCTAGTTTATTTTACTAGGATGATGATGATGATAAAAGGTTTTATGTTTGAAAGAAAATTGTGTTATTCTTATTGTTGATTAGATACAACCGAAAGCTTATACCTGATCTAAACTTATATATAGACATTGTCAAAAGAACTTATGTATAGATGGAGTTAGGCACCTATATTAAGAATTTAATAGGGTATTAAGAATCTATCTAATTGATACTTTGAGTGTTGGGATAATTTTTTATGGGATATCATATTTTAAGGTGTTACCAAATGTGTTAATCAAATAAAGATATTAGTTAATCATTCTAGGGATAGATGGTTGTACACTGGAAAGTGATAATTCATTACATTAGGAGATGTTATTGATCCAAGTCAAATGCACAAGACAATATCAGAAAAGTTCTAGTTTAAGTATTTTTATTACATTAGATTAATTCTTGTTATACTTGCTTAATTATGGCTAACAACATTTTCATCTATTAATTTAATTTAATTTAATTTTAGTTTTAGTCAATTAATTGCTTTTTAATGCAAATTAAGTTTTGGTGGTACTTATATTTGGAATACATGAATAGTTTCTAGGTTCACTGGAAAGTATGAATGAGAATGAGTGGAGTCAAACTTGGACCTTAATTAATGACCAAGCTTGAACCCTAGTCTAAAACTCATCAAATTTCAAGAAAGCTAGCCCGAGGTCAACAGGTAGATCAATCTTTGGGATAGCACAAAAGTTCCAAGCCAAATTAAGCCAGGGTTAATCCAAAAAGTTTGTAACTATTGGCTTTGGAAAGAAAAGATATAACAAGAAAAGAGCCTTTTGACGGTGGATAGTGCTCCATAAGCTAGTCTTAATAATATCAACACCGACAAAACTTAATTTGTGCTCTTGTTTGTGATTATATTCTCAAGTAAATGCCTTCCTAGTTTTTTTATGACTAAAAACTTAGGCCCTGTTTGGTTCCATTTTATTTTACATCTTTTCGTTGTAGTTTTTATAAAAAAATAAACTATTGGTTAAAACATGTTTGGAGCAGAGCTGCTACCGTTTTTTGTTTCCAAAAATTAAAAAACTGCAATAGGTTTATAAAAACGTAAAAAAGACGTTTTCGTAAGATTTTAAAACAAGTTTCCTTTTATTCCAAAATTGTTTCTCCGCCGACTCTTCCTCATCTGCAGACTCTGCTACGATTTTTGCTTCGCCAACGTCCTTGAGAGAGTGGAACTAGGAAACATGAGCGGCAGCGAGAGCGTAGCAGTGGTTGGAAGCTGTTTTTACTAGGTCTTTCTGTTCATAGCAAAGGATCACCAACAGCGAGTCGTCTATCTTTGATCCTCCACAGCCCATAGCAGCAGAAAGGTGAAGGCAAGAACAAACTCACTCGAATGAT
>JAOTAY010000190.1:8060577-8117188 GCA_025629805.1 Erythroxylum baracoense | reverse complement strand
GTCTTCGTCTCTATCTCGTATACGAACTTTCTTCACCGCATGTCCTTCATGTTGATGGGAGTGCAAATCTCCCCATTCCGCGTTAGAGCGTTTCGAGTTATCCATTTTCTTTTAACACTGACTTATATATTAATCACAGGACGAGATCATCTTTTTTTCTCCTATTTCCACTCTGTCCCATTGTATGGCATCCACACATTTAGTGTGTAGATGTCATGTAATGGCACATAGTGGGATAGGAAAGAGGAACAAACGATCTCCTCTCATTAATCACATGTTGTGTTTGCCTTCCAAATTCCAATGCACCTATTTGGCAGTGTTATTGTCGTAGTTAGCATGAACACGTATGGAAATTCCACTTCCAGAACAATGATGCTAAAAATCAAACATAGGGCAAAAGCCCATATGGAAAAGTAGTCACTCCCGAGCCCAGTACATGGACTAGGCATAAGAGAAATCTTAAATAAACATTAAGTAATTATAATAATAGATTAATTTTTTATTATATTATAGTAAATGGTGCAGAAAAGGGTAGTGACATTTATCCACGGGAAGCTCAGCAAACACTTAAAGTGACGGAAGCTAACTTGACGGAATCTAAAGACAAAAGACAAATAATTGAGTCAAATCTAGCTCTCAGACAAGCGAGGGCACGAGTAGAAGCTATTAATGTGATTTCATAACTAGTTGGTATGTCTGAATAATGAAAACAACTTCTATTTATACACTCTATTTTTATTTTATATTTATTATATAATAGTATTAATAAGATTTTTATTTTTATATGTATTTTAAAATAATTCATTTATAACTATTAAATAATTTTATTAATTTATCATATTTATATCTCATTACTTATATCTTTAGGCAAAAATGTATTGTAAAAATTAATTAAGTTTAAAAGTATAACAAGTATTAAAAATATTTAACATGAACTGTAATTTATTTATTAATTATTAATAGTATATTAACTTTATCTAATTTTATTAATAATTAATAGTATATCAATTTATTAAATTTATAATATTTTAAAATAATATTTAGTATCTAATTTTAATTCACTTATTAATAACTAATCCATATTAATTTATCACATGTAATAGTCATTGGGAAAAAATTTATTAATTTTACATGATAATAGATTACATATTTTATTAATTTTAATTATTTAATAATGTTGATAATTAAAATGATTCATCTTTGTATTTTATTATAATCAATATTAATTTAATCATCATACTAATTGTCAATGCTCATTAATTTTTTATGTAACTTTAGTCTCCTAAATTCAAGTTTACTGTTTATTAATTTTTTCATATCTTATTAGTCTGTTAACTTATTGCTAATGTTAATCAATGTTTTTTTACCATATTTATCCACAATACTCAATATAAGAATTAAATACAATTTTCATATTTCATTAGTCCGTGAGATTTAATATTAGTGTTGAATAAACATTACAATGGATAAATTATTTATAAATAAGATTTTAAATATATAAAATAATTATTTATAAATTAAATGAGTATAAATAAATTACTTGTAAATAAAATAAATATCATTAATTCATTACATTATTATAATAAATCAAATACAATTACATAATTATAAATCATTATAACATATAATTATCTTATTTATTAGTATTATTGAACCTGAAAATAATGTATAGTTCATTAGTGACAATAATGCTGCTCATAAAGTAGATGGGAAGAGGTTGTAAAATAAATATATTTCTTTTTGTTGGACTCTTTGTGTTAAATGTTGTATTAATTTGATGTCGAAAAATATAAAAGAATGAAGATTCTTTTCAATCATTAATGAAACTTTGCAAAAAATAAGAAAATTATTAATTTCATTTATAATAGTGTATGAGTTTTAGATTTAATGAGAAAATATTTTTAAAAAAATAAGAATTTGTGTCATCCTACTATTACAAAATTTGTAACTAATTTTTTATCACTTCAATATTTTTTAAAAATAAAGAAGAAGATTAGAAAATATTTATATGTAATAAATGAGCTGCATCTCAATATGCCAAATTTAATACTAAAATTGAGGTTTCAAAAGATTTATACTTCAACAATAGCAATAACAACACCCAGTGAGAGTCCAACAAAAATGCAGAGTCTAGAGAGGTTCAATAGTATGCAGTCTTATCCTTACATAGTAAAGAGGTTGTTTCTGATAAACTCAGATGTAATGCAAAGTAATAATAATACAAAATATAAATAAATTTGTATAACTAAACATATAAAAATATGCAATACAATACATATCGAACATGGTAAAATTTAACAATACAAGATAAAATAAGTAAATAAATACACAAACTAGAAAAAAAAAAGAGACAAGTAAAAGAATAGATCACATAAGCCATTATAATAAAGTAAATAGACTAAATAAAAATCTATTTAGGCTAAGTAGTTAGGAGAAAAATACTACTTAATCAAAATATTGAGGCTACATATAAAACGAATGACTTGAAGGAAAAAGTTTAGAGGAATTAAGAGAACTATAATGACCTCTCTACATAAGATCTTTTGTCTATATTATAGTATGCCAAATTTTTCTATTACGAGCCATGTCCTCGGTAAGTTCCAGCAAAGCTATATTATTCTTGATCACTACACCCTAGTTCTTCTTAGGCACCCTTTTTTTGTCTTACAGTCAGGTGTCTCCTTTTAACATATCTAAATAACTTAAGTCTCACCTCTTTTAATTTATCATTAATACTTGCAACCTTTAATTTGTCTCTTACCAATATATTATTGACCATATCTCTTCTAGTAAGATTACACATCCAATAGAGCATACTTATCTCTGCCACCATTAGCTTACAACTATACACTTATTTGGTGGGCCAACACTCTACCCTATATAGCATGATCGACCTAATTACTAAACGAGAGAATTTACCTTTAAGTTTGAGTAGTATTTTCTTGTAACATAAAATGTTTGATGTACTTCTTCATTTAAGCCACCTTGATCTGATACAGTGGACAATATCTTCATCTTCTTTCCATTGCTTTGAATGATAGATTCCAGGTACTTAAAACATTCTTTTCGTCGTATAACTTATGAAACAATCTTTACCTTACATTGGGATCCACACTATGAGTCGAAAAGATACACTTTAAGTATTCAGTCTTAATCCTGCTCAATTTAAAACCCATCGACTCTAACGTATCTCTCTAACATTCTAGCTTGACATTGATACCATCTTTTGTCTGATCCACTAAAGGGGTGATTGGTTCGTATGGGAGAATAATAATAGGAATGAGAAAGAATATAGTAAAGAATGGGAATGGATATTATCATTATAATTATAATAGTTGGTTAAGAAGAAGGAATGATTACCATTACCATTGACAGTGGTTAGTTTGTAAAAAATATTAAGAAATAAAAATGTATTATATTTTAATTAATTAATTATATTGTAATTAATTAATCAATATATTTTAATTAATGAATGAATTATATTTTAATTAGTTATATTGTAACTAATTTAATTAATTAATTAATTAAAACATAATAAATTACAATATAATTAATTAAATATTAATAATTAATTAATTAGTTACAATATTTTAATTAATTATATTGTAAAATTAAAACATAATAAATTACAATTATGAAATATAATTTATAATTAATTAATTATATTGTAATTAATTAATTAACAATAATATTTTAATTAATATATAGTAATTAATTATATTTTAATTAATTGATTAATTACAATGTTTTAATTAATGAATAATTATATTTTAATTAGTTATATTTTAATTAATTAATTATAATGTAATTAATTAATTAATAATAATATTTTAATTAATTATATTGTAATTAATTAATTAATTGCAATATTTTAATTAATGAATGAATTATATTTTGATTAATTATAGTATAACTAATTAATTAAATTTTACTTAATTAATTAATTACAATATTTTAATTAATGAAAGAATTATATTTTGATTAATTATATTGTAATTAATTAATTATATTATATTATAATTAATTAATTAATTACATTATAATTAATTAATTAATTATATTTTAATTAATTAGAATTAATTATATTTTTTTAAAAAGCTACTACTAAGGAATAAGTTTCATTCCTCTACTAAATGGAAAGTGTGGAGGATTTTTCAAAAGTGAGATATCAAACTATTGTCTCGATAATGATAATCAACAACTAACTAATCACTTTTTATTTCTTACCCATTAACCCCTTCCCAAGCCCATCAACTAAACACCCCATCAACCTTTGAATATTCTTGTTAAGCTCATTCATCACTATTAATAAAAAGGACTTAATGAGAAGCCTTGGCATAGCCTAATATTGACAGAAAAATTTTCTGTCTCTCCTCATATCATTCTTACTCTAGTCTTTACACATTCATATATATCCCTAATAACCCATATATAAGACAAAGGAACTCCCTTACCCTCTAAACACTTCCACAAGATTTCCCTAGGTACCCTGTCATATGCCTTCTCTAAATTAATGAAAATGACGTGTAGATTACTCTATCTTTGCCTTTAATATTCTATTAATCTTCTTAAAAGATGTAGTACTTATGTCGTGGATCTTTCTAGCATGAAGCCAAACTGGTTCTCTGAGATAAGAGCATCTTTTCCCACTGTTCTCAATCACCTTCTCTCGCAACTTTATGGTGTGACTAAATAGTTTGATACCTCTACAGTTGTTATAATTTTAAATGTCCCCTTTTTTCCTATATGGAGGAATTAACGTACTCAATTTCCATTTATCTAACATTTTAACAACCTTAAGGTCCACATTAAAAATTTTGGCTAGCCAAGTAAAACCCTCTTCACTTAGGCTCTTCCATACCTCAATGGGTATCTCATTAGGCTCTACTGTCCTTTCACTCTTCATCTCCCTCAAAATTCTCTTAATTTCTTCTCTAATAGTCTGTTTGCAACGAGTCTCAATGTTAGCATGTCATCTAAGTTTGTGAGCGTCTGGTGAGATTACTTCATATGACTATAGTGACAAGAAGTAAAAAATGAATTACTTTTAGGATGTTATAAAAGAGGTGAAGGAAATAATTAAGGTTAATTTTTAAGAAAATCATTCTTTATACAAACCTCATCTTATTGTTATTAATGAGAGGCAAGAAAAAACAAAATTTACCCTCCTTTGTTTATTAGCAATGCATTTCTTAATTCGAGTGTATAGTTTTTACAATTTTAAATGTCCCCTTTGTTCCTATATGGAGGAATTAATGTACTCAATTTCTATTCATCTAAAATTTTGACAGTCTTAAGGTCCATATTAAAAATTTTGGCTAGTTAGGTAAAACTCTCTTCGCTTAGGCTCTTCCACACCTCAATGGGTATCTCATCAGGCCCTATTGTCCTTTCACTCTTCATCTCCCTCAAATCTCTCTTAATTTCTTCTTTTGTAATCTGTCTACAACGAGTCTCAATATTAGTTTGTCATCTGAGTTTGTGAGTGTCTAGTGAGATTACTCCGTATGACTATAGTGATAAGAAATCAACAATGAATCACTTTTAGGATGTTATAGAAAGGGTGAAGGAAATAATTAAGGTTAATCAAAAAAAAGAATTCTTTATACAAACCTCATCTTATTGTTATTAATGAGAGGTAAGAAAAAACAAAATTTACCCTCCTTTGTTTATTAGCGATGTATTTCTTAATTCGAGTGTATAGTTTTTACAATTTTAAATGTCCCTTTTATTCCTATATGGAGGAATTAATGTACTCAATTTTCATTCATCTAACATTTTGGCGGTCTTAAGGTCCATATTAAAAAGTTTGGCTAGTCAGGTAAAACCCTCTTCGCTTAGACTCTTCCACACCTCAATGGGTATCTCATCAAGCCTTACTGTCCTTTCGCTCTTCATCTCCCTCAAAGTTCTCTTAATTTCTTCTCTTATAATCTGTCTGCAACGAGTCCCAATATTAGTTTGTCATCTAAGTTTGTGAGCATCTGGTGAGATTACTTCGTATGACTATAGTGATAAGAAGTCAAAAAAGAATTACTTTTAGGATGTTATAAAAACAGTGAAGGAAATAATTAAGGTTAATTAAAAAAACATTCTTTATACAAATCTCATCTTATTGTTATTAATGAGAGGTAGGAAAAAACAAAATTTACCCTCCTTTGTTTATTAACAATACATTTCTTAATCCAAGTGTTTATTTTAAACTAAGTTTCACAAAGAAAGTTGAAATCAACATGACCATGCTCTTAACCTATTATGACAACTGTCTTAGTAAAATGAAGTAAGATTTGCTTAACTTACAAATGGAGGCATGAAATGATGAGAATGGTGACTTTGTGATGACCATTATAATTCGTTAAAGAGACAAAACTTAATTCAGGTATGTATTTCTTCAGTAGTACAATTTGTTAAAAAAATCATCAAATTCATTTTGTTTATAAGAAAAAAGCCACGTTAAACTTGAGGCCATATAATGACTTTGTACTAAATGAAATTTAGGGCCAATATAATTTAAATGAATATGTCATGAAATGAAAATTTACGTTTTTAATTATTTCTCTTTATTTTTGTTTTCAATTGTATTTGATATATCCTCTAAATGCAAAATATGCAATATAAGTATGAAACTAATAAGTGTTTTTGTTTTTGTTTTAAGTTTTACTTTTATTTTGGTGTGTATATAAGCACAAACTGCTATTATTGTGATGTTCTTATTATATGATGTTTTTTTATTGAAAATTATAATATTTCAAGTACTTCATATTATTTTACTTTTGAAGAATATGACAGTTAAACAGGCTTCTTCTTATATTAATCGTAACTTTTGTTAGACATTTGATATGAGTAATATTTATCTATATAAATAATATGTGAAAAATAACCCATTTCCTAATTGGTGTTCTTTTGATTAATAAGAATGAATAAATAGTTGGTACATCAAATTTATGTTATTGTGATTCTTTGAAATAAAAGCTGAAATTGAAAACAAAAACTATAAAGCACAATATATATTATATTGTTTTCAACTATTCATGTTAACGTTTGTTTGAAAGAAACAAGTTATTATTAATGTTGAGTTCCCTAAAATAATTTTACAAAAAATTATACTCTAAAATACAAATTTTATAATAGGATAATAAATTTTAACCATATTAAATTAAGAGATTATATTCTAATATTAAAAAATTATTTGAAAAAGTATTCAATATTAAACGATATCGACACTTTACAAAAAAGGACTAAAATTAGTGTAAATTTTGATACGATATTTGTAACTTTAAGTATGACATTTCAACCCTTATAAAAAAAATTTAAACTCAAGAAAGTATTTCTCTAAGAATGATATTGAATTGAATGAAGTATTTTTTACTTGCTCTCTTAATATGAGAATTTAATTGAAATGGTGCATGCTAGTGGTAATTATCTCTAAAAGGTATAAGTAGGAATCATTATATACATTTTATATTTTTAGTGCACTAAACAAATATTAAAAGTTGTTATTCCAATGTAATTTATAGATCCATTATAGTAAAGCACATTTGTATACAAAGAGGAAGTATCTTGTTTTGGGAAAAGATTAGGGATAACAAATTTTACGGTACCAAATCTTTGAGAATTTTTTAATTTTAGTGTCAAACCTTAAAATTTTTAATTTGATGTTAAACCTTCCAACAATTATACAACTCAAGTCAAAATGTTAGTTTCATTTGTTGTTTTTTTTTGTGTTAATGTGCCTAACGTAGCCACTTTCAACCTAACATCTAGACATCTAGTAGGAATCATTATATACACTTACGTGGCTTGAACTAAAATTTACCCATGATCTATTTATCCATATCCAGAACTAATGACCCATAAACCATTTTTCTTAAAATAACCCATTTTTTCCAAAATCTAAACTTTAATTTTCCCTTGTAAAAATAATTTATCATTTAAACCCTTGTCTATCTGAATCTCTCAACTTAAATTGATACTCTCGAAAATTAGAGCTGGAAATACTGTTGAATCCTTATTTGAGCTTTAGGTTCAAAAAAAAGCATGTATTAAAAATGATAATCCCTTATTCTTCTATTGTGATTGTTATACTTGATCTCAACTTAAGCACAAATTTTATCATATTCTATGTCAAGGTTTTGAAAGTATATCAAGTGCATGGATTTTTTAGTCACTTCGAAACACGCTGGAAAAAAAGCCATGTTAAACTTAAAAGATGCAATGTAAGGCAACCACCAAATTGTAATTCCTTTCACATCCCAAACAAAATTACCACTTTAAAAGATTCATTTACAAAAAAGTAGAAAAGACTATAATATATTAGCCGCCATTATTGTAAGTTGTACAACTAAATAAAGCATTTATATTCACTATAAAGACAATTTATGTTCATTCTTTACCTTCAATTAGAAATTAGGTATGATTATTATAAATAAAATAACATGTTTTCATTGATTGATTTAAAGTCTAGGCATTTAAAGTCTTTAAATGAAGAAAAAATGAACCACAAATATGAAAATGATAATAAAATCGTAGATAACAAAACAAAAATAGACAAGGATGACAAAAACAAACCGGGGAGATTCAGACGAGGAGGGTGATAAGGATATAATACGGATAAGGATAGGACAACATTTTCAATTTAGATTTATTGTTATTATCTGTACATATCTCTTATTTTTAGATATCAATTATTTGTACACCTTATATATCTACTGTCTCTGCACTTCATAAAACATTGAGGTAGAGTCTCTTCATGATATCAGAGCTTCAAAGGTTTCATAGCCACAATGAAATGTCAGATACCAATCTCCCCCTCCATAACAATCATCTCCTCTTCTTCTTCTCCAATAATGCCTCCCTACCAACACCATCTCTTAATCAAAGCTCCATCCTTAAACTGATTTCTTCTAGTTTTCTCTTATGGAAAACACAATTTTTACCCTCTTTTAGTTGTCATGACCTTGAAACTCACATTAATGGCTCCAACCCTCCTCCTCTACAATTGATTGGTGACATTGAAAATCCTGCATATAAAACTTGGAAGAAGTATGAAAAAATTGTTTTGGCATGGTTGGTTGCTTCATTAGATCATTCCATTCTACCTCTAGTTGTGAACATCGATATTGCTTAAGCTACTTAGGACAATATTATGCAAACATTCAATACTGGATCTCTTACTCAAATATATAATCTTAAAAGTAATCTCTATAAAATTGAACAACATAGTACTGAAAGTATTGTTTAATTTTTTGAACATGCCAAAAACTATTATAATCTGATTTCTCTGAATGCCACTGTGAGCATGGATGATCTTGTTTAGTCTATTTTATGGGGGGTTTCACTAAACCTTTCGACCCTTTTTTCCAGCAATTAATCCTCGATTAAGCCCCATCTCTTATGTTGAACTTTATGGTCTCACCTTAGTTGAGGAACAACAGCTACAAAAGGAGAATCTTCCTATTACATCTCCTATTATAGTTCATTATTTAACTCATCAGTCATCTTGTGGATGAGGATGAGGAAGGTGCGAAAGAAATTTGGTAGTCGATCTTCTACCTCTATGACCTTTTTCAATTGTAGCGGTCATGGACACTTGGCCAATCAATGTCCTTCTCCTAAACTCTAAAGTGACTCTTCCTCTACTTGTCATTCTTCCAAATAATTTTCTCCAGCCTTAAATATTGCTTTCACTTAACCCTTTTCTCCTAAAAAATTGTGGATTGTGGATTCTAGTGTCACCCATCATATGACAGCTGACTTGGAGAACCTTGCCATCCATATTGAATTCAATTTTCCTGATCAAGTTCAACTTACCAATGGTAACCACCTTTCCATTTCTAATATTAGCTCATCACCGTTCTCTTTGAACAATAAATTGTTTACACTCTCTGATATTCTCTATGTTCCATCTGCTGAAACAAATTTATTATTTATTAGCCATTTTACTCAAACTAACAATGTTTCCATTGAATTCTTTCCTAATTTTTTTGTCATAAAGGATTTTTAATCCCTAAGGATTCTTCATAAAGGACAACTTGACAGTGGACTTTACTCACTTTCTTTACAGCTTTCGACTAAATCATCTTCTTCTCCACAAGCATATCATGTTACTTTTGATACTTGACATGCTCGTGTTGGCCATACGTCATCTCTAACGGTATAATAAATAGTCTTTCTTGTTCTTCTTCCAAATCTATGCATTTATGTTCGATAAGTAAAATTCATAGAACTCATATAGAACTCCTTATCCTATTTATGACAATAAAACCAATGGTCCATTAGATCTTTTGTGTTTGATCTTTGGGGTCCTACCTCTACACCATCTACATATGTTTTTCCTACTATGTATTATTTTTTGCTTATTTTAGTAAGTACTTTTTGTTATTTTTTTATTCTCTATAAATATGGTCTTCAATTATTTTATTAAATTTCTTTTTATTGTTGAAAAGTATTTTGGAGCCCCTATAAAACAATTTCAAAGTGATTAGGGTGATGAATACCAAATCATTACCACATACCTAGGTGAAAATGCTATCTTATCGAAGTGCTTGCCCCAAAACACTCGAACAAAATGGTTGCGTTGAACGTAAACATCGACACATAGTTGAAATAGGTTTGGCTCTCCATAATCATGCCTTCACGCCAATATCATTTTGGACTCATGCTTTTAAAACATCCACTTACATTATAAACCACTTACCTACACCAATCTTAGACCACAAAACACCATACTCATTACTTTTTTGTTAACCTACAAATTATAATGAATTACGTGTATTTGGGTGTTTATGTTATCCTTGGTTATATCCATATACTCCTAATAAGTTATCTCCTTGTTCTTCTCCTTGTATATTTCTTGGTTATTAATATTTAAGGGATACAAGTGTTATGATTTTGTCACTCACAAAATTCATTATTCGTGCCATGTATTGTTTGATGAATAGGTTTTCCCATTTCAGTCGTCAACTTGACACCAATCCACCTCTACTCCCAGTTTCTTTGCCAATAATCAAACTTACGCCATTAATACATAACTCTCCTTCTAGTAATCAACCACTAATGACAGCCCCATTCATACACACGCCTTATCCCTCCAAAATGCCATCGTCATCTATACTCACGCCTTATCCCTCTAAACCGATAGCCTCATCCCTCTAAAACGCCTGCATTATCGCCCTCTTCCCCAACTCATCTAAGTCATGCATCAATAGACTACTCTCCTCCTAAACCTAGCTCCCCACAGCCTCTGAACTCACCCAATGTTACCATTTCACCAAATCTTATCTTATCGCAGAACCCTTTAAATCTTGATCCATACCAACCACAACTTGCTTCCATCTCTCACTCACATCCAATCAATCTTCAAGTATATTTGTCTAACTATAACTTGACAATGTCACAGGCTCCACTCCTACGTTCCACACACTACAACAAAGTAAGGAAAAGGCTACTTTTTTTTACTACGAAAATCGTAGCTAAAGATCGATATTTGGTGACGATTTTTAAAATCATCGCCAAAAGGATAACTTTTAGTTACGTTTTGGAAAATAGTCGTTAAAAAGTTTTTTTTGCGACGATTTTCAAAATCATTACCAAATATCAACATTTAGCTACGATTTTAGAAAAATAGTCACTAAAAGTTAATCTCTTGGCTACGATTTTAAAAATCGTCACTAAACACTACAACAAGGAAGACAATTTGTTACGTTTTTTTGCTACATTTTTAAAATCGTGGCTAAAAGGTTTACTTTTTGCGATGATTTTCAAAATCATCACTAAATATCGACATTTAGCTACGATTTTAGAAAAGTAGTTACTAAAATTTAATCTTTTGGCTACAATTTTAAAAATCGTCACTAAACACTACAACAAGGAAGACAATTGGCTATGTTTTTTGGCTACGTTTTTAAACTCATCGCTAAAAAGTTTACTTTTCACGACAATTTTCAAAATTGTCACCAAATATCAACATTTAGCTACGATTTTAGAAAATAGTCATTAAAAGTTAATCTACGATTTTAAAAATCGTCACTAAACACTACAACAACGAAGACAATTGGCTATGTTTTTTCGCTACATTTTTCAAATCGTCGCTAAAAAGTTTATTTTTCGCAAAAATTTTCAAAATCGTCACCAAATATTGACATTTAGCTACGATTTTAGAAAAATAGTCACTAAAAATTAATCTTTTGGCTACGATTTTAAAAATCGTCACTAAACAATACAATAAAGAAGATAATTGGCTACGCTTTTTTCGCTACGTTTTTAAAATCGACACTAAAAGATTTACTTTTCATGACCATTTTCAAAACCATCACAAAAAGTAAACCTTTGCCGACGAAAATGAGGATGGAACAAAAATGAGACTGGCTCTTAAAATGAAAGGCTCTAAAAGCCTAAAGCACCCATCTCTCATCTGCTCTTTCTTTCTTGTTCCTCCATGAAAACGCCACATCCATGTCTCATCCTCTGCTTTCTTCTTTCCTCTTCCTCTGTGAAAACAAAAGGTAGCTCTCGATCCATAATGTAGAGAGCTTATTTTTGTACGTGCTTTCTTGTTTATTTTTTTAATATCTGACCTTGGGTTGATGAAATGCATCTAGGTTTTGTTTTGTGGATCTTTTTGTTGTCTATGGAGTCGTAAAGGTGTTGTCTTGAGTTTTGTTTCAATGAGCGTTTCTTTGTTTGTTTTTTGCCTATGAGCTTATCTCATTTTTCATCGTGGGTTCATTTTGAAGCTTGATTTCTTAAGGAAGATGTGAAATTTGATGAGAAATCGACCTCACTTTGTGATTCGAAACCCTATTGCCAACACCACAAACAACAAGCATGGTTGGTTATCAAAACTTGTGGATCCCTCGCAGTGCTTCATTGCCTCTAGCGCTCATAGGTTCTTCACTTCCTTTTTCGGGAAAATCTTGCCTCCGAGGTTCGATTCTTTTATTTTGTTGAATGATTTCTTGTTTCTTAAGTTGAGGTTGTTAATTTTTGTATGAATCGATATCTTCTCTGACAATTAGGTTTTTCTTAATTGGGAAACTGATGAAAATTCTTTACGAAACTTAGAGATTTAGTGAAGTTGAGAGATCAGTGAAAATTGTTGTGAAATTTAGGGTGTGTTTGATTAACTCAGTTTACTGCGTTTACACTAGATTTGGGAATTCTTTCGTTACCGGTGGATTTTGATTTAATTGAAGTTACATATATTCCATGGGACATGGGACATGGGACATGGGACAGACAATTCCATTACTCTCCACGTGAGCAAAGGCTTACTTTTCTGTATCTGGCAAATGATATTCTGCAGAATAGTCGTCGAAAAGATTCAAAATTTGTTGGGGAATTTTGGAAGGTTCTTCCAGATGCACTTCATGATGTCATTGAAAATAGGGATGAGTTTGGAAGAAATGTTGCATTACGATTGGTACTAAATATTTACTTATTCCACTATAACCTTTTATTTTAAATTTACCTGATGGGGTTTGGTACAGTCAACGAAAATTTTGGATTTTATGGTTTTAGTTTGTTTTTCATTACTTCTTTTTATAATGTGAGACTTTTTTGCTTTTTGCTTATTGTAAGTAGAAAATATTGGTTATTAAAGTAGCAATCTTGCAATTAGCATGTTTTCTTTTAATTTATAACTATACTAGTATACTGTACAAAAGATATTCTTATTTTCTAAAAACTAGCGAAAATTTTAAAACAAAGAAGAGAAGGAATTGCTAGCTTCTGTTTTATTTTTCGAAACATCTAACTATTATTAGTTATTTAGTTCTCTAAGCCAAATGCATCATATGGTGACATTATTATTTCATGGTGCACCTGTAGTTAGATCAGGTACTCAGAAAATATGATGCAAAGTGTAATAATTGCATGACTTATAAAATTATTTGTAATCATATGGTGGATTAAATGTGGTGAGGGCTGATGAATCCAAGCTTGTATGGATTTTTATTGGGTGATATGAGTTGGTCCAAATCAGCTGATATTACCTTCCTTGACATTTTGAGTTTCCCCTTCATAATCCAAAAGAATATTATCTCATGTTCATTGTGAAAGCCAGATTTGCAGTAGTATCACATTTGATTAGTATGCTCTCATGTTAAGCTGTTGATTTTGGTTGCATTTTGGTATAATCTTGATAACTAGACTTATAAAATTAAGAAAGGTTATTCTATGCTTTTATTTCATCATATCTTGAGGCTTTGAATTTGAGTAACCATAAGTACTCTGTTATTTGTTTTCTGATGGAACTTGTGGTTACAGGCCACTTTTGGGTGTATTCTAAAAACATATGAATTTTTGACACCGGATTTCTAAAGGGAAACACACTTCACAAAGTCTCCTTTCCAAGAGCACACTGATCTGTTTGGAAAGCCAACTAAAGCCCTCATTCGTGAAGAAGCAAAGAATAATGTGCTTTGATCGTATTATTCAAGATCCAAAGAGTAGCATTTCTTATATATTGAGAGGATCATGAGACTAAAGAGTAATTGTCCTATGTAAACCGCTCTTTGTATTTATTATTTTGTCCATAGAATTGTTAAGGTTGTAATTAAAATCTCGTATATGAAGAATATTCTTTTTGTTGATACACTTTAATGGTATTTTACTTTTCATATACAATGCTTCAAATTATCAATTGTTTTTGTATAATAAATTATCAATAAAAAATCTAAATATTATATATAATAATATAAATTAAAAATGCCACAAATAATTATCATTAAAATGGTATAATATTTCGTTAAAAAGTATATTAAAAATTGACTATATTTTACAAAACATAGTTAAAAATATTTAGCTAAAATGTAGCTAAAAAATTTTGGCTACGTTTCTGAAAACATAGCTAAAAACATTTTGCTACGTTTATGAAATGTAGTTGAAAACTTTTGACCACATTTCTGAAAGCGTAGCTAATAATTTTTAGCTACGAAGCATAAGTGTAGTCAAAACGTATTGGCGACGATTTTCTAAAATGTTATTAATAATATTTTGCAACGAAAATAAAGTGTATAGAAAAACTATTAACGACGATCAGAGGAAAACATCGCCTATAATTTTCGGCTACGGAGATTTGGCGATGCTTTTGGCGACAAAAATAAATAGTCGCTAATAGTAATTAGTGACGATCTTGAGACTTTTAGTGACAAGTTTTTTGGTAGCTAAATGTGGTTTATGCTGCAGTGACACCCACTGCAACAACACATTCGATGGTAACTCAGAGACAAAACCAGCAGTTTGAAATCCAAAACCTTCTCAGGTTCATTAACTGCCACCGAGTCACGTATGTATAGTGAAGCATCATGAAATTCATTATGGCGTCAAGCAATGGTTGACGAAATACAAGCCTTATTCGCAAATGAAACTTGGGAATTAGTTCCCCGACAACCTCATTATAATGTAATCGGTAACAAGTGGGTCTACCGTATTAACATAGTCCGATGACAGTGTCGATCGATATAAAGCCCGTCTCGTAACTAAAGGTTATCACGAACGACCAGCCCTTGATTATCAGGACATTTTATAATTCAATCATAAAGCCAGCAGTCACTAGATTAATTCTCTCTTTGGCAGTAACCAAATCTTGGCCGATAGAACAACTTGACATCTCAGACGCCTTCCTTCATGGACCACTCGAAGAAGCAATTTACATGATCCAACCTCAAGGGTTCGTCAATCCTAATTATCCCACACGTGTGTAAATTACATAAATCACTCTACAGTCTCAAACAAGCTCCAAGACAATAATTTCGATGTCTCACTGATTGACGTCTAGCTACGGGTTTTACAGGTTCCAAAACAAATGTGTCTTTATATTTTAAAAAGGTCGAAGATGATATTTGTTTTCCTCATTTATAAATTTGATCATTACAGGCAATAATCAACGCCAAATCATCGCCGCCATATTTGCTCTTAAATCCCATTTTGCTCTCAAACACTTGGGTTCTGTACGCTACTTCTTAGGCATTGAAGTTAAACCCACAACTCAAGGGCTGCTGCTAACCTAAGAAAAGTGTATCACATAACTCCTACGGAAAGCCCAGGTGGTTACTGCAAAGCCAGTCTCTACTCCTGCCTCCCCTACTACGAAACTAACAGGACAGAAAGGCATGGATTTCTGTAATCCTCACCTATTTCGGAGTATTCTTGGTGGACTGTAATATTTTGGTATCACACGTCCACGACCACACATTGCGCGTACAGTCAACAAAATTGCCCATTTCATGCAACATCCGAAGGACGAACACTAGACAGCCCTTAAGTGCATACTTCACAACCTCCAGGGCACTAAAGCGTATGTTCTACATCTCCGCAAATCCAGCTCCATGATCGTTCAAGCCTACGGTGATTCTGACTGGGAAAATGATGAAGACGATAAGAAAAGCATGGTGGTATATGCTATTTATTTTGACGCAATTTAATCTCTTGGAAGTCAAGAAAATAAAGGATAGTTTCATGTTCTTCACTAGAAGCTGAGTGTTGTGCCTTAACTTCTGCGTTAATCGAAATTGAATGGCTTCAATCTTTACTAGCTGAAATTGAACTTCCACCTCATCAAGACTCACCAATCTTATGGTGTGACATCATTTCTATTACCTACCTCACCACCAATCTGATTTTTCACAGCTACTCCAAACAGGCAAACACTTAGAAATTGATTTTCACCATGTTCGTGACAAAGTAAAAAATGGCAAGTTAAAAGTTTGCCACCTGTCCACGTAACAACAAATAGTTGGTGCCTTCATTAAACCATTATCCACCAAAAAGTTTGTGGGATTTCACGACAAACTGAGCGTCAGAGATGCTTTGTTTGCGGGAGGGTGATAAGGATATAATACGGATAAGGATAGGCCAACACTTTCAATTTAAATTTGTTGTTATTATCTGTACATACCTCTTATTTTTACATATCCATTATTTGTACATATCTGCTGCACCTTTTATTTTCATCGTCTCTGTACTTCATAAAACATTAAGAAATGCAGAGTCTTTTCAGAGGGAAAGGGTTTAAACTACATGTTATTTTTGCAAGGAAATATTAGGGTTTATATTTTAGAAAAGTGAGTCATTTTGAGAAAATTAGGTTTTGCATCATGAGTTATGGATATGAGTAAATGGGTCAGGAAAAAATTTTAGTTCAGTTCAGATACTTGTTTATGAAATTTTTGACACTAAAATATGTTATAATTAAGAATAATGGGACATGAAGTAAAAAGACAGTATGTATGTGAGTAGTATACAATTCAAGTGTTCTCTGTACTATTACATTCAAACAGGAAAATAAGTTTGAGCTTAAAAATTTTGGTTCGATTAGACCTGAAGTTAACGTATTTAGCTCAATTTGACCAGACCTTGTATTAGAGTCATTTTTTAAAATTTTTAGACTTTAAGCTAAACTCAAGCTCAAATTCGAAACTTAAATGTCTCATCAATAATGTTTAAATGATGACATTTGCTAATAGAAGAAACGATGTTATTCTTGATATAACAACGATTGGGCTCAGGTTTGGGTTGCAAGTCCCATGCCCAAACCTGACATGATCCTATACCATCCCTAAATAAGTTATACATTTAAAAACACATTTGAGTTGACAGATAATCAAAGTATTTTATTTTAGTGAGTAATAAAGTTTTATTTTTTATTTTCGTTAAAATTTCTACTACAAATCACCAACTAATTAGCTATTTATAATCACCTCACACCTATAAACAGTATGTATCTCTTTTATTCATGAGCTTTTACATAGATAATTTAAATAGATTTTTTAGAAATTATCTTTTAAAAAAATTATTTACTACTAAAATGAAGTTTAGGTCACTTGTAATTTATAGGCTAGGCCTCTCTCTAATTTGATAACTAAGTTCACTTTTTCGTTCCGTTTTATTAGTATCTCTTGGTCCAAACTCGATTCAGCCTAATAACTCCCTTAAATAAATTAAATGAACCATGTTTAGAAACACTCCTCAAATTGGGTTGACATATAATTAAAATATATTAGGCTTTTAGCAAGTAATAAATCACCAACTAATTAAAATATATTAGGCTTTTTATTTTTTATTTACAACAAAATTTTTACTGCAAATCACCGACTAATTAACTATTTATAATCATCACATACTTATCAATAGATTAGACTAATTTTACTCACCAGCTTTTATATACAATAATTTTACACAAGGTCTTCATTTTTTTGGAAATCAACTTTTTTAATTTTTATTTACCAAAAAGATGAAATTTATGTCACTTGTAATTTACGGGTCAGGCCTCACTTTGACCCTCACTTTGACTTGATAATTAAGATCGCCCTTCGGTGCAATTCTATCTCGTTTTAGTTTGGCTTAGAGATGTGACCAATAGAAATGGCAATGAGTTAGGTTGAGTTTGGGCGGATCCTGACTCGACCCGACCGACCTAATTGTGAATCGGCTCATGGCCTATCCCGCGACTCAACTGAACTAGACGATTTATCATTTTTGTAAAAAAATTAAAAAATGTCGTTTTGTCTTATCAAGCAATAACGGCCCATAGCCCAGCTCGTCGGCTGATCAACCCAAGCTTAACCTATAACTTCAAGGCAAGCTAGGTTGGACTCGAACCGAATTGCCATCTTGTGACCAATTGGTGCACTTCTGCCTATGTTTTACAAACCACGCTGCCTTGAAAAAGTGAAGGGAGCAGAAATAGAACAGCACTTGGTCAAATATGTATGAGGTTGCCCCATAAGTGGTCTAAACCGGCCGGGAGAGCCCGGCTCGTGGGCTGGTTAACCCAAGCTTAACCTATTAACTTCAGTGCAAGCTGGGTTGGACACAGACGGATTGCCATGCCCGTGACCAATTGGTGCACGTCTGCCTATGTTTTACATGCCACGGTTCCTTGAAAAAGTGAAGGGAGCAGAAATGGAACAGCACTTGGTCAAATATGTACGAGGTTGCCCAATGAGTGGTCTAAACCGGCGGGGTGAGCCCGGCTCGTGGGCTGGTTAACCCAAGCTTAACCTATTAACTTCAGGGCAAACTGGGTTGGACTTAGACGGATTGCCATCCCCGTGACCAATTGGTGCACGTCTGCCTATGTTTCACATACCACGCTTCCTTGAAAAAGTGAAGGGAGCAGAGATGGAACAGCACTTGGTCAAATATATACGAGTTTGCCCAATGAGTGGTCTAAACCGGCGGGGAGAGACCTCTCAAGTGTCTTTCGTGTCACAGGATTGACTTTCCCAGTAAATGTTTTTGCAACTCACTCTTAAAACTTTTGTAGGAAATGGTTGGGTTAGAAATAATCTCATCTCTTTTTAGTTTATATCTACTCATTTAATTTTAAATTGTTCTGAGCCAACCATTTCTTATGCTCTAAAACACTCGAAATGACATTCTTTTTTAAGCGGGTGATTATGGAGAATTTTCAAACTGACGTACGGCAATACGTAATCATCACGCTTCGCTTTGAATTAACCAACAACAAATAATATTATTCTATTTTAATTTTCCATCCACTCTCGAAAGTATTTATTGAATATTCCAATTTCATTTCTGCGCTCTACTTGTGTTTAATCCTCAACTCAACCAGAGTTGATAAATATGGTGCGTTTGGATCTGTGGTGTGATAGGGATAAGTACTTATCTACTGTAATTTTTAAATGCATTCAAGCGTTTGAATTTGCGGCTGACAACCGCAGGTTAGAAAAAACAGCAGTGCCACCGCAGAAATAGATAATCAGAAAGGAGGCTGCGGTAAGAAACTGCTTATGCGGTGAAAATTTTACCTTTCAATAATAACCTCATGATATTTTAGTATTTTCCATTATACCCTTAATTAATAAAAGGAAGTTTTTGCCATTAATATTTAAATAAGGTGAAATATTTTATTTATTAAATTTATTTTATTTATATTTTCTTATTTTAATTTAATAATTTAATAGTTATAATTTAAATTTATATGACTAATAATGTATTTTTTGAAATATTTATTTACTAAATTTATTTTATTTATATTTTCTTATTTTAATTTAATATTTTATTATTTATAATTTTAAATTTATATGGCTAATAATATATTTTTTAATTATTTATACAACAATTAATAGTTCATTAAATCAATAATTTTTTAGTCATTTTATCTCTTTTCAGCAACCATAACTGCACTTGCTAAACATCTATTTTCACGTTTTAGCAGTTACCAAAACAGTAATCCCAAACATTATTTCAGCAAATTATCAACCCCACCGTTCTCCTAAAGTAAGCCATAGTCGTAAGATAGGGGCTCAGGTACGGCGTAGATGAATACTTTTGTCCGTTTAAAGTGTCATTATTTGGTCAGAATCGATGTCCAACTCGTGTTAGAATTTGGTGCGGCCTGATTTTTTTACCTTTGCAGGTACCCTTGAGTATTGTCTCATGGGCAAATAAGATAACCCATGTTCTGGTCAAAGAAAACTCTCGGCACGTTATGATTCGTTTAACCATCGCCAGTTACATAAAACCAAATCCATGTACACGTATCTCTGTTCAAAAGAAAGTCACAGTTCTCATTCGACGACTATTGACTACTTCTTTGTCACTTTTCTGTTCCTGTTTCTTATTGGTTCACATACGTTGCCTTCAGTGTAAATGAGAACTTAAGTTTTTCAATTAATATAGTACATCACGTCCCCCTGTTCAGCTTCCGTTCTCCTTCTTCACTCTCCTCTCTCTCTCTCTCTCTACTCTCTTACTAGTCCTGGAAACTTTTGTTTGGTCGGCGCATAGTTGGAAATTGCAACCATGGCTGGAGGCACTGAAGCGAGATCTTTGGAGGAAACTCCGACGTGGGCTGTCGCCGTAGTTTGTTTTGTTTTGGTTTTGATTTCGATAATTATCGAGCACATCATTCATCTTATAGGAAAGGTAATGGCCATAATCATGAAGAGAGTCCTTTAGGAAGCGTTTGGTTCTGCAACTAAGTTGCTGTTATGATTTTGTTGCACCTTTTTCAGTGGCTAAAGAAGAAACGAAAGAGAGCTCTTAATGAAGCACTTGAAAAAATTAAATCAGGTAAGCATGTTCGTTGCCATGTTATTCCCAAAATATTTGGAATCAAATAAGAAGCAATAGTAATAATTGATGTGATCATAATTGTTTTCTTGCTTCAGAGCTTATGCTTTTAGGATTTATATCCCTTCTCTTAACGGTGGGACAAGGGCCAATATCCAAAATTTGCATACCAAAGAGTGTTGGTGCTTCATGGCACCCATGCAGTGAGAAAGAAGAAGAAGAATCATCAGGAACAGATAATTCTGAAACCCGTCGGAGACTTCTCTCCGTATTAGCTTCTGGTGGAAGCGTTCGACGAGTTTTGGCGACGGGATCCGATGACAAATGCGCTGAGCAGGTAAGAGTCTTACATATGACCAATTTCATTGTCATCTTTTAACTTTTCTTCCTCAAAAGAACTTCGCCACCAACTTTTCCCAGAAATAGGAATATATAAATAGCGACGTCTTAATTTATTTCTAGCTAACGTCGTGATTTCTTCAGTCCTAGTTTAACATATAGAATCGAGCACCGATTTGGAGGAATATGTAATGATGATATATGAGAGATTTCTTGCTGGGCTGGTGCATAAAAATATTCTGATGAACACAAAAAGAAAATTGCAATTATGTCTTGCTGCTCTTGCACCTATTTAGCTGAAAGAACTATACTTAGCTTTCCAATGAATGATTTTCATACCTGTTTTCGCAAGTTATTTCGTCATTGTTATTGACTTGTTGAATGCTGTATAAATACGTGTATGCATTTGTGTGTTATCTGCAACTATTGTACAGCCATTTAAGTTAATTTCTCCATTTGAAAAAACACTTTTTTACAAAGTAATTTAAGCTAACATTTGATAATAACTTGGCAGAACAAAGTTCCGCTTGTGTCGTCAGATGGTATTCATCAACTCCACATATTTATCTTCGTGTTAGCAGTTTCTCACGTCATTTACTGCGTTCTCACTATGGCTTTGGGCAGAGCAAAGGTATTCATAAACTAGTAATATATTAGTCCATTTTAATTACTCTTAATTAACTTAACATTACACGTGAAGGTAATGTCCTCTTCATGTTGAATTGATTAGATGAGAAGCTGGAAGGCTTGGGAAAAGGAAACAAGAAGTATCGAGTATCAGTTCTCACATGGTTAGTCCAAATCTTTATCCAATTACTGGTATATGCCGTGTATCACATGTGATTATCGGTATAAGTACCTATGTTGGACGAGGGTCTACAAAATTTTCACGTTTTACTGTGAATATAACAGATCCGGAGAGGTTCAGGTTTACAAGAGATACATCATTTGGGCGAAGGCACTTAAGCTCCTGGACCAAGAGTCCCTTCCTCATTTGGATTGTAAGACTCATTCCTTCTTACTCTTTTATAATTCTTTAGTAGTGATGGAGATGGACTGCGTTCTGATATGTAAGCCCTACTTCTTCAGTAGGAGTTTAATCGTGAATTATTGGCATCCACTAACAAAGTTCACAGTTGAAATTCATATCTGAAGTTCTAAGCCCACTCCAGCTTGTGTTTATTGAGATTTGCTTATATAGTATTATATCATTTTTCTCATTCAAGCTTTTGAAACGACTTCCAAAAAACAGGTTTGCTTCTTCAGACAGTTTGTGAGGTCGGTCCCTAAAGTCGACTACTTGACCTTGAGACATGGATTTATCACGGTAAACCACCTTGCTCTTAAATGCTTCTTAATATCCAACTTAATTAGCAGTAATAACTTTTCATGTCCAAAACATTAAATTACTCTTATAATTAGTTTAAGCTATAAACTAACTTTCCCACTTCTACTGACTAAACACTACCCTTTGCTATTCGTTTCCAGGCACACTTGGCACCTCAAAGCCACACTAAGTTCAATTTCCAGAAATATATTAACAGATCATTGGAAGAGGACTTCAAGGTTGTCGTAGGAATAAGGTTAGCCATCAATGAGTCTTTTGAAAAAAAAAAATAAGTATTTTTATTTTTTATATCCGTACATTAATCATAGTTTGTGTCTGGTAAATTAACTTCCTTTGTCTCTTTTACACATTCAGCCCACCAATTTGGTTCTTCACCGTGTTATTCCTACTCTTCAACACTCATGGTACGTAGCTTAACTTAAAAAAGACAAGTAAATAGTTTACATTCTATGTTAATTCACTTCTTTTTTCAACATTCTATTTATCTAATGAAATTAATCTCTCTTTGGCAGGATGGTACTCTTACCTGTGGCTCCCGTTTATCCCCCTAGTTGTAAGTATACACAGTTAAACCATATCGGTTGGCGCATCACTTTGATCTTATTTATGACTGTTGATTTGATGATGCAGATCATCCTACTGGTTGGGACGAAATTACAGGTGATCATATCCAAGATGGCGATTAGAATAACTGAACGAGGAGAGATAGTGAAGGGTGTACCATTGGTGGAGCCTGGTGATGAACTATTTTGGTTTAACAGTCCACGCTTCACTCTCTATCTTATTAATTTTGTTCTCTTTCAGGTATCTAAATTAATTACTTATAATTTTGGATTTAAATGGTATTATTACATACTTTATTTCCTTCAATTAATTGTCGTTTCTATCTTTTCAGAATGCTTTCCAGATCGCTTTCTTTGCATGGAGTTGGGTAAGTAATTGAACTACTCATTTACAAAACTACTGGAATACATAGTCTCTTCTGTATCCTAATAAAACTCTATTTATCCCTCTGGCTTTTCAGTGGCAATTTGGGCTAAAATCCTGTTTTAACGAGAATGTCGAGGACATAGTCATCAGAGTCTCAATGGGGTAATTTCGTGTCTCCTATATCAATTTCTCATAACAAAAAAAAATGGAAGCTGAAATGTCTCTGACAGACTTGCATTGCCTGTGATTTGTCAGAGTGCTTATTCAAATTCTTTGCAGCTACGTTACGCTTCCTTTATACGCCTTGGTGACACAGGTAATGGAAAATGATGCATTTTCAAAGCTTGTATTTGTCAATAATGTGATGCTCTACGTGCTTTATCCAATTGTCTTCAACTTTGACAAATAACAGATGGGTTCATCAATGAAGCCGACCATATTCAATGATAGAATAGCGACAGCTCTGAGAAACTGGCACCGAAACGCCAGGAAACATATTAGAGAGAACAAGGGTACTGGTTCTGTAACCCCTTTGTCTAGTAGACCCACCACCCCATCACACTATGCGTCGCCGGTACATCTATTGAAGTACTATCGTGGCGAAGTGGACAGCCTCCTGAACTCGCCGGAAAGGTCGACGTCAATTTTGGAGATTGATTACTTTGACACTGACTCTCCTTCCCCTTCTCACCACCAGAATCTATATGAAGGATCGTCGTCACACCACCAGGATTACCAGCAGCAAGATATTGAGTTTGGAGATATTGAAAGGAATGGGAATGAGTCGGGTCCAAGCCAAGTTGTGCCAATCTCGACGCAATATGAGACTAATGTCGTGAGAAAGGAATTTTCCTTTGACAGAAGAACAAACATGTAAGTACAGAGTGAAAGAAGATAACTATCCAGGAATAGATAATTGAATTGGCCGAGATTGACAGAGAGAGATGGAGGCATGCTGCCTTCTTCTGTTATTTAGAGACATACGAAATGGAGGCAAATCGCTATCAAGTAATAACTTTTCAATTGCTTTGTTTATTGACCTGACCAGGTTATGGTTATTTCCTGTACTTTGTATATTCCTTTTAGAGCATTAGAAAAGGTCAAGGGTTGTATTGATTTATTCTTTAGATCAAAATATTTGCTAATTTTTTCAGTAATTTAAATTATAATGGACATACAATTATACATAGGGTTACGGTCCCATAAAATTCAGGCTTTCTTGCTTATGGCAGTTACGGAAATTGCCGTAATAAAGAGAATCAAGCCATTTGTTAATTGCGATCAAAAATTTTTAATTTGATAAGCAATATAAAAATTGTAACCATGCTTATCCAGTTAAATATTTCTGACTTTGATCGACTAGAAGCTTCAGGGACACATGGATCTTATCCGCGTTACTGTGCTCCAACTCAACAACCCTAAATAAAAACACGAATATTTAAAGCCCCCGACTTTATTCATATTTACTATCCTGCCCTCCACCCCTCATATTCTCATTTCGTCACTTCTCTCATCTTCAATCAGCTTCCTGTAGTCTCCGAGTCTCCCCAACAATGGCCCGAGGTTCTTCTCAGTCCCAAACAACCACATCCTCCTCCTCCGCTACTTCCCGTCCCGGCGTCATGGCACCTCGTGGCTCTGCAGCCGCCACGGCTGGAATGCGCCGCCGACGCGTAGGATCTTCCTCCTCCGCCTCCGCCGCCTCCGGAGGAGTCGGAGGAGGCAGCAGCAACATGCTCCGCTTCTACACAGATGACGCTCCGGGGCTCAAGATCTCACCGACCGTCGTGCTCGTTATTAGCCTCTGCTTCATCGGCTTCGTCACCGCTCTCCACGTCTTCGGCAAGCTCTACCGGACCAGGTCAGGTCCCGTAGCTTGAAAATCCGAGATCCTAACCCGAGTCCGAATATGTTGCCTTGCCTTCCTGTTGTTTCGGATCTTTGACCACCAAGCCTCCGACACTGTAAATAAGAAACAGGGATTAGTGAATAGTCTCGTCGTTTGGACTCGTTGCGTGTTGATCGTTAGCCGCCAGGTTAAATTGAGTGTTTGGAATTTCTTCTTTTGTACTTGACCCAGTCTGATCAAGTTATTTGCAGTTCTTTTGACGTTTAATTTAGTTTCTTCAATAGTTTATTCCAAACTCTAGAGCATTTTTATCTAGTATACATTGTAAATCTCGTCGATTTGCATAAGTAACCTTTATTAAATATTTTATGGCGTTAATGTAAACATGATGGCGTTGTATTTTGCTTAGGTATGGTAATTTACATGTTTAAACCTGAATAATTGAGAAAATTAATTTTAAGGTGGAGGTTCAAAGTCGCCACCTAATATCTGCCTGGGCCTTTATCGCTGGCTGAAAGTTGAGCCTAACTACTTAACGAACCAAATTAGAACTTAAAAATTTAAGTTCGTTTAAAGATTTATTTAGTATTAGATTATATATTTGAATAAAATTAAATTTTTTAAATATAATTGAAAGATGTTGTATTTATTTTTTGAGTTAATTAAAAAATAAACTTTTATAATTTTTTAATTATAACTTAAATTTTAAAAAGTAATAATTAAATAATTAATTATTTTACAAATATAACTCATTGTTAATGTCTTTGTTAATAAAACTAACGTGACAAGCCATATTTTACTAACACGAAGGATATTATGTGTAATGGATGTAAAGGTCACAATTTTATAAATTTTAATTAATTATTATTAAATGAAACAATTAAAAGATGAAAAAAAAAACTAACCCCAATCCATCTAATGTTATTAACTTATTCATCGTAGGAGGAAGCCATCTCGGCCACCTTCTGCTCACTTGGTAGTTTGCTCACCGTCAGTCACCACCTTGCCCACAATCCGCAAGCCTAGTTGCCCACCATCTGCAAACCCACTTGCCCATTGTAACTTTTGGAGCTTGTCCTCTAATTGCCCTAAGCCAAGTCTGCATTAGCTAATAATATGTTGCAGTACTTTTTGTTGTGGAAATCGATCGGATTAGATCAAGTTTACAATTAAATAGAACTGAAAGAATAGTAATGAACAAACAGATTTTACGTGAAAAACTCCTAAATTAGTATAAAAATTACGGGTAAAGAAAGAAGAATTTTACTACTGAAAGAATTACATAATTACAAGGAGAAGGACCATGTTTGACAATCAGCTGATTGCATTTAGCTGTTAGCTGATAGTTGATTATATCAGCTGATTTGACCAGTGGATTGCATTAGCTATTTGTTAAAGATGTTTGGTAAAATTAGCTATTTAGTATTAGCTGTTATATGTAAAATGACTTATGAGGATATAACTTTAAAAAAAATTACAAGGATATGAATATTATATATTTTAGGATCTCAATGAATATTTTTATAAGAATTTAGATTTTAGATATTTAATTCTACAAAAATTATGTTTATAACTCTAATAAAAAACATAGAACATATAATAATAATAATAATAATAATCATCATCATCATCATCATCATGATGCTCCCATTCAAAATCAATCAGATGATGATACATCCAAGCAAAAAATATAAGAATCCAAATGAAATTAAACAACACAATTCAAATAGAACAAAAGAAATGAATATCATCATTTAAAGCAAAAATTTATAACAATTTAAGAACGACGTCTAACTGTCATTAAACTATATTTTAAAATAAACTCACTTAACTTTAAGAATTTTTAACGTGTATTTAAAAATTTATGCATTCCTCTCCTTTAAAATTTCGTGTATAAGGATGACACTTAGGCGACGACAACACTCCTCACTCACTCATTCACTTGTTTCCTCTCTCCTTCTAAGACCTCCAACTTCCTAATTGAACTCAAATTGGCGCGCCCTCACACCTAAAACGACGATGACACTCCTCACTCATTCATCTCTTTGCATCACCACCACCGCCACTCTCTACCTCACCACCGTCTCCACCACTGCCTCCGCCGGGCGCGTCACAGCAAGAAGCTCTAATATCTCCTTCCCATTTCTCTCTCACTCTCCATATTTCTATTATAGTCCCAAAATTCTTAAAATTTCTTCAAGTTCTGCCCAACTCAAGCCCTTTACTTCATTTATCAGAGCATACCAATCGGACAATGAGTTGCCAATTCAGGGCTCCGATAGTTTTAGCCTCGACACTTTTCTCTCGGTCGTTGAGTTGCTGTGTGTGTTGTTTTCAGTGGTGGTTATGGTCAGCTACACGTGGTGGGTGGTATGGTGATTGGGTCGTGGATAAGGAGGTGGCAAATGGTGACGGATTTGTGACGCTACGGTTGGATGCGATGGAGAGAGTGCGAATTTAGTGGGCAGGATTGAGAAATTGGAGGAGGATTTACGGAGTTCGGCTGCAATAATTAGAGTTATGTCGAGACAACTTGAGAGTAAAGAGTAAAGAGGGAAAAATCGGCATTAAAGTAAAAACTATATGTTGATTCGATAAAACGCTCCTCCAGAGCAGCTTCTTCAAAATCAGCTGGTTGGGTTGAATAAACCAACCTAACCAGCTCCTAACCAAACAACCTAAATAATTTTTTTGTAAAGTCAACCAGTTGATTTAGGTCAATCAGCTATTTTTTGGCTGATCAACCAACAACCAAATGAGGATAAAAATTAGACCCATAAAAATACACAGAATATTTTTGTCTCCCTCTCTTTTTTCTCTCACCTCACATCTCTCTTGTTGTTCTGCCTATGGGATTTCTACATGCTACTCTTCATCCTCTACCTATTTATAGGCCGGAGAAGTGGGTAGGTACAGAAAACGGTGCCTAACATGTTTGACAATTCAACTTTGGTAGGCACCGAAAATAGTGCGTACCATTTTTGACAATTCTCCCACTTGAAGACACTGACAATTCTCCTACTTGAAGATTTGATTGAGAGTCAATCAGATCTTTACAGTTTTTGTTCTACTTTGCTGCTTCATGTTGCTTACGTCTCTGTCAGGCCACAGGAGGATTAACACCTCATAAACTTGTCAACGTTGATTGCTTTTGTTATAAAATCTGCTAGGTTATCCATGGTATGAATTTTTTGAATATCCACCATTCCTTTTTCCACTTTCACACGAATGAAGTGGTATTGAACTCGAATGTATTTTGTCTTTGAATGAAATGTTGGATTCCTTGCAAGATGCAAAGCACTTTGGTTATCACAAAATAGAGTAATATTATTTTGTTTATACCTAAGTTCTTCCAACAACATCTTCAACCACACTACTTCTTTACTGGCTTGTGTAGCCGCTACATATTCTGCTTCTATTGTTGACGTAGCTACAACTGACTGCAGTTTAGAAACCCAGCTCACAGCTCCTCTAGCTAGTGTAAACACATATCTTGTAGTGGATTTACTTTTATCAAGATCACCTGCATAATCAGTATCAACATATCCTCTAACAGTAAAATCCTCCATAATATATTCCAATATCTGAGGTTCCCTTGATTTATCTGAGAATCCTCTTAACTATATTCCAATGCTCTCGACCAGGATTCACCATGTATCGACTAACTACTTCCACTGCATATGTAATGTCTGGTTTTGTACAAATCATAGCAAACATTAAGCTTCCTATTACTGATGCATACGATACTCAAGACATCTCTATCCCCTCTTCTTCATTGCTAGTCCCAAATCCTTCATTTCAAATTTCCTAGCCAACTATGCCTTCAATTCTTTGATACGATCATTATTGGGGCCTGCTACCAACATGTCATTTACATACAATAGCAAGATTATAAAATCATCTTTCTCAAACCTCTTGAAATATGCACAAGGCTCTACATTCAGTTTGCTGTATCCAAGGCTTATGATGAAGGAATCAAATCTTTTATACCAACACCTCGGTGCCTGCTTTAAACCATACAGAGATTTGTTCAACCTGCAAACCAAGTTCTCTTTCCCTTTTTCTTCAAAACCTTCTGGTTGGAGCATATAAATTTCTTCTTCAAGATCTCTATGAAGAAATGTAGTTTTCACATCCTCAAGATGCAAGTCAAATATAGCATACATGACCAGAACTACTCGAACTGTAGTGAGTCGAACCAATTCTATAATTTCTTGGCTTCTGAAATTTTATGTGTTGAACTTTAATCGATGCTGCTTACTCACAATGCAATGCTCACAGAAAGGTAGTGATACCTTTATGAGACCTGGAAGTAGATTCTTCTCTGTAAGTATCTTCATTCCTTTTTATGCCATGTTATTGTAGATTTGTCATCTGGATTAGTCATCGCAATAGATGCCTCTCCTTTTTGCAAAGTTACTCCCTTCAATATGTACAGATTTGCAACAATCTTCTCTGCTTTTATAAATACCAGCGCTCCTTTAATCACTTTCATGATCTTATTTTGAATATCAAATCTGAAACCGAGATCATCTAGTTGTCCTACAGACAACAAATTCTTCTTCAAGCCCTCCACATATTGCACTTTTTCAATAGTCTGAGTTGTCCCATCATACATCTTTAACTTGATGGTGCCGATACTAACGATCTTCAGAGTTTAATCATTACAGCTGTACACAGATCTCCCAGAAACAGATTCATATAGATGGAGCCATTCTCTTCGAGAGGTTATATGAAAAGTAGCTGCTGAATCGAAAAGCCACACATCAACAAATCTTCTCTTGCCTCCAATAGTCGTTATCGCTTCACAGACCATTGCACCTCCATCATTTGAAGTATTTGCCGCATTTCCTTGAGGAATAAAATCTTTTTTTATTCAAATTCCAACAATCCTTCTTTAGGTGCCCTTTCTTGTCACAATTATAACACTTAAAATTCTTCTTACTCCTAGATTTTGATTTACCATGACTATGACTCCCATTTGGGCCACGTTCCATTGATCTTCCTCTCCTCACCGCCAAGGCCTTTGCTTGTTGCGAATTTGCCAACCTATCTTCCTTACTTTTGCGCCGACTCTCTTCTTTCAGAATAGCAGCTGCAATATTGTCGAAGACTAGAGTGTTTGTGTTGTTTGTTAAATTGATGATGAGTTGATCATACGAATCTGGTAGACCTTGGAGTAGAAGTTCCATATGTTCACTTATCTCTATTGTCTGCCCCAATGATTTGAGTTGAAAAAATAAAGTATTTAAAGTATTTAAGTGTTCCGTTATGGAAGTGGATTTTGCCATGCGTAAAGTGTAAAGTTTCCTCTTTAGAAAAATTTTGTTGTTATCACGACCCGAAACCACATCGGGCACATGACAATCTCCCCAAGAAAACACGTCTTTGAGGGAGAGGTATCTATACCCTTATAAGGCGTACTTCATTCCCATATTGGTTGGAGAGGGGAACGAAATATGCCTTATAAGGGTGAGAATACCTCTCCCTCAAAGACATGCTTTCCCGGATGTGGGAAGAGCAAAATCTTGAGGGATTGGCTAGGCCAAGGCCTAAAGCAAACAATATCTGTAAGCGAACGGTCTAGAGTTGTTACAAATGGTATCAAAACCAGGTTCCCGAATCGGTTTGTCAGCGAGAACGTTGAGCCCTAAACGTGGGTGGATTGTGAGATTCCCATATCGGTTGAAGAGGGGAATGAAGTACGTCTTATAAGGGTATTAATACCTCTCCCTCAAAGATGCATTTTTCCCAGTGTGAGAAGAGCAAAATCGTGAGAGCTTGGCTGGGTCAAGACCCAAAACGAACAATATCTGTAGGCGGGTGGTCTAGGGCTGTTCAGTTATAGAGTGATTTGGCCTCGTATAATTTTGTGAGATGATCTCATATTTCCTTCGTAGTCTTCTTTTCCTCTATGTTGGATAATACTCTATCAACTAAAGCTAGGTGAAGATTAACTACAGTATTCCCATCTATCTCATTCCACTTTTCATCTGTGACTCCAGCTGACCATTCACTAATGGCTGCCAGGTAATTATCTTTCTTCAAGATAGCCTTCCACAATGAGAAATTAAGCCCATTGAACTTTTCAATCTTAAATTTTACTATTATTGCTTCTATCACGAATAGAATTTAGCTCCCACTATTTCACGTGAATAGTACTTATATGTATGAATTGTACCCGCACGTATGAATAATTCCATATATGTGAATAGTAATGTATGCATATGCATGAATAGTACCATACATGTTACGATGCAACTTTTGAGTAGTTGCGTACTCCTTAAGAAATTGGGGTTGGAGGAGATTAAACGCAGTCGTGGACTGTGAGGGAGGTGGGAAAAGAAGTAGTAGAATTTCAATGGGAAAGACAATGGTATTATTCTGCTTGTCTCTGGCCAGTATGGCTTACAACTTATATAAAGGAAGCAAATGATAATCAGCCCTATAACTAAGGGCGTTTAAGATGGCAAATAAAATGCAGTAAAGGAAAGCATAAATAAGGAATAGTTTCCTCATGTACTAAAGACCTACAGCTAATTGATCTTATAATCAATCATCCAACGAGGCTTTTTAGAAGGTCTTTGACTTGCTCGTGTGTTGACATTGGTGTGCTCAACTTCAGGCTCCATCACCATAACAGTACATGTGAATAATACTATATACTTGAATTACAGTAACTGCACAGTTTAATGCATGAACAGTTGTCACCTTTTGTGATTACTGTTCAACAACTTTCACTGTGCTCACCCGAACTTCGAATGGATTATGCTAAAAAATTCGTCGTAATTTTCTCACCTCGCTCTGATACTACTTGTTGTGAAAATCAACCAAATTAGAGTAAGTTCGCAGCTAAATATGACTGAAAGAATAGTAATGAACAGATAGATTTTACGTGAAAAACTCCTAAATCAGGGTAAAAACTACGGGCAAGGATAGAAGAATTTTACTACTAAAAAAATTGAAAAATTACAAGGAAAAAACTAGAACAAAAAAATATAAAGAATAATTTGTCTCTCTCACTCTTTTTTCTCTCTCACTTCACGTCTCTCTTGTTGTTCTGTCTATGGGATTTCTACATGCTACTCTTCATCCCCTGCCTATTTATAGACAGTAGAAGTGAGTAGGCACTAAAAACAGTGCCTACAATGTTTGACAATTTAATTTTGGTAGGCACCAAAAACGGTAACTATCATTTTTGACACTTTTATCTGAAATCAAAGCACATCCAAGTAAAATGAATTGATAATGCTTGTTAATCCCAACAAACAAGAGCTTGATGCATCTTATTTTTTTCCCAACATAGATAGCATCCAAACTCCAAAGACACAATGTTACAAAATTAATGCAGTCCTGCCTACTTTTGGCATCTATCCAGAATAAGTTCTTCAGTCGATTTTTGCCTAGATCTATGGCTTAAAAGAAGTTTGAATTCATATTTTGCATCTTAGTGAAGAATCAAGCAAAATCTTAGCATCTGTGTCATCAATTGTCAAATTCTAACCTTTATCAAATGGATTTTTCGGGTCATTCTTTAGACCGATGACCCTCTTGTATTCAGTAAGCTGTCGAGACATTGCAGCATACATCTTTCTGATTTGTTCACTCACAACTTGGACAGGTAAAAATTTGTGATTATGCTCCTTTCATAAAACTATGAATAATCCATTTCCCATGTACCCTTTCTCTTCACATGCTTGCTTGCTTTGCAGTCAATGCCTGAACATGATCATTAGTTAGTCCCTTTTTTAGGATGTTGCTTGATCTATGTAGAACGTGGTCGGTTAAAGGATTTGTCATACTCTCGCTTCGTAGCTCGAACAAGCAAACATAATGACAATTTACATAATTATGACCTATACATTTATTACACATATTAGCTATTTGTCAGAAAACACTTCTAAAGTGACTTGCCACTATTAATAGAGATGTTGAGTTGGATTATATTTGCAAAAAAAAATTAGATTTAAAGTTTGAGATATAATTGAAAATTTTTGAAAGTTTGAGATTTTTTATAATTAATCCTTATTTTTAATTAAAAATAAAATTATTAAATAAAAATTAATTAATTTATTTAAGTTTATAAAATTTGATTAGTTTATAAAAATTAATCGATTAATTAATAAATAGATCGATTTATCACAACAAGTGTTATTAAAATAAGTTAAACTAAAAAATTAGAAAAAAAATTAAAAAATTAAAAAATTCATCAATTTATTATTTTTAAGGTTAAACCAATTGCAATTTTTTAATCATTACTTATAATAAATGATAATTAGTTCCATATAACTTGAATGATGCAGCTTGCCGAATATATTCTAACGTCACATTATGTACTATCAACAAATAGATGCTGCAAGATTAATTATCAACATTTAATTAATTTAACATCACAATAGTTTCGTATGTAAATTAATTTTTTTTCAAAATCATAATATTTTTACCTTTTAATCGTCTGTTCATTTTACCCTCAATCCAATTTTCCCTTCCAAATGGACATCCACAACAAGTGGTCTTTTACTCTTTTGCCATCTCAAAGAGTTCATAGAGTGTCTTTAAAGTAAGTATTGCATGTTTTAGAATGTTAAATCGGTTTAACCCTAAGGTTGCCCTTAATTAATAGGTGACGGCTTACGAACGTATCTGAACCGTGGCAAGAAATTATTAGGTTCCAAAACCTAATACAAATGAGGCACATTCAAAAACATCTGAGGAGGCAGTAAGGGGCTAATATACGTGGAAAACAGACACAGACCATCAGCTGGTCTGGTCTCCCCCTAGACCGCCATGCACGCTCTACGCCTCGTTTGCCCAAACTAACGTCGTTAATGATCACCATTACCATCAACAATGCCCCCGAAAAGAGAAGAAAAAGAATAACATCTTTCTCTCTCTGATCACCAATCGGTAAGGACAAAGAAGAAGGAGGAGGAGAGCTACGAAGATGTCAGTGATCGACATTCTCTTCAGGGTAGACGAGATATGCAAGAAGTATGACAAGTATGACATCGAAAAACAGCGGGAGCTCAATGCCTACGGCGACGATGCTTTCGCTCGCCTCTACGCTTCCGTCGACTCCGACATTGAAGCCGTTCTTGCAGTTCGCTTCTCTTCTTCTCATTCTGGATCCTCATTGTTTCCTCTTTTCTTTTTGCTTGGCTGCTGAGTTAAAGATAGAAGAAAAAGATCTTAAAAACTTTCATACCGTATTTTGACGCTGTTTCCTGGGTTTGGTGCAGAAAGCGGAGTTGGCCTTATCAGAGAACAACAGGGCAGCTGCAGTTGCAATGTTTGCAGAGATTCGGAGGACTAAGGCTCGCTTGATTAATGAAATTCCTAAGCTTCAAAAGCTGGCTGCCAAAAAGGTCGCCTCTTCTCTTTGTTCATTTCCTTTTTGTGCTTCAAATGTCTCGATGTATTAGTCTCCAAAACAATACATCATGTTTAGATTGGGACGGTTGTTCGATTGTCTTACATGGAAGTCAGGTCTTACGTCGTTCGTCAAATATACGATATTAAAAAAAGGCTCCCCAGAACACATTCTTAGCTGCTGGTGTCTGGTTTTCCAGAATAATTGATAATAACAGGTGTAATAGTCAACCCCAATTAGGCTTTAGAATTAAGGTAACAACATCCCGGAGAGTGTTACTTTCGGCTTGGGGGACCTATCAGGGACAACAGGTGGAGGAGATACAAAGGACAAGAAAATATTCACCAAAAAACAATCAACAAAGCAAGGAATTGATAATGGTTCAGATCCAAACATAATATATATTTTTGTAAGTTTGCATTCGATAAAATTTTAGTTAAACATTAGGTTAATTTGAATAAATTTAAATTAAGTTTAGATAAAAATAGATAGATTTTTTAAATTTTAATTTAAGTTTAATTATAACTAAAACTTTGTTTAAAGTGATTTATAGTTATTAACTTCAAATCGATGATCTTATTAGATAACGATGCTTACATCATTTAGTTATTGATTTCTCTTTGTTTCTACATGTCTTTTAGAAGAAAAGTTTGTTTTGATAACAAGTGTGACATTTATTCTTACCATAATGTTATATTCTATCCTAAACAACGTAGTGAGTACGTTTAAAATGGATGGAACAAAAAATCTGTCCATCTTGATCGGTCCACTAAATAATAGCGCTTGACCTAATCAATGTACCCAAAGGCTCAGTGCTTTATTTCTTAGGCCTTTTGGCTGATATTGAGATGTACAATTGTTGCTAGGCTAGTTAGAGTTCTGTATTTCATAAAATATATTTTTGAAGAAAAAGGGAAAATCCTACGTTTTTCTTTGTTTGATTCAATGATGATAGTAGATCCGCAACACACTATTGCTGGATGGTGGAGCAAAACCTCAAGTTCTGTTGAAACAACATGCAACTAGGTGTTTCGAATTTCTCTGATGTTTTATAAACACAGGTTAAAGGACTTTCGAAAGAAGAACAGATCGTACGGTGCGACTTAGTTATTGCACTACCAGAGAGGATTAAAGCCATACCTGATGGAGCAGTCAAACAAGCTGGAGGGTGGGGAGGATCGGCATCTAATAAAAACATCAAGTTTGATGACTTATCAGGTGACTAGTTCTGCAGCTGCCTTATCTGCCACAATTCATTAGAATATAAACCCACTATAGAAATTGATCATTTGTAGCTTATAATCTTCTTGATGGAAACCAACAGAAGGACAACTTGATGATGAATTTTTTCAACAATCTGAAGAATCTAGTCAATTCAGAAGTGAATATGAGATGCGGAAAATGAAACAGGCATGTAAGATGCCTAATTATTTTTGCTGTTTATTATATGTAGTAAAAAGCAAACTTGCTGACATTCTCTACCATCCCTTTCACACAGGATCAAGGTCTCGATGCTATATCAGAAGGGTTGGAGACTCTAAAGAATTTGGCTTATGACATGAGTGAGGTCAGTAGTTGTGAATAAAATACAGATATGTTGTTATTTCTGGACAAAAAGAAGGATATAGCGAATTAATCCCTTTTGATTTGATACCTTCAGGAAATTGACAGACAAGTTCCCCTAATTGATGAAATTGAAACAAAGGTCAGTTTTATTCCTCAAGTTCCTATCTTACAATCAAGAAGAGGCAAATAATATCGAAAAGATTCCATATATTTTGCTGCTTTCACAGGTGGACAAGGCAACGGCTGATCTCAAAAACACAAATGTTAGGCTGAAGGAAACCATACACAAGGTAACTTTGTAAAAGTAATTCACTTCAATCTGATGAATGTATAACTATGATGCTAATTGCTGGAAATATCCTTAAACAGCTGAGATCTAATCGGAACTTTTGCATTGATATCGTTCTGCTTATTGTAATCCTGGGAATCGCTATGTATTTGTACAAGTAAGCACTTTTCTATTTCTTTCTCGTTTTGTCACGTTAATGGATTAAATTTTAAGTTGCATATACTTTAGAATTTATTAGAGTAGTTAATCATTTTTTTAATTCTATGTGTGTATTATGTATTCTTGTTAGAGCATCACCTATAGACTTATTTTAAATTGGTACCTTTTTCTTCTCCTAACGAAATTTTGATCCATTTTGCAGTGTACTGCGCTGAGTCGAATTCAAAAGATGCTTCTGCTCTATGCTTAATCTGGATGTCATCTGGTACAACCTTTTACGTACTCCGAGGGATTTCAGTGTTTCATCACCTTTCAATTCCTACTTCCCTCGGGCAATTCATTCAGAATTGTGATTCTTAATTGAATGTGGCATCACACCTTAGTTTGATATTGTAGTTTGGATTTCATAAATAAAAGAAGTTTATGATAGTACTGCAGAAACTGCACCTGTTTTAATTCTCCATTAATTCTAATTTACATATCATCTTTCACCAAGGATTTATGTCTTCATGTTGAAACTTACCCATTTTCAGCATGAATTTTTGTTATCTATGTAACTGACAACCCTTTCAAACGTAAGAAACTTAAAAAATGTATAGAGTACTCGATTACAACGACGTGCTATTCATACTAGAACCAAACGAGCTCTACTCAGTAAACAAAATGTTGCATTTCTTGTTTATTTCCCAAAATCTCCAAATCTGCTTTGACCTTGGTTGCCTTCCCCGAAGTCTTCCACTGGATTGTTAACTTTCGGCATGCTGACCTGGCCCATTGCAGTGATTAAAACATAGACTTTAATATAGACTATATAGTGTGGATTACTGAAAATACTTAGCAGTGAATATCAAGTCACTTGTCTCCAGAAAGTCGGTGATATAATCTGAAGAACAAGGATTGTAGAAGCCATCTTGGTTTTGGCCGTTGTGATTCTTTTCATTCTCAGACGACGTCTTATTGTTCTTGCAGTTGCCATCATTCATCTTCTTCTTAGACTGGATGAAATTTTCATAGCTATCTTCTTCAAGTGTTTTCCTCTTCAGATGATTATGATTGTCAAAAGAAGAAACTGTCACTGGAGACTTCATCTTATCGCTGCCCTCTTCGTGAAATGAATTGAGGTTGTTGCCCTTGCTTCCTTGAAAGTTAATGCATGAAATAGATTCGATAGGGGATAATGTTTAACCGGAAAGAATGGAAGCTAAGAGTTTGCAATCTTTGCTCAAGTAATCAGTACTGATAATGTTGCAAATGAATAGAGGTTGTTGCCCTTTTTGAAATTAATTAAACTTAATTGAATAAAAGAATGGAAGAGAAGAAGACACATGGTATTGTACTTTGTGATAGTTGAAATTTGTGGTAATAGATATAGTGTTGGCTTTCTAGTAATCACAAAATTTGTATGGTTTAGAATTAGATTTTAGCTCTATAAATAGACCAATACTTAGCTGTATTATCATCAACTAGAATCAGATTGAAAGAAAAGTTTAGTTGAGTAACTCTTGAGTGTTTGAGTAGAGCAATGCTCAGTTCTTGAGTGTTTGAATAAAAGAGTTGTTTTTGTATGTTAGTTTCCAACAAAATAGTATCAGAGCATTTTTTTGTTAGAATTATATATACTATAATATATCAAATCGAAGCTCTCAACGTAAGGAATCCAACGCCTTCAGAATCACCCCAATCGGAGGTCCAATGCGCCGACACGTTCCACCGGAAGTTTTTTGCCAAAAGCTGAGTTGAGCCGAGTTGGAGTTGAATTAACTCGCCGAGTTGGAGCCGAGTCAAGCCGAGTTGACTAAGCCGTCAAGCGTTGATTGAGCCGTCAAATCTGTTGACCGAGCCATCAAGCTTGTTGATCGAGCCGTTGACTTTGACCTGTTGATTAAAATTTAAAAATTATTGATCAAGTCCTTCTTAAGGTTTTTCAACGTTCCCGATCTATTTGCGCAGTCAAAATTTTCAAATTCTTGCTATATTGAGCGATATGGCAAATAATGTGGCATCTTTCAAGTTCCGACACTCAACAACAACAATTATGACAACTGGAGTATTAAAATGAAGGCCCTCCTTGGAGCACACGATGTTTGGGATATTGTAGAAAATGGTTATAGCGAGCCAGAGAATGAAGATGCTCTTAACCCAACTCAAAAGTCAGCATTAAAGGAATCAAGAAAGAGAGACAAGAAAGCTCTCTGCCTCATCTATCAAGCATTAGATGATGATGGTTTTGAAAAGATTTCCAGTGCAATCTCATCCAAAGAAGCATGGGAGAAGTTGCAAACCTCTTACAAAGGAGTCGAAAAGGTGAAGAAAGTTCGTCTCCAAACATTAAGAGGTGAATTTGAATCCTTACACATGAAAGCATCTGAGTCCATTTCTGACTACTTTTCGAGAGTAACTGTTGTTTCTAATCAATTGAAAAGAAATCGTGAAAAATTAGAAGATGTGAGAGTAATAGAGAAGATACTCCGTTCATTGGATCCCAAATTTGAGCACATCGTGGTGACGATTGAAGAAACTAAAGACATGGAAGAAATGACAATTAAGCAACTCCAAGGATCATTGTAAGCATATGAAGAGAAGCATAAGAAGAAATAAGGGATCACTGAGCAACTCCTCAAGCTGCAACTCAAGGAGATGAATGAAAGCCAAGACAATAATAGAAACCACTGTGGCCGAGGCAAAGGTAGAGGCCGTGCACGAGCAGGAAGTCGAGGTCATGGACGAGGTTGGAATTACAATAACAACAATTCCAACTACAAGAGAGGGGAAAGTTCAACACAAGGCTGAGGAAGAGGCAACACAAACTCGAGGTATGACAAATCTCAAGTACGATGCTATAATTGTCAAAAGTTTGGCCATTATGCTTCAGAATATAGACCTCCCAACAACAGAGTCGAGGAGAAGGCCAACTACGTGGAGGAAAAAATCGATGAGAAAGAAGCTCTTTTACTGGCGCGAAAGGAGAGTGGTGATGTCCAAGCAAATTCTTGGTATCTAGATAGTGGTGCAAGCAATCACGTGTGTGGAAGAAAAGACATGTTCGTGGAGCTAGACGAGTTGGTGGGAGGAAATGTCTCATTTGGAGATGATTCCACAATAACAGTGAAAGGGAGAGGTAACATCCTTATTCGTTTGAAAGATGGGAGACATGAATTTATTTCTAATGTTTACTATGTGCCCAATATGAAAAGCAATATCTTGAGTTTGGGACAATTGTTGGAGAAAGGTTATGATATACAACTGAAGGATTATAATCTTTCCATAAAAGATGATAAGAATAATTTCATTGCTCAAGTACCGATGTCAAATAATAGAATGTTCCTGATCAACATACAAAATGACGTTGCAAAGTGTTTAAAAGCTTGCTATAAAGATGCATCATGGATATGGCATCTTCGATTTGGGCATCTCAATTTTGGAGGACTGGAGCTGCTATCCAAGAAGGAGATGGTGAAGGGATTACTGTGCATCAACCATCCAAATCAACTTTGTGAAGGGTGTCTACTTGGGAAACAATTCAGAAAAAGTTTTCCAAAGGAATCAGACTCGAGAGCCAAGAAGCCACTTGATCTAATCCATATTAATGTGTGCGGTCTGATCAAGCCAAGCTCTCTCGGTAATAGTAATTATTTCCTTCTCTTTATTGATGATTTTTTAAGGAAAACATGGGTTTATTTCATGAAGCAAAAGTCAGAAGTTTTTGAGGTCTTCAAGAAGTTAAAAGCTGCAGTGGAGAAAGAAAGTGGAAGAGAGATCAAAGCCGTGAGATCCGATCAAGGAGGAGAATTTACTTCCAAGAAGTTTCAAAATTTTTGCGAAGCAAATGGAATTAGTCAGCCATTGACAGTTCCGAGATCCCCCAAATAAAATGGCGTGGCAGAAAGAAAGAACCAAACTATCCTCAACATAGCTCAGAGCTTGCTAAAAAGAAAGAAATTACCCAAGGAGTTTTGGGCAGAAGCAGCGGCTTGTGCAGTCTACTTGTCAAACCGATCTCTAACAAGAAGTATTTGGGGAAAGACACCGCAAGAAGCATGGAGTGGAAGGAAGCCTAGTGTTTCCCATTTGAGAGTTTTTGGAAGCATAGCACATGCTCATGTACCAAACGAGAGAAGAACCAAGCTCGATGATAAAACTGAAAGTTTCATCTTCATCGACTATGATGCAGATTCGAAAGGCTACAAGCTGTGCAATCTAAACAACAAGAAGGTCGTGATCAGTCAGGATGTGGTATTTGACAAAGAAGGACTATGGGATTTTGGATCTCATACAGATGACTTCAATTTCTCTCCTCGTTTTGAAGATGAACAGGTAGCAACAGAGCAACATGGAGAAGCCCAACAAGAGCCTACAACTCCACCACCTTCGCTAACATTAAGCACTCATGGAGATGAGTCACCTTCGTCATCTTCAAGTGGGAGTGAAAGAATTGAGCAACGTATACGAAGTATTCAAGAACTTTATAAGGTAACCGAGCAACTAGACAATCTTACACTCTTTTGTCTTTTTGCTGATTGTGAACCAGTGAGCTTCCAAGAATTTGTACAAGAGAAGAAGTGGAAAGGCGCAATGGCCAAAGAAATCAAGTCCATTAAGAAGAGTGACACATGGAAACTCGCTCCACTTCCCAAAGGACATAAGACAATAGGGGGTCAAATGGGTGTATAAAATAAAAAGAAGTGCTAAAGGATATATTGAAAGGCACAAGGAAAGGCTAGTTGCGAAAGGCTATAGTCAAAAGGCTGGAATTGACTATGATGAGGTATTTTCTCCTGTTTCTCAATTGGAGACTATTAGACTAATCATTTCTTTGGCAGCTCAAAAAAAGTGGAAGATACATCAAACGGATGTTAAGTTTGCTTTCCTAAATGGAGTCATTAAAGAGGAAGTCTACATTACCATCAGGCAATGACGTCAAATTCTATGAAGATAAAGTGATTAAGTTGAAGAAAGCACTCTACGGATTGAAGTAAGCACCATATGAACAAATACTTTATTGAGAACAACTTCACTAAGTGTCCATATGAACATGCTCTTTATGTCAAAATCAAAGATGGAGACATTATGATCGTGTGCCTATATGTGAATGATCTCATCTTCACCGGAAGTAATCCAAGAATGTTTGATGAATTCAAGAAAGTGATGACTTGAGAATTCAAAATGAATGACATCGAACTAATGGCATACTACCTTGGCATAGAAATCAAGCAAAAGGAAGAAGGCATCTTCATCTCCCAATAAAGCTATGCAAGAGATATACTTAATATAACACCCCACTTCCGCTGGACCCGAACCCGATATCGACTTAAGAAGTTCAAAATGGAGGATTGCAAGTCAATCAACACACCAATGGAATGTGGAGTCAAGCTATCCAAGCATAAAGAAGGAGAAAGTGTGGATCCAACTTTTTCAAAAGTCTAGTTGGAAGTCTACGTTATCTCACATGCATAAGACCTGATATTTTGTATGCTGTTAGATTGGTTAGTTGTTACATAGAGAATTCAACAATCACCCATTTCAAAGCTGCAAAGAGAATTCTTCGCTATTTGAAACGTACAATTAATCTTGGCTTGTTCTATTCAGTTTCTAATGAGTACAAGCTTGTTGGATATAGTGATAGCGATTGGGCCAGTGACAAGGATGATTGAAAAAGCACGATAGGTTTTGTATTTTTTCTGAGTGATACAACGTTCACTTGGAGTTCTAAGAAGCAGCCCATTGTGACCTTGTCAACTTGTGAAGCAGAATATGTTGCTGCGATCGCATGTGTGTGTCATGCAATATGGCTGAGAAGATTGCTGAAGGAATTGAAGATGACTCAACATGATCCAACGGAAATTCTTGTTGATAATAAATCGGCATTGGCTTTAGCGAAGAATTTAGTATTTTATGACAAAAGCAAACACATTGATACGAGGTATCATTTTATCAAAGAATGCATTGAGCAAAAGGAGGTGCCACTGAAGTACGTGAAAAGTCAAGATCAAGTTGCGGATATTTTCACAAAGCTATTAAAACATGACGTATTTAAGAAATTGCGAGCTCTATTGGGAGTTATCAAAAATTAAGTTTAAGGGGGAGAGTTGAAATTAATTAAACTTAATTGAATAAAGGAATGGAAGATAAGAAGACACATGGTATTGTACTTTGTGGTTGTTGAAATTTGTGGTGTTGTAATAGGTGTAATGTTGGCTTTCTAATAATCACAAAATTTGTATGGTTTAGAATTAGATTTTAGCTCTATAAATAGAGCAATGCTCATTTGTATTATCATCAACTAAAATCAGATTGAGAGAAGAGTTAAGTTGAGTAACTCTTGAGTGTTTGAGTAGAGCAATGCTCAGTTCTTGAGTATTTGAATAAAAGAGTTGTTTTTGTGTGTTAATTTCTAACATTGGTATCATATTATCTTGTACAAACGATTCCCTCCCAATACTTTATTTCTTTTATGGCTTGCTATTCAAAACTGTCTCAACACTGCAAATTGTCTCAAAATTTTAAATATTAACATGTCTTGACCTTTTTGTTCAGTAGTCGAGGAAACAAGGGATCATCTCTTCTTTATGTGTGAGACAACCAATCATATCTAGGTATTAATCAAGCTAAACTGCATATGGAACTCTCAAGCTCATACACTTTCTAATGTTATCCAATAGCTATCATCTCACATATTTCTTCCCAAGTTCATCCCATATAGTAGCTGTTTGTATGACCGTACACACCATATGGAAAGAAAGGAATGTTCGAAGGTTTAACTCCAAACAAATGCAACCTCAACGCTCTTTTCGGAAACGATGGCACGAATCCGAGAACTTGTAATGTTGGAAGGTGTAATTTGAAATTCCATCTCTGTTGTTCTACTTCACTTTCAATGCTTTTAAACCTTTATTGTGAGTAGACAAACTCTTCAATGTCTCATATGCTGAAGGGTGCCCTTTTATGTTATATTCTGCTCGTACTTCTATTCTTTATTAATGAATTTTATCCTCTTATTAAAAAAATTAATATTTAATATATAATGTTAATTAACTATATTTTCAAAATTTTATTATTATATTTATTAGTTCAATATGATAGTAATTTAATATCTCATTAGATTATACAATAATAATAATTAAGATGATCAATTTATTAATTTTATTCATCATTTATATTTTATAGATAACTAACATTAATTAATTAATTAATTTTTATTAATATCATCACTTATATAAAAGAGTAAACAAATATTTAATGTTAATTAATATTAATAATAAATTAGTATATTAATAATTAATATTATATTAATTATTTTAACATAATAGTAAATTAAATATTTTAATAAATAATTTATTTATTTATGATTTTCTAAGTTGAATAATCATTTTTAATTAATAAAGACTTAATTAAAACTTTTTTAAAATTTTAATGTATTAATTGATTAATAGTTTTCAATAAATAAATTTATTTTGCTTATTAAATAATTATTTATAATTTTGACATATCAATAAATTAAAAATAAGTTCTAGAATTTTATTTCATTAACTATAAAAATAAAAAATTTAATTATAAAAATAAAATTAATCATTTTATTTAATAGTATTATTATATAATAATTAAATATTATATATATAAAAACAATATTACTATTTGAATATAATAGCTCAATTAAATACATAAAACTCTTTTTTTTTTAAAATATGCATGAAACGCTTATATTTGGTATTTTTAGCCACTTTTATGATATGGTCATCACTCAAAATTAATGACAAAAATTTAGTGAAAATTAAATTTTTTACAAAATTTTTTTGTTAGAATTAATAAAATGACACGGGAGGTTGCGTCTTTTATCCTTTTGTTTCTTTATATACATTACTTAAAAGAAAAATAAGTAAAGCACTAAGCATTTGTACCTGTGGAAATTCACCGAAACACTTCGCTGCCACGTGGCTGTTGCAACCTATTGATATTTGGATAAGGGGGAGGTGCGGACTTATGCTCTTTAATTACAACATTACCCTATCCATGTCTATCATAAACTTATGTGCCTATTATTTAAATTGTTGTTTATCAATGTACGTTTGAATTAGTCCGGTAATAGAATTTAAAGAAATATGGCAAATAAAAGATCTTCATCACATCAATGCCTTCTTATAATTGCGTAAGACATAGAAAATATATGAAAATGTTGATATAATTACAAAAATAAATGTAGCAAAGAATTACGAGTTGCACAGCGCATCCATCTTGCAGCACGTATGGGACAAATAAACAACCCATCTCACAAAAGCGAAGGCAAATTTAAGGAAAAGCAAGGTCTCTCTAAACTCTCCTTCTCTTTATCACTTACACACACACACACACATCAAATACGTAAGTTCCTTCGATTTCATTCAAGTTTCCAAAATTTCTGTTTTTTGTTTTCTTATTCTTTTTCTGATTTTTCCTTTTTGCTATTATTTTTTATTGGTTGGTGCGCCTTTGAGTAAACTCGGACGAGATTGAGGCGACAACGGTTTGATTTTTAGGTTCAATTTTTATAATGAAATGATCTTTTCTTTTTTGGTGGTCAAAGCAATTTATTGTTTTCCCTGCTGAAGTTGCTAGCTTCAGCTCGCTATTTTCTTTGAAGAAAAGTAATATAACCTCTATGTGCACCCATGTTTGAATCTAAATCCTGATTGATTAAAAATTCCTGTAATTTTATTTTACATTATTAGAAAACGTGAAAATTGCCCATCTTTGATTATTAGGGGAAGAAGTGTAACTTCTGATGGTTGACATTGCGATTGTTTTGATGTGGGCACCTCCAATGAGTGCAGGAGGCAAGTTTGTTGATACACAAGTGACAGTTGGAGGGATCTGAGATATTTCAAAGGAGAACATGGCTTGTAGAGGATGGTTGGAGTGCGTACTGAAGCTCCTCAATTTTTTGCTCACCCTTGCAGGTCTTACTATGGTTGGTTATGGGATCTACTTGTTTGTTAAGTATAAAAGAGCAGCAGGTGACACCCCCCTGGCACCTTTCAGTTATGATCCAAATTTGATGCAGCTTGGTCGCCCCATGCTTATAACAGTGTCTCTCTCGGAAAGTATCTTTGATAAGCTTCCAAAAGCTTGGTATGACCCTTTGCTCCCTTTTCTTCTTTTCCTCTTGTGTTTGTTTGTGGTTGAGGGTAGCTGGGTTGAGGGACTTAGTCTGGGCTTTTGAGTCGCCGCTAGTCATTTTTTTGTTTTAGGTTTGTAGTTTTAGGAAACATTCTATGTTGGTCTAGATTTCAAAATTATAGTGCATACATATTTTTAGTGATTCTTAGTTTGGATAGCATACATTGTGTTTTGATGCTCAATTTCAAAGTTAAAGTTGGCATTTGGAATGTAGTGGGGCAAGTGAGATAAAATTTGAAGTGATTACGGTAGGTCGTCAAGTTGAGCAATGCTCAATTCTTCTTCCTGCAGAACTAATCATTGTGCCTTTGTCTTTTCTTAGGTTATCTCATTTACTTGTATCATCTAAAGTTTTGTTGTTGTGAGTTTGTTTTGCATTTATCATGTATGAAATATGGAAGCATTGGTCATGTGGGCTGTAAATTGGAATTTTAGCATCCTGGTAAGAGAAAGGTGTTATATATAGGTTGAAAACGCCACTCATTTATAGTAGAATATCATGTGAATTCCCTCATTAAATTTATCTATTAAAAGGTCTTTTCATTTAGATCTGGCACAAGAACGTGGCTTTTTATTTGTCGAAGGTGCTGGAATATTTCCACCTTTTATTTGGTTAGATGAATGTTGAGTTGTTTCCAATGGTTTGTACATAATATACCTTTTTAGCGTTTTATATCCTCCTTGTGTGCACTCCCATTTCTATCTTTAATGATAAAAAGGCTTTAAAACTATAGTTTTGGAGGTTGAGATTGACTTAACCTTCCCCCTTTTTCTCACTTAGGCTATTTCCATGTCTTGAACCAGTGCTTACGTGTCCTTTCGTATGTAATTGACTTTTTATCCCATGATGAAGTTTCTAAGTGTGAGTTTTGGTTTGAGATTTTATGGATGATTTTTAATTTCTTACCTATAAAGAAAGAAGAGACATAACATAAGTAGTGCTCCTGACTCTTTTCATTGGATCAGTTGGTATTTGTTATATAGTGTGATGGGCATCCTAATTTTTATTCCTTTCTATGCAGGTTCCTATACTTATTTATTGGTGTAGGAGTGGTTCTTTTTGTCATCTCTTGTTTTGGATGTGTTGGGGCTGTAACAAGGAACGGATGCTGCCTCTGTTGTGTATCCTAACAAAATTTTCAGTCTTAAAATGTTCAACATGTGAATTAGTAGAGTATTGTTCACAACATAATCTTGTTATATAACTTGTTTCTCCTGAAATACTGTAGCATCACATGCCATATTTACATTTAAAACTCCCCTTTCTGCTCATGTGATCTTCACATTTTAGTGAATGAATGTGTAGATACACTGTTGAACAGCCTGAGCATAAAAGTACTTGCTATTGGACCTTAATTTCACTTAGATTTTAACACTTCTTCATCTTTCTTCTGCACCTCTGAACTAAGGTAAAAAAAAATAAAATCCCTAACATGTTATAGCGTATTTCAGGCAACATTTTCTGAGACAGGAAGTAGTTGATAACTATATGAATTGGTCACTGCTTTGTCTATATAGTTTGACTGATTTCCTTAATCCAACTTAGTATTCAGTATTGATCATCTTGCTAATATTGGTGGAGTTGGGATGTGCAGCTTTTATTTTCTTCGACAAGAGCTGGAAAGAAGTTAGTGCTGTTTATTTTCCTCTTTTCTTCTCTGTGTAATTTATATGTTTTAACCAATACTCAACAATTTTGGCATGTGCCTTTTGTTCACTCTTGTGCTCTAGGAACTTCCAGTCGACAAAACTGGAGATTTTGACATGATATTTAATTTTCTGAGAGAAAATTGGAAAATTGTGAAATGGGTTGCTCTTGGAATAGTCATTTTGGAGGTAAGCATTATTAGATGATAAGTCTTTTAATTGCTTTGATGAGGGTCAATGTTTCCAATGGCACACACTACCAGTAGTTGCGTACCATATCTGACTGCACAGTTTACAAACTCAGTTATATATTGCTAACACTTGTAGATTTGGTCTAAGATAGACCAAAGGTAGAAGCTTCTGAATAGAGAATAATAAACTGAAGGCAGATTGTCTAGGAGGTATTATTTCTTCGTTTTTACTTACTAAGTGATGACTATGAAACAACTATTGCGTTTGTCATATTTGTCTTTATTTTGTAAAATGATAAAAAATCTGTACAACTATTGCATTTGTCATATTGGTCTTTATTTTATTACCTTTGATTATGTGGTTTTAAAAAGATTCTTTTAGACATTGACCAAAGATGCGATTTATACCTCAACATTTTACAAAAGGTTCAAGTAAGTTCCTACCGTTATTTCTGGTATTATTTTTACTCCTTATCTAGGATGCAATGAGCACTGTTTTAATAATGTTAAGTGCAAAGTGGTATCAAAGATAATGATAGGAGTTTACATAGATCTTTTGCAAAAGGTTGAGGTGCAAATTGCACCTTTAGTCTTCTATCTATGATATGATTCTATTTCTTTAGACCTGATCGTTAGGTAAAAGAGTCAGCATGATAATTATTTATCTACTTACAGAGAAGATTGATGAATTGCCTGTCTTGACCAAAGCCTCATCTTTAAATGCTTACTTTCTGAGAGGAAACATGGTGAAGTCCTTGTAAAGCTTTAGCAGAATCATACGCAGTCCTTGTTTTTTTTCATATTAAACCAATATGTTCTTTAAATTATTCAAAACTTAATAATAAACCACTAATGGCGGTGACATGAGTAACAACTGATGTAGTTCTTTGACGTCTGTGATAATCTGACTTTATCTTAAACTTTTTTCAGTTTAGTTACTTTAAATGTGCTTTAAAGCTTAGGTTTGCTTGCTCTTCTCTATATTGCTTCTTGAGTTGTCCTGATCCCATTTATCATTCAAACTACTGTCAGCGCCAAAGTTCCTTTTGAATCCAACCCATACAAATATCAGTACTCTCAACTAACATACCCCTTTGTAAATGCTATATAATAATCCAGACCGCAAACTATACTTTTCAGATTAGCCATATGATTACAAGTACTCTTTATGCAATGTTCAAGGGAAGTTTTGACTACTTATTGCTAACATAGGAGAGTCTATCTACTTTGATCTGGATTACACTCTGTTCCTTCAGCTATTTTATAGACTGTGCTGGTTATTATCTCCTGAATATGATGAGGATAAGTCCAAATGTTGCAGGCTCTGATCTTCTTGCTAGCACTTTTGGTTAGGGCAGCTAATAAGCCCGTAGATTATGATAGTGATGATGAGCTTATTGCTCCAAGGCAACAAATCAGGCAACCTTTGCTTAAAAGGCCAGCTGGGCCAGCACCAGGGTTACCTGTTACTGGCATCCTTGATCAGCGGCCTAGCAGAAATGATGCATGGAGCACACGAATGAGGGAAAAGGTTTGTCTTTGCTTTCAATTAATACAGTGTATGTTGCTTCTTTGGAATCTCTGGCATGTTTTAGTAGTTTTTTTAACAATGGGTCAAAATGGGAAAGTATTGAAAGTTTAACTTATATACAATGAATGAGCCCTTTTTATGTTTTGAGGTTAAGTCCACAAAATTTTGTTGCCTTCCCAATATGAGGTCATGAAGCTGTTGGTTTTCGGTGAACAAAATTGAAGATACTTTGAACATTCTTATATGATAATTTTATAATATGGCCTATATTCAGTTGTCTATTGTTTCGGTCATCATATTAGAGTTTTATCTCAGTTTATTACCTATGCAGAAGCACTTTATCCTTGGTGTTTCCTGCTCCATTCTTACATTTCTTTATTTTCTTTTTATCGTTTGATTGGATGGGAACCAGTATGGGCTCGATACTTCTGAGTTTACATACAACCCAACAGAGTCTCACAGGTTCCAGCAAGTGTCTAGCCAGCCTGCCGAAGAAAGAAGTCGATGTACCATCATGTAATGGTTTTGGTAAGTTTTGCTGAGTTGGCCCCTTAGACAGGGGTTTGAGAGTTTTACTGTTGTTTTTTATGTGCAGTATATATTGTTAAGGGGTTCAGATCCCCACCCTTAGAAGTCTTTGATATCTTCTGAAAAGCAATCTTCTTTGTTATTAAAAAAAAAAATGACTTATGTATGATTGCAATTAATATTATCGGAAGGCATCTTTTATTCTGGATATTTCTGTTTTTCTGACTGTTCCCTGCCCTATTTTCCTTTGGTGCTTCTAATATTGCATTTCTATGAAGATACTCGACTGCATGACTGCGGGCAACACCGGACGTTCTGGTTTGAGTAATATGCATTATGCAATATGACAGTTCAATTTTAGAACCAAGATATCCCAATTCATCAATGATTCCTATATGACATATGGATGAAGTGGAGCTCGTTTAACCCTTTTTTGGGCATACTTCCCATAACAATTTGCTTTAAAGAACGCCTATTGCTGTTCAAACATTTTTTTCAAATTGTCCTCCATATTTTTGTGGCTTGTTCGATTTTTAATTTTTGTTTCTATTTTTGACCTAATTTTGGCTTTATGCTCTCAACTTGCGGAAGTCAAATTGGTTCAGCCCATATTGACTTCTTGATTATTATGGTGGCTTCTACAGCCTGGCCAAATTTATGTTAAATTTAAAAGTATATAAAATTAAAGAGTTACTAATCTCTTGATGTCGTTTTATCAATTCCATTGAAGGATCCTATACTTTAAAATTTTTTTGATATATTTAGTGAAAAATTCAAATTTATTGTACTAAATTGTACAATTAACTTCGATTTATGTAGTATGTATGCTCCAAGGGGATGATTGACAATTAATACGTTACAAGAATAACATGTATCAAATAAATCAATTTATTTATTATATTTATATATTATTATATATATGTAACATAAAAATATATAAAAAAGAAATTATATTTATTAATTTTTAATAATATATTCAATAGTTTAATATGATAGTAAAAATAACTAAAATTTTAAAATAAATAAATAATTATTAATTTGATTGAAAAATTATATTGTTATTTATATAATTACATATCATTATTTATATTGGAAAGAATAGATAAATATTTGATACTTAATATAAATTTATTTTTAATTAATATATATTAATTTAATATTTTGTAATAAATTAATCAATTTAAATGATAGTAAATTAAGTATTTAATTAAATTTTATGTTTTTAAAATTTAAAGAATATATTGATTACAAAGGGCAAATCCTGGGAAGTTAGAGAGTTGATGAGAAATGCAATAATTATGCTTAGCACCACAGAAAAGTATCAAAACATTCATAGATGAAAAATTAAAATTCCCAACTTACCATATTTATTATAAACTTGTAGCCCTCTTCCATATTAATGTTATGATTGATTAACTTTGTTAAAACTTCAATATATATGGTAAACAAATACAGGGGAGACAGTGTCTCCCTACTTAATGCCTTTAGCACATTGAAAGAGATGAGTGGCTTCTTTATTGGTTAATATGTTGTAAACTAGTGATGTGATACATTGTTCGATTCATTTTTTTGAAATTCACAGATATTGTCTGCTTTGGTCTTGGCCCAGCTAAGCCCTTACAGTTTTACTCTTCCCACCCTTTAAAAAAACACATCTGTAGGGGAGAGGTTTCCATAGCCTTATAAGGTCTACTTCGTTCCCCTCTCCAATTGATATAGAAATCTAACATTCCACCTCTTTGGAGGCCCAACATCCTTGCTGGCATATAGGCCTGGATCCACACCTTTGAAGGCTCAGCGTCCTTGCTGGCCCACAGGCCTGGATCCACCCCCTTGGAGGCCTAGCATCCTTGCTGACCCACAGGCCTGAATCTACCCCTTTGGAGGCCAGCGTCCTTGCTGACATACCGATCTGGGTACTGGCTCTGATATCATTTGCAACAGCCTGGACCACCTGCTCACAGATATTATTCGCTTTGGGCCTTGTCCTAGCTAAGCCTTCATGGTTTTACTCTTCCCACCCTTTGGGAAAACGCGTCTATGAAGGAGAGGTTTCCATAGCCTTATAAGGCCTACTTCATTCTCCTCTCCAATCGATATGGGAATCTAACATTCCAACCCTCTTGGAGGCCCAGCATCTTCGCTGGCCCATAGGCCTGGATAAAGCGGACAATATCTGTGAGCGGATGGTCCGGGTTGTTACAAGTGGTATCAGAGTCAGTACTCGGATCGGTATATCAGCAAGGACACTGGGCCTCCAAGGGGATGAATCCAAGCCTGTGAGCCAGCAAAGACGGTGGGCCTCCAAGGGGGTTAATCCAGGCCTGTGTTCCAGCGAGGACGCTGGGCCTCTAAGGGGGTGGATCCAGGCCTGTGGGTCAGCGACGATGCTGGGCCTCTAAGGGGGTGAAATGTTAGATTCTCATATTGATTGGAGAGGGGAACAAAGTAGGCTTTATAAGGCTATAGAAACCTCTATCTCATAGATGTGTTTTCTCAAAGGGTGGGGACAGCAAAACCGTGAGGGCTTGTCTGGGCCAAGGCCCAAAGCGAACAATATCTGTGAGCCGGTGTTTCGGGCTGTTACAAATGGTATCAGAGCCAGTACCTGGATCAGTAAGTCAGCAAGGACGCTGGGCCTCCAAGGGGATGGATCCAGGCCTATGGGCCAGCAAGGACACTAGGCCTCCAAAGGAGGTAGCCAGGAAGGACATTGGGCCTCTAAAGGAGGTGGAATGTTAGAGTCCCATATCGATTGGAGAGGAGAACGAAGTAGGCCTTATTAGGCTATGGAAACCTCTCCCCCACAAATGCGTTTTCCCAAAGGGTGGGAAGAGCAAAACCGTGAGGGCTTGGCTAGACCAAAGCCCAAAGCGGACAATATCTGTGAGCGGGTGGTCCAGGCTGTTACATACATTGTTCAATTATTATATGAATCGTAAAAAAGGGGGAACACAAATACTTGCAAATAGTGAATGATAAACATCCAACTAACTAAATAAATTTGAGGAGCATTCTTCTTATAATAGTCCTCGAAAATTTTTTGAGATTGTATGATGTTTTCATTTATAGATATCCTATTAATGAATACACCCTAAGTATTATTGATAAACTCTAGAAGGACATAAACTCTAGAAGGACTAACTTCAATCTTGTAGCTAAAAACTTGGCATTGATTTTATAAAAAGTATTACAATAAGCTAGTGGTCAGTAATCTCTAAGAGAAGAGTGATTAGAGCTTTTAAGAACTAGATAAATATGAGTTCTATTTCACACTTTTAGAAAATTTTCAATTGAAAAAAATTCTTAGGTTGCTCTAACCACCTGAGGTTTAAAAGGCTCTAAGATTTCTAAAAAAAGAAAGCATTAATACCATCAGGGTTTGGTGCTTTGTTAAAGATTGAGACTGAAAATAGCTTTCTCAATGTTCTCTTTTATAGAAGGCTTAGTTAGCAATTCAACATGTTCTCTAGTGATTACATAAGGTAGGAAGAAGTGAGCACACATTAGAAGAATTTCCCAAAGAATTGATAAAGTACTTTGTAAATACCTCCTTAAGATCATCTTTATTGTGAATTATTCTCCATTCTTTAATGGTTAATAAGATGATGTTGTTCATGTTCCTTCTTGTAAGTAGTGACTTATGGAAGTAATTAGTAGGAATCACCATCCTTTTATCATTGAATTCTTAATTTTTGCTTGAGCAAAGAGCAATGATCTTTAATGGCCTTAACGTAGTTCCTAAATCCTTCTTTCTCTTAGACTTGTTTCTCTTGATTAGTTGACCTTATGTAAAGTTCATTTTGTCCAAGATTAAGGAATTCCTTTGCATTGTTAAGAGCTAACTTAGTGTTATAGAATGGTTTTTTGTAAGCTTCTTTAATTGCTCTTTAATTTCCATGAGCTTTTTAAAGCATTTAAAAGATTCATAACCAATCTCCTTAGTGTTCAAACCTCTATTGGTTGCATTTTGGAAACTCTCCAAGTTTAAGAGATGGTTAAAGAATCGAAAAGATGTGTGACTCTTTTTTTTTTGGTAAATCAGTGAATTTATAAATAAATAAAGGTATGTAAATCAAGAGATGGGCGAAGATGCCAATCTCTTATCTATAACAAAAGAAACCTAACATATGAGTATGGGGCCTATAATTGTTACCCATGACTACAAAACCATAACAACAACCTAAAATATAGGAACCTACAAGATGACCATAACAAGAATCACCTTACCAAAATTACAATAATTCCTTGCAACAGGTTCTATACCCTAAACTTATCAACACTACCTTCTAACCCATAATCAGAGAGATACACAACAGGTTAGAATTCATCGCATTTCCAGATCACATTGTTATCTTGTTTGTAAAGAATTACCGAAGTGCTGAGGAAGGAGAGATAGATAAACTCTCATCCAACTTCCTTTGTTTATCCGATCTAGTCCTCCAACTTTTAAGACACCAATCAGGGGATAGGGCTCTCCTACTGTTGAGTTGCCCAAGGAGTGAATCGTTGAAGCTTGTGACACCATGCATTCTTTAAGACTTTTTGGAGATTGAGGCATTCCTGCATAATCCTCTCTTACCTGATGCTTGCATTCAGTGTATCCTCCTACCAAGCTTACACGACTTTATAACTTATGTTTTTGTCTTTTTGATAAACAATGTATCTCTTAGCAGGTAACTGGGCTCGCCATTGAATTTGATTGCCAACAAGGGAGTGAACCCGACCCAACCAGTAACCTACAAAACAAAAACAAACTAGAACCTCAATTTACCTACTCTTAGTGTTTGAGCAAAGTTGTTCCATTACTTGGAAGATCACTTTAGTGTTGATGCTCCCCACTTCCATAGTTGTGTCTTTAAAGGTTCTGAGGTTTCTCTCAGACCATATATTATACAAAACAACAGATAGAAGGATGATAAATGTGTTAAGGTCAATGTTTTTGTAGCTTTGGGATTGATTGAACCAATATAGAATTGATTAAACATTTAATAGGTTTGGAGTGATTATTTGAAAGTAGTTGAGGCAGTGTAACCACACTGATTTTGAAAAGGAACATTCAAAGAAAAGGTGGGTAGTAGATTCATTTTCTAAGGAGCAGAGTGAGCAATGGTTAGGAATATAAGTATAAAGTAGCTGATCCCTTATTTGTAGCTTATTAAGGAAAGCTAACCACAAGATAAAGGCATACCTTGGGTTTGTACCTTTATACCACACCAATATATACCAAGGTACTCTCGGAGAAGGAGATCTCATCAAAGTGTATACTGAAACATTTGTGTAAGTTTTTGTGGGGCTGGCAATCTATTCTAGCCTATCCGGTTGAGACTCATCTGGTTGATACATTAATGACTCTAGCATATGAATGGCCTCAATTGTGGCACGTTGCCAGTTCCATACATTGTCTCTGATAACATCAACTACTTTTGCATTCACTGGAAATTCTGAACCATTGATAATTTTTAGAGTTGAGAGATCCTTTAGGATTCCTCTATGTTTCCTAAATCTGAATTAGTTCCCAATAGTATTCCTGACGAAGATATTATAGGAGAGTGGTTAGAGCAAAGGTGGTTGCTAAAAATTGCTTTACTAGATTTAAATTTGTCAAGCCAGTGATAATTAACTAAATCCCTATCGAGTTGTTTTCTTAGGAACCAGTCCTTATTTTTCTGTTACTTTAAATGTGTTAATTCCCTTTAAATTTTACATCAATATCACCAATTTATGCAAGAAAATCTCTAAATTCCTTAGAAGGAGCTCCCAATCTAAGTCTATCTTCAGCTTCAGTACCATTTAATATGTAATTGAAATCTTTTAGTAATAACCAAGGAATATCTATATTGTAATGCATAACTATAAGGTTGCTCAAAAGCATAGATATCTGAAATGTATAATTTTAGGTATAAACAAAATAAATCCATGCTATATTAGCTCTACTAATGTTAACTAACAAATGAATTACTTGATCTATAATGGAGGGGTTTAAGATCTTAACTCTATCAGTATCATATCTAATGAAAATTCCTCCATAATAGTGATCAGAATGATTGGTAATAGTTTGCTACTTACTATTGAAGAACCACAAACTGTTATAATGAGATTCTCTAAGTTTTGTTTCTAAAAGGCCTACCATCATAGACTCTATTAAAAGAATGTAGTCATGCAAAATTTGTTGTTTTTACCCCTAATATTCTAAGTAACTATAGTCATACTAAGGGTGAAGAGCTACAATTGTCCTTTTGGTTTTGGATTTTCTTTATGATGTCCTTCTCCCTACAAAAGAGAATTCTTAAGCTAATGATATAGGTTTGTTCATTATTTTTAGGTTCCTTTGACGGAGAAGCATCATAATTGCTAGTACAAGCTTTCCTTATGCTTAGGAAATTCTTTATAATAGCATTATCTTGACAAATCTTCAAAGCTTAATCGTTAATATTAGCGATTATACTTAATTTTAGAGAATTGTGGCTTATTTGATCTTAATGAGGAGGAGCTTAGGGTTAGATTGAGGGGGATCTTAGTGTGGTGAAGTAGCTTGAGCATCCATAGAGGACCACTAATTACCATATGTAATTTAAGAGTTGTTTGCGTCATTATCTGTTGGACCCCGAATTTTTCTTAGAATTTATTTTATTAAATTAGCAAGCATGAATATAAGTTAGAATTCATGAATTA
>JAOTAY010000190.1:8026798-8055940 GCA_025629805.1 Erythroxylum baracoense | reverse complement strand
CTTATGACAACTATTATCATACTATAACTAGGCCTTTAATTATAGTCCATAATTATGCTTTTAGTAGGCTAAATTAAGTGGAACAATTTCATCAAGGTACTATACTTTTTAGCTCTCATGCAACCTTTTGCATCTTGCTATTATAGTGTTGACATATATCTTACATATCATCAAAGTTTATAAGACATTAGTCAACTCAAAATGTCAATACATTTTGTCATTTATATGATTTTGACATATCTCTAAAACTTTGTCACTAAATCCTCAACAAGGATTATAGCAACATTGTGTAATGAGCATACAATTTTCTATTCTAACTTTGAGAACTCTTCTCAAACATATCCTATGTCCAAAAATTTGGGTTCACTAACTTAGTATCAATTATACTAAATAAGGTTAATTCCACTAAGAACAAAATATAATTGTAAGAGAAATAAGTAATTAATTATATGCCATGACTACCAAATGATAAAATAGGATCCATTTTTTCCTAATAAAAAATAAAATAAATCAAAAAAGGGTCTACTCTTAATCTCATAAAGAACAATAAAAATAACCCATATTTTACTTAGTTTTATTCTTTGTGAGAGCCTAAAAATAAACAAAGATAAGAATTTTTTTTTACTTTGCTCAAGGCCTATAAAATATTAGGGACGGCCTTGGGGTCGGGAGAGAAGGAAGACGAAGAAAAGAGAAGGGGCCAATGGTGTTTTAAATTTTTAGGGTTAAAAGTTTTTAAATTGCAAATCAGTCCTCTCATTTTTCAAAAATTACGGTATTGGTCGATACCGACCAAAATATATCGATACCAACTGATATTACTGGCTGATATTGAGGAAATAAGTACTGTTTCGTTTACCGGCTGGTACGCCTACTACTCGTTACCATGGTTGTGAGTAAAAAGAAAAAGTACATGGTCTTAGTAGTGCCCGCCAAAAGCTTCTCTGGTGCTGCGAAATAATATATAGATATATATTTACACCCATCTAATAAAATATCAAGATATTTAAGAATATTAAAATATAAATAATTTTCAATAGTAAGTTAAATAATAACAAATGTGTGTTTTATTACATTTTAAAAATATTAAATTATTTAAAATTTCAAAAATTTATCCCATTATTTTAACTCTCACGTTTTAACTTGAGCAGTTTTAGGATTCGAAAAAAAAGATTTATAAAATGACTCTTTTCTTTGTGAATAAATTGTCCAAAGTTAGGGATTGATTCTAGCTGGTAATGGGACGTTTGAATCAAAATTTCATCAACCTAATTAGGTCACTTGAAATCTTTTTTGGAACATCGAATGCGTTATTTTATGATATTTGAGCAACTTGCTTTGAGATTTATAGAACAAGCATAATACTGGAACAAATTCACAATTTACACAACGGGATCAAATTAAAACCTCTAAAACGACCCAGAATCATACAAGCAAGTTTAATAAGATTCCCTGGACTCTAGCACCTACCCAGATGGCTATCCCTTTAATTAGTTCCCGGCTTTGTTGCAAGACCTAACCGATACAGACAACGTCACAACACTAAAGAAACAAATCTCAAAAGGCCCGACTCCTTTTCATTTCTCGTGCCTGCATCTAGTATTCGACGCTACTGCTGAACTACCTGGTGTATCTGATGCTGCATCATATGCACGTTTACGCGAGAACATGACCGAACCATCTCGCCGGCTAGAGGGATCACAGGGAGGCTATCACAGTTGCATATCTCAATCATGAATCCATCAGGATCGTGGAAGAACAATTGATCTACTTGGATTCCACCTTCCTCCACCGTCGCGCGTTTGTACAGAATTCCCATTTCCTTGAGTTTCGTCTCCACTGCTCCCATGCTCTCACACTGACAAGTAATCCAGAGAATAGAAATAGGTTTTCAATTATGACCGAGTTCAACACGATATTTACCATTGTTTTTCTAGGATCACTCAGCTAAATTTCCCATTTAACACGTGTATAGAAGTGACCAGCCAAGAAGGTCGCTAAATTTTATTTTGCCATCCACGGATACCAAAGACTGTGGTCATTCCCTCTCTTTTAGGTTTCAGACAGGGGCCGTACTGAGTGCCTGCTTCACGGTTAAAGGCTATCTTTTGCCTAAAGAATGGAAAATGAGCAGAACCGCCAAACTTCTCCACAATATGTTATGACTTCAGAAAGCGACAAGTTTGGTGAAACATTAGCCAGTTAATAAAAAAAAATTTTCTGAAAAGTAATGAACCCAATTAACAGAAATCTTTCTGATCAGATTGATAACAAGTTCTTTAAGCTCCTTACAAAAAACTCAACTTCAGCTAGGTGCAAAGCTTTTCTTCGATTACTCAACTTAGTTATGGATCAAAGTGAAAAATGATAAAAGATTGGCAATTCGGGTGCATATGCACCCGAAGGTTTGCTTTCATGACATTTCACTTTTTTCGCTTAATGCGTATCGGACCAAAGTTGCATAACCAAAAGACATGAGTTTGTTTTTTAGACTTCAATCCTAGTAAGGAATGCATTATCAATAACCTTGTTGCTGCTTACAAGGGCTGGTGAATCACAGAAGGCCATGGAATTGTCCTGGAAAGAATCCATGATTATCCAGAACACCAGAAAGAATCACCAAGTAGAGATAAATACCAAAACTGACAAAACAACTGCGCACAGAAATTTAAGTTACCTGGAAGGAGATGTGATTATCCTTGGGATTGATTTCCCTTTTCTTTGGCAAGCTTTCCGGGTCTTCAGCTTGCAATAGATGAATTCCAATTCCATACCCAAATAACCTACACAAAACATTGACAGAATACACAGCCTCAATATCAAATTCATCACAGATCTCTACTTCATGTTAAACAAATATAAAAAGAGCTGAACTTTATTGTCGTTGGTTAAACCAGTGGAATCAAGGTTCAAAATTTGATCGAAAGTCATCGAAATCCATCACATATTTCCACTGATATGATTTAATATGGAGTAGCGGAAGTACCATGCCCCATCAAAATCGAACGAGCAAGGCCTCCTAATTGGGAAAAACCCAAGTGTGTTCTGGTAGAAATTAATCGATTCCTCCACTGATCTACACACAAGTGATATGTGATTCAAAGACTTGAGATACAGAGGATTCGCAGAATTTTCGTTCATCTTCCAGGGATAGAATTAAAGAAAAAAAAAAAAGACTACCGTGTCTCTACCAAAACCAAGTGGTTCGAAGGAATACACAAAGAAAGAGGAAACATAAAACGATCAGAGAGACAATGTCGGTGAGCTAGTCAAGGAACTCCAACCAATTGCATCTTAACGTAAGGAACCAAAGTCTCATTTATAGAACTGATCAAAAGCTATCTTTTAGAGTTCTCCTAATGTTACTTGCAAACTTAATCGAAGCTAAGGATATCCCATGGAACGTGTCAGATAGCGATGACTAGGACACGTAGATTCCACGTGCTTCCATTTACTCTCCACCTGCGACGACTTCCATGGTGACCTACACATAAGCTCCACATTTAAGGGGCTATTTGGTTTCGTTTTTTTTTTAATTTTTAGTTGTCGTTTTCAAAATAAAAGAAACGGTGCGTTAAAACTTGTTTGGTTGAGGATATTGCCATTTTTTGTTTTCAAAAATAAGAAAACCGCAACCACTTTGCGAAAACCAAAAAATAACGTTTTCGTATGTTTTTAAAACAAGTTTTCGTGTATTTTTAAAACAGGTTTCATAACTTCCCTGCGCCGCCTGCGTGTTCAGCCTCTTCCACGAAACTGCGTCTTCTGCTATCTTTTGCAGCTCATCACATAACGCAATTTCCAGGTTTGCTTTCGTATGTGGTTATTTGTGTTTTCTGACCCGTTGCTCGACAAATATTACTATTATTTACATTGAAACATACACACATCCATCGCCTTCTCTTCTTTGTATTTACACAAGAAACCACACGTCCATCGCCTAGCGTCTTTCTACTTACTGCATAACTTATAAACGTAACAGTAGTGTAGAGAATTATGCTAGTTGAAATGGGTATTAGTTATGGATAAGTTTTGGCAACCACTGCTGTTTATGGGTCTTGGAGGCTGTAGGTTGTAGGTTTCTTTAGCTTTCTGTTACTACGTGTGGAGCATGAAATCTAACACTAGAGAGAAACCTCTTTTTTGGATACTATAGTCAAACCATTTTATTTTTTTAAAGCTAATCTCTTTAACTAAAATCTCGTTGATTATTACTCATAAAGTTGTAATCAGTTCCCAGTTGGCAGACTTTACTGCCAAGTAATCTTCTTTATCTTTGGAATGGTTCTCATGCAAGGATTCAGTTCTTTCTCTCTTCCTGCTTTTAAGCTCTAGGCTATGGGTGGTTCATCACCGAGTTTCGGGTTTATGCTTTGGGTGATTCGAACAAAGTCCAAAACTGTATTATCCAAGTATTTATCTGATGAGTTCATCGTTCACACATCTAACATTCACGGATATCCACCTTTAAAGCTAATTTTGACAACAGTTCAAGTTAGCATGTACCGTCTTTTAAACACAGCTTGGACTAGTTTGTCACGTTTTAGAGAGGAATTCATTGTCTTTGATGAGAATAAGACATCTCCTTCTCCAATGTCTTCAGATTGCAAGCAAGGAGTTGTTCCCAGTTTTCATTTTCAATTTTTCACGCTAATTGTCGAGTATATTTTGACGTTAATTTGTATACGAACTAGACCTTAATCAAGTTTGAGAATGAGTGACGGATTGGAGAAACGTCTAAAGGCTCTTGAATTGGATTGGGACCATTGTTGCTTGTTTTGGATATATATATATATATTATATACACAATTTTCTTTTTGAGATATGTATGAAGAATAATCTATTTTTGAATTTAAGTAATAACTCATAAAATAATTCTGCCTTTTTCTTTCATTAGAATTTTTTGATTTAAAGTTTCGTCCAGTTTTTTGCAACTTGGTCTGAAGATTTTCGTATTTCATGCTCATCATACCTGTGAAATTGATTATGTTTTCTTACTATATTTTTTTACATGGATTGATTGAGTTGTCTTATGTTTTATTTTGAACCATATTTACCATTTAATACTTTGTAAAAATTGTTATGATTCATGTCACTTATACGTGGTTACATGTAGTGATGGAAGGTTTGAACAATATGAACGATTACAGTGATTGTGTGGAAATAAATAAAAAAGATGGGGTATGGAATGATACTATAGAGATGTATTTAATCTCTTTGATGGTTGATGAAGTGAAGAAGGAAAATCGCACGACTACTACCTTTTCCAAATTTAGTTGGAAGAATACTAAGGTGGGGCTTCAAACAAAATTCAATAAGGAGTATACTGATATTCAATTGAAGAGTAAATATAATGGATTAAGGGCTAGATTGAAGAATTTCAAGAACTTATTGAAAGAAATAGGAATCGGCTATAACTCCGTTACTGATGAAGTTAATGCTACAAATGAATGTTGGGAAAATCTATTTAAGGTACAAATATATTTTTTTATTAATATATCATATTATATAATATTTATTCTCACATTCATTTCTCATCATTATAGGTACATAAAATGACTCACAGATTAAAAAAAAGGATGTAAGGAATTTTCAGACTTGTGTCATATTTTTTGAGATACTACTATAACTGGTGTGCATGCACATCCATATACTAGATCTCCATCGAATAGTACAGAAGAAGAACATGAAAATGATGTTGATGAAGATTACTTGTATAATGAAAATGAAAATCAAGATATAAGTTTTATGTCTAAGAGAAAGAAATCTCCTAAGAATAAGAAGGCAAAGAAGACATATTCTAACGTTCTAGAAGAGGTCTTGGTTGTACTTGGTGAACAATCAAAAAGGAAGAATTATTTACTTGCAAAAAAACTGAGTGAAACATCATCCACCGCAAAGAGTAGATCTCAAGAGTATAACATAATGATGGAATGTATAAATTCCTTAGATGAATTGGGTATTGACGATGTGCAATATGGAAAAACTATAAAGGCTTTACATGATTCTCCACTTTATATGGATATTTTTATGAAGATGACAAATACAAGGAAGCTACATTGGATTATGTCGCTTTAGTTATATTTTCATGTTATTACATATCGAATTCTTATTAATTTGACACTTTTATTTTAAACATTATTCCATAGTTTGAACATTTTAAGTTTGTGATTTGTATGAATATTTGACTTAATGTCTGAATATTTTGTCTAGATTTGGTTAAACTTTTGATTGAGTGTTTTATCAATTATTTAATGTTGTCATTGAAGATACATAGATTTCTTATCAGATTTTGAATCAAATTCTGATGATGAACGTAAGAAGGTAATCATTACTTCTCTAGCTAGGGGAGAGAACAAATATTTTCATTTACAAAAGCAAACATATAGAACTTCTGCTCTACCAGTTCATGATTGGATAATAAAACTTTTGAATGGGAATCCTACATAGATTTATGAAAACTTAAGAATGATAAAGATAATCTTCTTGAGCTTCTATAATGAGTTGAAGAGTTTAGGAGGCTTAAAGGCAACAAGTCATTTGACTGTGGAGGAACAAATAGCAATTTTTTTGATGACTATAGGGTATAGTGAGACAACTAGAGTCAATGCAGAATATTTTCAACATTCGACCTGGACAATTTCGAAGTACTTTCGTAAAGTCTTATATGTAGTTAATCGTCTTGCAAAAAGATTCATTACTCCGCCATCTTTTACTAATACACCTCCTAAGATTCAACATAATTCAAAATTTTTTCCGTATTTTCAGGTACATTCATATATTTAATTACTATTTTAATTATGTTCTTATAATTAATAATTATTTTAATATATAATTTAATTTTTAGCATTGTGTAGGAGCAATAGATGATACAAATATTGATGCACATGTTTGACTAATGAACAAATACCATACAGGGGCAAAAGAGTTAATCCAACCTAAAATATTATGTATTGTTGCTCATTTTACATGCATTTTATATATGTAATGGTTGAATGAGAAGGTACTGCAAATGACTCTCAAGTTCTTTTAGAAACAGTGATAAATCTAGTAAATCAATTTCCTATACCTCCACAAGGTAATATATTATTTTAAATAAACATAGTAATTATGATTCATTTTTAATATTTTTTTGTTAATATTATGTTCTTTATATGTTAGGCAAGTACTATTTTGTTGATTCGGGCTAATGTGCCTAGATTTCTTTCATCACATTGAGGTGAAAGATATCATTTACGAGATTATAGAGGCAGAGGAAGACCTCAAAGTCCATAGGAATGGTTTAACTACAGGCATTCTTTATTAAGAAATGTTATTGAAAGATGTTTTGACATTCTAAAAGCAAGATTTCCTATACTTAAAAATATGCCGAGTTACGATATGAAGAAACAAAAATACATTGTTATTGCTTGTTGTGTTATACATAACTATATTATAATGAATGGACAAAGCGATGAATTATTTGACTGTTGTACTGAAAATGAAGAACAAATTAGGGAAAGTGAAAATGAAGATGCAAGTTCTCAAGTGGAGTATAATATCACTCTAGCAGAACTTCGAAGTATGTCTTAGAAGCGAGAGGAAATTGCTAAACAAATATGGAGTGATTATATTATTTCTAATTGATTTATGTTTCTTTTTCTAAATGATAGTACTATTATGCTTTTGAGAATTATAATATGATGGACATATTTTATTAATTAGAATGACTTAATATAATTTCTAATTTATGTAATTTTATTATATACAATTAATGTGTAAGTTTTTAATAATATTTGATTTGCATATATTCTAATTTTAGCTACAGCGATAATTAATTAATTTAAAAATATATTGTATTATATTATAATTATTACACATAAGAGTATAATTATAAAAAAATAGAAATATGATGATAAAACCAAACATGTTTTTGTTTTTAGTTTTTTATTACAAATCTCAACCAAATAGGTTTTTTTCATTTTTTATATTACAAATCTCAACCAAACAGGTTTTTATTTTTTTAAGGAAAAAAACAGAAACCAAAAATAAGAAACAAAAACCAAAAACAACAACAAAAAAACAGAAGTGGAACCAAACGGCCCCTTAGGGGGCATTTGATTTCATTTTTTGGTTTTTTATTATTGTTTTCGTAAAAATAAAATAGTTACCGAAAACTTGTTTGGTCGAAGTGGTTTTGGTTTTTGGTTGTTAGAAATAAAAAAATGGCGACATGTTTTTGAAATTGTAAAAAATTCACTTTCGTGTATTTTTGAAACAGGTTATTATATGTTGCGAAAACGAGTTTTCTTATTGTGTCGGCTGTAGTTCTTCAACCTCTTCTACTATTTCTCCTTATTTTTGTCGCTTGTGTTAAAAGGTCTACACATAGAAATCAACGAAAAATCTATCATCATTACATCTTCTGCTATCTTCTCAGTGTCTGTGTCTTTTCGTCTATGATTTCCATATTTGTTTTCGTATCAGCTTATGTGTGCCTATTGCTTGACAAATATTGCTGTTATTTATGTTGAAACATGAACACGCCCATCACCTACTCTGGCGTGAATACAAAGAAGAGAACTAGAAGTTATGCTACAGTAACATACACATGTTACTGTAGCATAATTAAAAATTAATTCATCGACACTTTTTTTTCATGAGAGAGGCCCTTCTTGTGTTGCTTATGAGAGGCTAAGCTTAGTTGGTCATGCTAACCGTCTGCTTCAGGAGAACAGAGTCAGGGAAATAAGCTAGATATTTCATTAGGCAAATCTTAAAAAAGATAGTCTTTTTTGTCTCTTATTGCATCATTTAGCTCTTATTACTGTGACAAAACCACCTTCTTCTCATGTTATAGTATTCTTTTATCACCAAGTCTTTTTTTTGTCTCTTATTGCATTGTTTACAATGACAAAATCACCTTCTTCTCATGTTCCAGTATTCATGCAAAGAGAGTGGGAGTTATGCTTCAGTAACATGCACATGTTACTATGGCATAATTAGCTTCAAGACCACTTCTGACTTCTGGTTCATAACATTAGGCCCTTATTCATTTCTTTTAAAAGATAGCTAATATCTCCACTTATGCAAAGAACTATTAAGAGCTTAGAATTTTCTGTAGATACTTAAATGAGAATCAATGCAATGTTTTGCTTATCAGAAATCTGGAGGCATGGATTCAACTCTTCGTACGGTTGGTATATAAACTCATTTTATTCTTACTCTATGAGAATAAGAAAAGTGACATAAATCTCATATATTAGGAACATTGATCTCCTACTTCTTACTTAAATTTCAACTTATTTTCTCCATCATAGTTATCAAAGTATGTAATGTTTAGGATTTCACGAACTATCAGAAAATTTCAGATTCTTCACTTTCACTCATTCCTACAAGGCAAAATTGTATAAGTTAACGCTCCCATAATTCATCCAATGCTCATATATTATGAGGTTTTGGATAAGCTGGTTCACAAGAAAACAGAAGTTCTGGCATCTTATTTGATGTGCACGTCCTCTTCTTGACTTGATGTCTACCTATAATCCATAATATAGTGTATTTTGATAGGTTAGAGAGTGTATGTCATGGGGGATAGATCAAGTTTGAACGTGAAATAGCTATTACTCCAGGAGTGGTTTTGTCTTGGAAGAAAGAGAATTGAAAGTTACATTCTTACTCTAGGAGTGGTTTAGACCTTAGAGTTCAGCAGTCTAATAGCTGCTAAGTTCTGTAGCTTCTGGACTTAAAAGTTGTAGATTCTGCATTAATGCCCAGTAGTTCAGGACTAATAATCCAGTAGCTTGTAGGTAGCTCAACATTTCTCACAAAATAAGATTGAACATTTTCCATCATAACATCCACGTCATGCTTTACTACTTCCAAGCTCCTGTCATGGTTTATCTTTAACCTCCCACTGGGATGCAAAGGGTAGTTACTTGTTGAAGAAATCCAAGTTCTTCTAGATCTCGTATTTATCCTGTGACATTTCGAAGTATTTCTCCATTTGCAAACATGGTATTTATCTCAAGGTCTATCACGAAACTTGTCTGACTTTGCTTGTAAGGAAACAATTTTACCTTCCCATCAATTACTGTCTTCCCCATTTGCATTCCTCCATCACACAACAGACATGCATCACCCTTTTTCCAGTTTCTACTCATAACAACATCATATAACTGCAACATAATATATATATATATATATATATATATATATATATACACTTAATTATTAGTAGAAAAATAGGTTAGCAAGGAAACCATTTTCCATGTAAAGAACGTATTATTGTTGTTGATTAATACATGTTGTCATACAAAGTTTGTAATTATATCTTCTATAGCTACATTTAATTATATCTTTTATATTCATAACTTTGTGGATTTGGTTAGTTTTATTTTGCACTATATTTAGTATTTAATATTTTTCAGAAATTGTTGTATTTGTCTTGTGTTTATTTTGAACCATGTTTAGCATTTAATACTTTGTAGAATTATTGTGATTGATATCACTTATATATGATTACATTTAGTGATAGAAGATTTGAACAATATGAAGGATTCCAATAATGTGTTGAAATAAATGAAAAAGATGGAGTATGAAATGATACCATAGAGATGTATTTAATCTCCTTAATGGTTGAAGAAGTGAAGAAGGGAAATTGAACCTACCTTTTCCAAATCTGGTTGGAAGAATATTAAGGTAGGGCTTCAAACAAAATTCAATAATGAGTATATTGACATTCAATTGAAGAATAAGTATAATGGATTAAGGCTAAATTGAAGAATTTCAAGAACTTACTCAAAAAACCAAGAATCGACTACAACTCCTTTACTAGTGAAGTTAATGCTACAAATCATTGTTGGGAAAATCTATTTAAAGTAAAATATGTCTTTTGTTTTATTAATATATCATATTATATAAAATTCATTCTCATCTTCCTTTTTCATCATTATAGGTGCATAAAATAGCTCATAGATTCAAAATAAAGGGATCTAAGGAATTTTTAGACGTGCCATATTTTTTGAGATACTACTGCGACTGGTTGGCATGCACATCCATTAACTAAATCTCCATCGAATAGTATAGAAAAGGAACATGGAAATGATGTTGATGAAGATTACTTGTCTAATGACAAAGAAGATCAAGATAAAAGTTCTCTATCTAAGAGAAAGAATTCTCCTAAAAATAAGAAGTCAAAGAATACGCATTCTAACATTATAGAAGAAGCCTTACTTTGTATTTGGTAAGCAATCAAAAAGGAAGAATGATTTATTTGAGAAAAAATTGAGTGAAACATCATCCACTATAGAGAATAAATCTTAAGAGCCTAAGATAATAATGGAATGTTTGAATTTCTTAGCTGAATTGGGTGTTGACAGTGTGTAATATGAAAAAGCTATTAAGGCTTTACATGATTCTCCACTTTATAGGGGTATTTTTATCAAGATGACAGATACAAGGAAGCTAGATTGGATTATGTCACTTTAGTTATATTTTCATGTTATTGCATATCAAATTCTTATTGATTTGACACTTTTATATTAAGCACTATTCCATACTTTGAACATTTTAAGTTTATGCTTTGTTTGAATATTTGACTTAATTTAAGTTTATATTTTGTATGAATATTTTTCTATATTTGATTAAACCTTTTGATTGAATGTTTTATTAATTATTTAATGTTGGCATTGTAGATACATGGATTTCTTATCAGATTTCGAATTAGATTCTGATGATGAATGGAAAAAGGTAATCATTATTTCTGTAGCTGGCGGAGAGAACAAATATTTTCATTTACAAAAACAACCATGTAAAACTTCTGCTTTACCAGGTCATGATTAGATATTAGAACTTTTGAATGGAAATCCTACAAGGATTTATGAAAACTTAAGAATGAGAAAGATAATCTTCTTGAGCTTATGTGATGAGTTGAAGAGTTTAGGAGGCTTAAAGGCAACAAGTCATTTGACTGTGAAGGAACATGTAGCAATTTTCTTGACGACTATAGGGCATAGTGAGATAACTAGAGTCAATGCAAAACGTTTTTAATATTCGACCTGGACAATTTCGAAGTACTTTCTTAAAGTCTTATATGTAGTTAATCGTCTTGCTAAAAGAGTCATTACTCCACTATCTTTTACTAATATACCTCCTGAGATTCAGCATAATTCAAAATTTTTTCCATATTTTCAAGTACATTCATATATTTAATTACTATTTCAATTATGTCCTTATGATTAATAATTATTTTAATATATTTTTTAAATTTTAGGATTGTATAGGAACAATAGATGGTATACATATTGATGCTGATGTTACGACTGATGAACAAATACCATGCAAGGGCAAAAGAATTAATCCAACCTAAAATATTATGTATTGTTGCTCATTTGACATGTGTTTTACATATGTAATGGCTGGATGGGAAAGTACTATAAATGGCTCTCGAGTTCTTTTGAAAATAGTGACAAAACTAGCGAATCAATTTCCTATGCCTCCATAAGGTATTATATTATTTTAAATTAGTAATTATGATTCATTTTTAATATCTTTTTGTTAATATTATGTTCTTTCTATGTTAGGTAAGTAATATTTGGTTGACTTAGGCTACATTATTTTGCCTAGATTTCTTTCACCATACAGAGGTAAAAGATATCATTTGCGAGATTATAAAGGTAGAGGAAGACCTCAAGGTCCACATGAATTGTTTAACTATAGGCATTCTTCATTAAGAAATGTTATTGAAATATGTTTTGGCATTCTAAAAGCAAGATTCCCTATACTTAAAAACATGCTAAGTTATTATATGAAGAAACAAAAATGCATCATTATTGCTTGTTATGTTGTATACAATTATATTAGAATGTATGGACAAAACGATGAGTTGTTTGACAATTGTGCCGAAAATGAAGAACAAATTAGGAAAATTGAAAATGAAGATGCAAGTTCTCAAGTGGAATATAATATTACTTCAACACAACTTCGAGGTATGTATTGGAAGCGAGATGAAATTGCTAGGCAAATGTGGAGTGATTATATGATTTCTAATTGATTTATATTTCTTTTTGTAAATGATAGTACTATTATGTTTTCAAGAATTATAATATGATGGACATCTTTTATTTATTAGGATGATTTAGCATAATTTTTCTAATTTATAGAATTTTATTATATACAATTAATGTGTACTTTTTAATTACATTTAATTTGCATATATTTTAATTTTAACTGTAATGACAATTAATTAATTTAAAAATATAATGTATTATATAAAATTATTAATATAAGAGTATAATTACAAAAATAGAAACAAAATGATAAAACCAAACATATTTTTACTTTTGTTTTTTATTACTAATCTTAACCAAATAGGTTTTTATTTTTAATTTTTATATTACAAATCTCAACTAAATAAGTTTTTACTTTTTTAAGAAAAAATAGAAACAAAAAAAACAGAAAATAAAAACTAAAAACTATAAGAAAAAAACGGAAGTGAAACTAAACGGCCAATAAATTTTCCTAAAATATTTAGGACTTACCAAAGGACACAAGAGAAAGAAAGTGGCATTGGGCGTAATTTTACATGATAAACTAGCCCGAGTAAAAACTTCCACTTTTTTCCCATATTGGCCCGCATTGTTGAGGACAAGCCGTAGCATCGGTACTTTCTTATAATTTCATAATTTTCGTCATCTGGGGTTTTTCATCCCTTTATTTACACTTACAAAAATGTGTATTTTGAGTAAACATTGACTTGAATATAGACATTTTAAACTTAAATAACGGTTTTTAAAAGTGAGAAATTTTCTTCTGGAGCATCCATTAGCCAAAAACTGGTTTATAAGTGACAAAATTCCTTCTCGTTAATTAGAATTAAAGTGACTAGTGACTGCATTAATTAACTTTAATTGCCAATTAATTACCAGATCAAGCAAGGTGACAAGCAAATAGTATAGGATACTGGAAATAACATTAATGGAGCGGACAGCCATTGAGGGGCCGGTGTGAAACGGACGTATAAAAGCATCCTAAGCTTCGTAAGACAACAAGATAGACAAAATGCATAAAAAACCCTATTGAAACATCTCGTTCCCTGAATTGATAATGTTATTTTTAGATAATAATTGCTTACATCATTCCTGCATTTTGTTTGATACAGTCCTCCATAAAAGACTTTCTAACTATATTGTGGTGAGGAATCATGTACGCACCTAGATATGTAAGGATCTGAAGTTTCTAGCTTGGCAGCAAAATTCCTTTATTTGTTTGTAAGCTGCATTCTTTTATGCCATTTTATGGGACACAATATTTGTGGGATCTCAATCATCTAGCTTACCTAAGCTATTACATGTGAGTCTCACATGAATCTCTGTATCTTCATTCCAAAACACCTATTTGGAGCACCTGTAGGTGCGCACATGACTTGTTTTAGTCTTCATTTCCTGTCCCTCGGAAACATCCTAGTTGTTTGGTAGATGGGATATCGCAATATCAATGTCGTTTTCTTTACATATATATTGGGCCGTGAGAATTGTACGAATTTGAAAGAAACTTTTGTTCCTCTTTCCTGTAAATTATTGAATTGGTATGCACAAAATAAGTGTTACATGCGATACCATCTTCACAGATTACTAAATAAAAATAATCGACAGTATATATTCTAGGCATGCAGTTCTTGAGGTCAAAATATGCCCAATCATTCTGATTAGCAGGGAATAAAAGTTATTGCAATTCCCTAAGAGAATTAGGTTTTGGGAATATTAAACACTTGGAGACCTGTTGGTAGTTTTTTTTTTTATTTTTGGTAAGAGTTGTTATAGTTTAATTAGAATCCATGGATCGAGGGGTGTGTAGGGTCACATAAAATTGTTATTTATACTCGTCCATGCCTTTTCCAGATAAGTAAGAATGCTCAAAGCCAAAAGTGGTTGAGAATGGATTATATTATTGCCGAAAGTTATCATTTTCAACCTTTCAGGAGATATTGTTGGTTAGACCTAATAGTCACTTTACTAGTTTACTTGAAGGAGCACATCATCTATTATTACTGTGTGACTAGCGACTACATAATATTTTGTCTTTGGGAAAGGTATGCATTTTACTGCATTTGACTTACTATTAATTATATTACAATATGTTATTCTTAAGTCAGATAAATTATATCGACTTAATTATAATTAAATTTCATTATTTCTAAGATAATTTGTCCAAAGTTATCATCCAATATCATGAATTTTCTTTATAAAAATTTTTAATTTAAAGATAAATTAAGGAATGTTCTCCCATTAAATTTACTTTTTAGTTAATTACTTTTACTAATCTATTATTTCACTATTAACAAAATTCATCAGTTCAATTTCATCAAACATACCTATGTAGTTTTAATTAGTCAAATGAATATCTTCTCAGTAATTGAACTATAAGTTCAACCAATTCAAAAGGCATAATTGTGATAGTCTACACTTAATTACAATGTTATATCTATAGTTTTATATAATAAATATCACGCAAAACGCCATTTAAGTACTACAGAATTGCGATTAAAATATCTTATCAATTTGTTATTAGGATCATATAGTAGATCCTTAGTAGTTGTCGCCATTTAATAATCATGGTACGGTTGCTTTTTTTTCAATCTTTATAAGGAGAAGTAATGCAATCAGACGAACTTGAAGATATGCTTTAAACATCCATCATTAAATGAATAATGAAAAAGAAAAGGATAGAGGAAAAAAGGGGATACTTTGAATATGTTGAAGCAGATAGGCATATTGCCTGATATGAACAATAAAAAGCCCTTTTCCTTCCCTCTTAACAGGACAGAAAGTAGAGGTCGTAAGAGTAATTGGTCCACAACGAAAACAACTTAACTGGTAGGTGGTGGAAATAACACCCTAAAGAAAATGGAAAACACATTGTTGCATGAATGCACCAAAAAAGAACATTCAGAATTTCTGAAAGCTACTTATCTAGGCCTAGCCATTGCGCCTCTGTTTACCCCACCCCCGACAAGAGATTTTAGATTCTTCAAAGCCAAAAAATTTTTAAATTTCATCCGTTAATAGGGTAAAAAAAAAAGTTAATGACTCATTGTTAATTCTTTTTCAAAATTTTCATACTTGTTAAATTTTCAAAAAAGTTCCAATCTTTTTTAAATGCAATTCATTAATTCAAAATATTTATTTTAAAAATAAAATGAAGCATAAGTTAAAAAAAGGTATTAGAATTTTTTAATATAGATAGAGTGTAGAGTACACTAACAAAAATTAGATTTGAGTCAACTATTGTTAAAATGACTAGAACTAATTATTTGGATAGTTAACCTTTACTACTTATAAATTCTTTAACATTTTCATGTTTAGTCAATATGGGATACTCTAACAATCCCCTTCAAATGCAACTGGAACTAGACATCTAGTTGTCACTTGAAATAAATACAATGGTAGCCGGATCGGACGGCTAGGACTAGACATCCAGACGAACAACCGAAAAATTAATAATCTGGACCAAACCTGTTCTGATACCATATTATAATTTTTAATATGGGCAAAATGTAGAGTCCACTAATAAGAATTAGGTTTAGGTCAACCATTGTCAAAATAACTAGAACTAGTCATTTAGATAGTTGACTCTTATCACTTATAAACCCTTTAACATTTTTATGTTTAGTCAATATGAGATATTCTAACAAAGGAAATCACATATCAAATAACATCTTTTTTTCTATCACATCATCTTTTCTGTCAAAATAAATATTTTAAGTTGATAAATTACATTTTAAAAAGATTTTAAATTTAATTAAATGTAAAAAATTTATTAAAAGAACAATTTTCTCATCAAATTAGGGTATGTTTGGTTATACTTCTGTTTTCCTGTTGTAGTATTTAGTTTTAGTTTTAGTTTTTAGTTTATATTTTTCTTTCAAATAAAAACAAAAATATGTTTGATTGTTAGTGTCAATATAGTTATATTTTTATTAATGACGACAATTACATATTAGATAAATTTTAAAAATAAACTATTTTTAATTAATTAAATTTATTTTAATATCTTACACAATATTTATTAATAAATTATCAATAATTATTATTTTATTTTATTAAAATAAATATTTTTAACATTGAATTTTAGTTATGAATTAATATTTATTTTAAATATATACTAATTATTAAATCAAAATTTTATTTAAAATTTATTCTTTATTGAAGATATTTTCAATTTAATTATATTTTTAATAATTATTACAAAAATTAAATTAAATTAAATTATTAGTAATTTTAATTAACAAAATATATTATTAATTTTTATTATTCATAATTATTATTAATAATGAATATATTAAATAATTAAACAATATATATTTAGTTGATAGAAAATCAAATTATGATAAAACAAAAATAGAAAACAAAAACCACTTTTTGTGGTTTTCGTAAATTTTAAAAGCTAAAAGAAACCAAAACCAAAAATAGAAACTAAAGACTCAAACAAACATATTTTGTACTAAATTTGAAAAAAAAATAGAAAACCAAAAAAAAACAAACAAACATACCTAGTTCTTTTTAAATTAAGGTTATATATGGATTCTAGATATTCTCAAGTTGATTGAAAAAATTAATGAAAAGATATAGAACCTAATTGTGCAACTAACTTTTTTTATTAAAATCAGATTGAATTATATCATTGACATTAATTTAGTATCATTATGTATATTTTGTAGCATTCGAACTAAGAGCTGAACTAAGTTGTGTTAAATTATATTAAATTGAACTAAATTAAAGAAAATAACTTATGTGAGATTATATAATCTATTGCCAAAAGTGCATTTAAAACTCTAATACTTTTTTTAAACTATAAGATAAATCTTAAAAGTTTTAGATTGTTTAATTTGAATCTTAATGTTTTAAAAATATTCCAAATCAATCCTAAATTGATGAAAAAATTAACGAGATTAAATTCCAAATGTTAAGTTGTGTCATCTCATTATTGAAGTCGGCATATATTTATTTTTTAATTATTAAGTGGGATCTATTATCACGTGTATGTTACATGACAATGTAAGTCCTGTGTCTGATCTAAAAAATTTAAATTAGTTTTTTAATTTAAAATTTATAATAAAACTTAGTTACTTTAAAGTAATTGCAATTACTTCTAATTTGTAATAAGTTAACTAACATCAGGTTAATGATAATTCAAATCCCTAACTCACAACAATCATAAATTCCTAATTCTCAAAAATTAAAAATCCTAATTAGTGATTCTTCCAAATCTCTAACCCCCAAAGGTAACACTCCTCCCACCAGTTTATTTAGTTTGTCATCTGTTATTAACCATTCAAAGAAATATAATTAATGAATGAGAAAAGCTCAAGAAGACTGATGAATATAAGCAAGTGACGTCAGAAGATTGGACAGTTAGGTAGCTGCAATTGAAAATTAAGGTTGAGGAGGCTCGAGGGCTATAGAAAATAAAAGCTGAAAAGATTTGTATTTGAAACATCAAGAAAAGTCACTGTAAAAAGTTTATTCAATTATTAACTTGAAGCGTTTGCGATATTTAAATCTTTTATTTAATTTTAATTTTATATTATAGTTTCAATTTGCAACATGTAATTACTTTTAACACTTTTCTTTATTGATACTATTTGTTTATATTTTTAATAAATACTAGTTTAAGATTGATTTATTTCTTTTTATGAGACTTTTTGTTGGGTATTATTAATTGTTGGAGTTGATATAAGATAAAGATTTTCACATTCCAGAAAGCAATAAATAACTTTGAATTAGAAAATTGTGATGCCAACCTTATAATATTTTGTGTATTGATCTTTCTAGATTTCACGTATTAGTAGAATTTTCACCGAGTTGTCGTTATTTCATCGTAACTATTATACCATATGTTAACTGTTATCATAATAGTAACAATTTACAAATTTAAAGTTTAATTCATTTTTAACATATGTAATAGTTAAAATAACATTCCTATAACTTCATTTTATTTTACTTGTTAATTTTTTTACATTGTACATGTAACTATACTGGGAATCTAAAATTAAAAATAATTGAAACTAATTCGAATTTTTATATAATGGTAGATAAATTTTTAACAGAAAATTTTAATTAGAGAATCATGCTTTATCGCATAAATACAATATTGGAAAATGTGATGCATCAATTGGTTGTAAATTATCATTGTAATCAAATGAATTTATTCATCAATTAGTATAAATTATTTATTAAAAGATTAGATAGATAGTACTTATTATGTACAAATTTTAGAATAATCAAGTTCATTAACAATGTGATATTTTTAATATCTGTAAATTGATCTTCAAATTGATAAATAGATGAATTCTAGTGAATGTAATTTTCTTTATATATATATATAGTAATTGATATCAGAATATTAATAAAACCGTAGATAAATGTTTTATTACGCCTATTATTACTTTACATCTTCGATCGTGTCTGTTAAAGTGGCAAAAAAGAAAAACAAAGAACTCACCTAGTCGAGTGAAACAAGTAGAAATAAAAATCTAAGAGGTTAGCTAGGAAAAGGAAAGATTCTGAAATATGTGTAAACCAACCAACCAGCCACAGGAACGAATTTCGAGAGAAATGTGACGTTGTTGGAGGAGTGTGTGTCTCGTGAGCTGGTCGACAATTCAAGCGGTATCAGTCATCTCTTGTCTTTGTACTATCAACTCTCTCCCTCTCTCTCTATCTTTGTGCCACCACCAGTCTTTTACTGTGGGGTCTGCTCTGAGCTCTCACGGACGGCATTCCCGTCTTTTCCTCCATTCTCCCAATCTCCAAGACTCTCTCTCTCTCTCGCACATAATTATAACACAATCATCTTTAACCTCCTCACCCTCCCTTCGTATCAAAATTTTTGTTGCCTGTAAAGGCAATCTACTTTTCCCCCTGCTATCTTTATGTATGCCTTTTCATATCTAACCCCCTATAGTACAGGCATCATTAAACCATGTTCAAAAAGCTTATTAAAATATGATTGGTGAGCTGAACCGACTTAATTACTAAAGGACATGTAACTATAATTTAATAAAAATCTTAAATTGAAGTGAATTCGTTTCATTAAACAATCTTATTCAACCCATCGACATAATAGAATCCCTTCCACTTAATTCTTTATTATTTTTTAGTCACAATATCGTGTTCTGTTTAATTTACCGTATTTGAAGAAAGCTTTTGTCTCGTAGATAGATAGACATTCACTTGCTGAGTAAGCATACAAAATTTAACCAAGAAGCTCTCCATAGTTGTGTAAAGACGATTAAATCCATACGTCTACTTTACATGTATGAGAAATGGCTGTGCATTATACGCTTTAATTTTCTCCTCCTTACTTTGTAAGGTATATAGTGGTCCACCTGAGGTTATGGCTGACTGACTCCGAAAGAAAGAAGCCGTGTAAGATAAGGAGGAAGAGAGAGACAGATTCCACTTATACACATCTTTCTGTTTGGTGTTTTTGTCTTGGCTTTAAATATAGATGTTTTTTTTTTCTAGTTTTTGAAAGAAAGATGCGATTATGGAGTTGGAGACAAGTCTCAATTTGAGTTCTTTCGTTTTATGAGAAGAGAATTGAGGAAACAGACTTTGAGGGATTGGTTTGGATTACGCTTGCATCGAAGGTTTAATTTGTTTTTTTCTTGTTTTTGGTAGGTACTTATCACAAATCCCTGCTGATAGTTCTTCTGGTTTAGCTAAATTTACCAGACACATCCTGTTTCTTCTAAAACCACAAGCAACAAAATGATGTCTGAAGGTGGATTTTCTATACCCTCTACAATTAGAGGCCTTACCCAGGAGCCACCTCCTAACCCTAACCCTAACCCTGAAACAAATCCAGCGAAAAGGAAGAGAAATTTACCTGGAACACCAGGCAAGTCCAAGTATATATACATCTTCATTTCTTTACTTACCTAGATAGGCCGTAAGTAAGTTGCTTTCGTTTTTTTTTCTTTTCTTTTCTGAAGCAGATCCAGATGCAGAAGTTATCGCTCTATCACCCAAGTCTCTCATGGCAACCAACAGATTCATATGTGAAATATGCAACAAGGGTTTTCAGAGAGACCAAAACCTTCAGCTACATCGAAGAGGACACAATCTTCCATGGAAACTAAAGCAAAGAACAAACAAGGAGGTTCGAAAAAAGGTTTATATTTGTCCTGAGAAGACCTGTGTGCACCACGACCCATCAAGAGCGCTAGGTGACCTCACTGGAATAAAGAAGCACTATAGCAGAAAACACGGAGAGAAGAAGTGGAAGTGTGAGAAATGCTCGAAGAAGTATGCAGTTCAATCAGATTGGAAGGCTCACAGCAAGATTTGTGGGACGAGAGAGTACCGATGTGACTGTGGGACACTCTTCTCCAGGTATCTGTGCTAGTATATGCAGCTTTCAAATCTTCCCACTTTCTTGATTCTTTATTGATCTCATAAATGTTCAGTCATTCGTATGATTGGTTTGTAGACAAATTCAATGCTTTCAGGTGTTGGTTTTAAATGATCTTTATTTGATGTTTGTCTTATAATTTAATGCTCTCTGAGAAATTAAGGTTGGTTAACAATACATATCTGGCGGCGAGTTTGTCTGAGTTAAGGTTTGTGCATTATCTAACAGGAAAGATAGCTTCATTACACACAGAGCCTTCTGTGATGCTTTAGCGGAAGAAAGCGCAAGATTCACCTCAGTTCCTACGGCTGTTAATGCAAACTTGATTAATGGAGCTAACAGTAACATTCAAGCCGCCGGAATATCTCAGTTGTCCTCCATGTTCCGGCCAGAATTCGGAGGTTCAGAGTTGATGACAAATCTTAATTTTGATGGCCAAAAGTCGAGGTTGCCAATTTGGTTAGAGCATACAAATTCTCAGCTGAATCCACATGGCCTAGCAGTTGGTTCTAATAGTTTCTTGGCACCAAACTCAGGTTCTTTGCCAGAGATGGGCCAAACTACATCCTTGACTATGCTTGGATCTGCATTACAAACTCAGTGGCTAAACAAGTACCAAGAAGCCACGTCAATAACTGGGGGTGCCAATCTCTCTATGGCTAGCATGCAACAAGGAATAAAAGAAGAGGAAGAAAACAAAGGAGATCTGTCTGCATCTGTATCAGCTTTGTATTCAAACCAGAATTATCAACAACGAGGCTTGACGCCTCACATGTCAGCCACCGCCCTCTTGCAAAAAGCGGCTCAAATTGGATCTACGAGGAGCACTCCAGCATTCAACAATGACGGTAACATTGAATTGATGAGCACGCCCCTCTCAAACATGACGGCACTCAAGTTTCTAAGTAGGCAACCGAGTCAAGCTGAGAACTTTAACGAATTAGTGACTTCTATATCTTCTTCAACCCCAATAGCAAATGATGGAAACTTTTTTGGTGATTCAAACTCAAACGCAATTCTTGGTGCCAAAGCTAACACGAGGCATCATCATTTGGCCATGCAAGCGAATGGGAAACAAAGCCGACAAGGTAAAGGTACAACTACCAGTCTCCTCGGAAGCTCCGACAATGTAGAGGGAGGTCTAACAAGAGATTTTCTTGGTGTGGGCGGTGAAGAGCGAAGACCGTTCTTTCAACAGGAGTTAGAGAAGTTCGCAGCAATAGGTTCCGGGGATTTGGGTCAATACAGTAATACTGGCCACCACTAAATTGCACGTAGAAGATAAGGTTCTAGCAGTTTATTACTATTACAATTCCTTGAAGGTTGCTTGAAGCTTAGCCAGCTACTTGATTAAAGCAGGTATACATATAAGTTGAAAAAGCTAGAACTGTGCTATGGACACCGAGTTGAGATTCACAGGAGCAACCGTGTCAACTCTAACGAGTGAAGAGAGTTGCAAACTTGTGACTTGTGACGATGGACAGGCCCACTTCCATGGTGGAAGGGACTTGACAGAAAGAGACAGATATGGGAAATCAAAAAGCAAGGGAGAAACTATGGGGCCCCCAATGCATGTAGTTTGTAGTTTCGTTTATTACTTTTGACGTTGATCAAACCTTAGTAGTACTGTTTACAGTTTGTGACTGTGACAGTGACCACAGCGACTCTTTACTGTGACGGCCGTGACCATTTTCAATGCCTATGCGTTCGTAAGGTAAGATGTTTGAGCCCGAATTGCTCTTGGAAGTCAACCTGTTTTGGTCGTCTTGTTCAAATCCAAAGGTTAAGTAATGATGCTTAATCAAGAAATTTAGTTGGGGTTTGAGGTTTCCACGTTTCCCCACCCAATGGCGTTCAGTCATATGTTAATCCCAGCTATAAAAAAAATTCTTCCCAGATTAGTCTTAATTAGTGTAATTAAACTTACATTTCTAAACTCTATCATTGTTATTAAAGTTCTCTTATCTTTCATTTTGTTACATGACACACATTTTCCATTGATTTATGTCCACTAACCAAAAGATAAGTCCAAATGTAGTTAGACTCCTTAATCTTTCTTGGAATTCTAAATTGTTGTGATTGACATTTCTTGTCTTATATGCTTAGTCCATGTATCAATACTGACAATTTGATTGCCTTTTCCTGAGTTTCACTATTTTATTACTATTATATTTTTTTATCACCACTTTTTCAACCATCTAAAAGTGAACATCTCAATTCTCTCTCAAAGCACAGTTTCGTTATCTTTGGTCAGGTTCACTATTTGTAAGCCTTTGGTATTTGAAATACAGAAAGAGAGATTGCATAGGCCTTGACGTGGGAAGACTTTGGAAATTCGGTTCTTTGAATTATTCTTAATTTCCCCTGATTGTCCGAGTCCCGTCTTAATTTTGGTGAATCTTAAGATATCTTTATTAGTTCAATATGAGAAAATGGAATTCTTATAACTCAATTTCTAATATATACCTTAATACTATTCGCCTACTTATACATCTGTCTATTAGGTCAAATTCCAATAAATAATTTTCTATAAACATTCAAACCAAATTCTTAAGAAGCAACTTAGTGCCACTTTTATTTTTCATTTTCTATTTCATTTTCAAATTTAATAAACATTTTATTTGGTTAAATTTTTAATTTGCTTTCTTTCTATTTCAAAACTTATAAAAAACATAAAATTAATTTTTTATTTTTATTTTTAATATGAATTTAATATATATTTGTTAATTACTAAAAACTATGAATAATATAGTATAACTATTCATTTTATTTCTTTACTTGTAATATTAATTTATATTGAGAATAAAAATATCTTCAAAATTAATAAATATTTAATATATTTAAATTTTAAAATATATAAATTTTATCCTAAATAATAACATTGATTTTAAAATTAAATTATATACCAATAAATGAATATACATTTAAAAATATTTTATTTATTTTAACAAAATGTAATAACTTTATTATTAATATTTATTAATAGATATTATATAGGATTAAAATATAATTATTTACTTGATTAATTAATACAATTAATTTTTATCTTTTATTTAATATTTAATTATTATCAGTAATATAAATGTAAGTATGCTGATATTAACATCAAATAAGTTTTTATTTTTATCTAAAAATAGAAACCAAAATTGAAAAATAAAGGAAACTAGAAACTATAATAAGTAGAACCAAACGCCATTTGTGATTGGTTTATTAGTGCTCACTTCAGCTTCCATCTTTTACAAAATTATAAGAAAAAAATTAAGGAATAATTTTGTTTTATTTGGTCGAGTTTCATACAGCAATCATTTTGTTGTCCGATTCATTTTCGCCCTATCACTTCAAACAACTTTACAGGGTACCTTACGAAAACTCCATATTACTGTGTGATTCATGTTCTAAACCTAATGCATAAAGTGTTCCCCCTCTCGCAAGCAAATAGAAATGAATCAATTTTATTTGGCACAAGCTTTTCTACTGAAGTAAAGCACAAGTTACTGCTCCATTTTTATTTTTGCCCGGGGACTTCACATGTGGATTTTGGTCACTCTCTTGGGAACACCTTCTTTTTTGGGTATGAATACTTTCAGATCAGGTCTGCGGTTTCCTGTCTTCCACTTTCTAAAGTAACAGAGCACTGCAGCTCTTCATAAAGTGAGTACAAAAGCATGCATACATGATTAATTGGTCAAGTACATTGACATGCACCTAACTATACAAGTTCAATGACTCGAGAACTTTTTCAAACGAATAAAATATATGTCCATGTTGCATTACACATTTAATATATAATATGACAACATTCTATAAGCAATCGCGTGTGAACACTACATCAGTCACGGATTTTTGTCATTTACCAAAGGAAACAAGGGAAATTAACTTCAATCATACACGAAGAGAAATAGTACAAAAAAGAAAAAGGGATATCATTGAAAGCAAGCGATATCTTTCATACAATCAACGTTGGGTCCAACAGAAGATAAATCCAATATTCATCATTTCTAGACCTCATTTTTGTCACAACGAGAACATTAAAGCAGCAATCAATCCAACCCCTACAAACAACGTATTGCAGCCGTGGTTCAAAAATATACTCGCGGACGAACCAGAAGTGTCTCTAATAGGAACATCATTACCAGGACTTTCTGCATCGATGACGTTCGCAGGTGCCGGCGCCGGAGGTTCAGGGGTGAATATGTCTATAGGAAGAAGCACCTTGTCCACCTGATATATAGCAAGATGACTATCAGAGTAGACACTGTCGGATATAGTTGTGTTAGTAAGTCCAGTAGTTATGTTCACTGAATTCCCATCTTTGGTTACATTAAGCTGAAACCGACTGCCCGATCCAGCGTGTGTTTTCAAAGGGTTCGTCACAGTATCGAACTGGGAAGTTGAGATGAATGTTGGAACAATATGAAACTGTACTAACTCGACCTTCTGTTGAAGGGTTAAAGAGCTGAGAGTGCCTGCTTTGAGGTTTGAAAATGCAATGTCACTTGGAGCAAAAATGGTTAGCCCATTGTTGGTGTTTCCCAGTTGAGAGTTCAAATTGCTGTCTAGTTGGGTTGTCTTTAGCAGGCGGATAAAGACCTTGAATTGGCCGGCCTTTTTCAAGATCTTGATGACATTAGTTGGACCTCGAGTTGCCGGTGCCGGTGCCGGTGCTGGTGCCGGTGACTCAGCAATGATTTTAGTGCAGAGGAAGAGAAGAATGACAGGCCATGATGAGAAGAAAGAATGTTCCTTCATTTTTATGAATGTTGGGACAGTGGCACACCGTATTACTTAACCAAGCAATTGGGTTTCAACACACTAAGTGTCTACAAAATGAGGGGCTATAATTTGATTGGAGCTTGCATGAGAAAGCAGGCTTATTGGTAGATCTTTGAAATTTGGTTTATATAAAGACCTAAATGGCTCAGACTTCAGTGAGCAACCTTTCTTTAAAAAAAAAGCAGGGAAACAGTGGATAGAAATTTGTCAACAACTAGTTTGCTTGGAGTAGAAGTGGGAAAATGGGGAGAAAAATATAGAAGAAAGTTGAAGATTGTAAAGTCTAATAAATAGCTCACAATGCTTCTCTTTTAAGTTTGCACTTGTGCTTCCCCAGCTAATTGAAATTTTCACTTTTTTGCATAGTTTAAAATTTGAAGAACAGTTGCTCATGGGTTGCATAATGAACTCCCACATCAACTCAATAAAAAGTTAACGTTGTATAACAATTGCTCCTTTGTTGCATGTGGTACTCCCTCTCAAATCAATAGAAGGTTGTTATGTTTATAGTCTCTTATCTAGTCACAATGTCTACCTACCTGCGCATTTATGTGTTATATTATAATCAATTAGAAATTATATGATGTACGCAGTAGAACTAATTAAGACACCAAATAATTTCTAAAAAAGAAACAAATCCTACTTGAATTTATCATGTATATGGTCAGGTGATGATAGTATTAACTAAAGAAGAAACTAAAATGTGTAGAAACTTCTTTAGTACTTGTGATAAAGATATGTAGGTTGAGTATGTAAATAGAATTAGAAAGACTCAAAATGAACGCAGCGCAAGTGATTGTTAATTTGAGTATTTACAAGCCATAATATTAATGTGAGGTGCTTCTGTCGCTTGCTTTCTTCTGTTTTTGGGCGGGGAGCGGGGAAGAAAAGAGAATTGTCATTTGTATGTTTTCAATTAGTATGACTCAAAATGAAAGCCATGTAACTGAGTGTTAATGCAAGTATTTACAAGCCATATTGGTAATGAGAGAAGCTCTTCCTTCACTACAAAGTTGCATGCTTGATGCTTCTGTCATTTTTGTTCTTGGAAAACAAAAGAAAATTGTTATATGAAACGTAGGTATAAGACTTGCTTCCCGTTCCTTTTCAGTTTTGAAAGGTACATCTCAGTTGTCTAATAGATCCATTTGATTTGTTAACATAAGTGTTATAATTTCTTATCACATTTTGATTTGTTATGAGGTGTAACCAACCACAATGATCCATTTAAAAACTAAAATTTCAATTTAAATGAAATATTGTATTGAAATTATGTTAAAAAATGATGATTATGAAAAAATTTTAAAAAATTCTTTTTCTAAGACATATTAAATGTTAAAGTTAGAAAAATCCCTTGACATCATAAAACCTTAATTACACCTCGTTCATTTGTAATTGAAAATTTTTAAATTATTGAAATTAGGATTTTAAATTATATTATGATTGAAACAAATACTAATGATCACTATGACAAAAAGTGCTTTAAGCAACAAGATAAAAATGTAACTCTGTGTACAATTATCATTGCCTTTCTATTAAGATAACAAAATTCGTATAGCTACAAGAAGTGACGCAGCAATAAGTATAACATAACAAATTTTTTTGATTAGGCAATAAAATAAAAAATGTTGCTTTAAGTTTTAACTAAGGCTACACATTAATTTCAAAATATAACATCAATTTTAAATAGATATTGCAACACTTTAATTCTTTTTAGGTAATAAAGTGAATTTTTTTAGGCAACAATTTGTAACAATAAAAGCAATAATTTATTCTTTCGTTGCCAATAACATTTAAAGTAAAAGCAATACCAATAATATTTAATGTAAAAACAATCTCCGGTCAATATGTAGGCAACATCCATATATACATTAAAAGTAATATATAGATATTAAGGTACGTATTATCAAAGGTAAACGACCAAAAAATTGCGTTTATATATAATATATATTTCATATGGACTTTAAAATTCAATATTTAATATATTCAAAATATAAAACAAAATCAATAGCTAAAATATTCATCTACAATATCATCCGTCATTCCATATGTTCACTATAAGAAAATTGCGAATTAGCGTCGGAATATTACCGACGACACAACTTCCGTCGCATTTTACCGACGGTACTTAAATAATTCGTCGGAGAAAACAAAATTTTCCCGACGGATAATCAGTCCGTCGGCAATGTTGTAGGCAAAAATTCAGCCCAAAATCTGCGACAGACAATAGCGACGGAACATGTCTCGGCGACGGTAAAAAAAGCGAGAATAGTTCTCGCAATTTAATTGCTTCGCCATTTACCGACGGTATTCTGTCCGTTGGTAAATATACCGACGGACTGTGAATATTCTGTCGGGGAATTGTTGACTGTCAAATTTTGTCGACGGTCCGAAGTTACCGTCGGCATATTGAATTATATACCGACGGACTTTAATCCTACCGTCGGAACATATTTGCAGCAAACCTTATTTACCGACGGACGTTCAAAACCGTCGGTAGTTAAGATATATTTATAATTTTACCGACGGATTAGACTCGTTCCGTCGGAATCTGTATCGGCCTGTACCGACGGTAACATTGCACCGTCAGCAATTGTCGGCAGGAAAACCTATTTCACCGACAGAACGTCATGTTCCGTCGCTATTTGAGTTTCTTCCGGAATGTTCATGGCGCTCTTTTACTGACGGTACTTCGTTGCCGTCGGTAACTGTCGGCGATTCCCGCTCTATTACCGAAGGAATGGTGTGGTCCGTCGATAAAAGAAACCTATAATGCCGACGGAGTTTATCATTTCGTCGGTAAACCGGTGGCTATATATAGCACCCTACCCCCCCTCTCCCTCGCTCTTTCACTTCTTACCTCTCCTCTTTGCTTAAGGTTCAGAATTTTCCGACTCCTCCTATCGAATTTTTCGATCGTGTTTGAGGTAAACTCTCTTATAAGTGTATTATTTTACTAAAATAGCTTGTTTT
>JAOTAY010000190.1:8014304-8026698 GCA_025629805.1 Erythroxylum baracoense | reverse complement strand
AAGAAGAAACTAGTGAAAGTAGGTTTTATGTTGAAAATGAAGAGAGAAAGAAGAGAACTAAGAAATTTGTTTTCTTATATCTTTATGGTTTTTTAACCATATCTTAGTTCTTCTAGCTTAAATAAACTAAGAGTAGATTAAGTCTAAGCTCATTTTTGGATAATGGAGCTTTATGGAAGTTCTAATCGTATATGATGTTTGAATGAAAATATGTTTGTTTGAAGGGAACCAAGAAAGTTGAAGGCAAGAACATGAGGAAAGACAAACTTGATCTTGAAGTTACAAGTAAATATATGGGTAGTATGTTTATAGTTATTTTGATGATGAGCTAAAATATTTGCTTGTACGTATGCTAAATTGTTTGTCTTGAATCATTATGATTGTGGGAAAAATGTTTTGTGAATTTGATATTATGTTTACTTTGAAAGATATTGCATTTTGTATTGATGAAAAATAAGGAAAAACTTCAAGAAGCATGAAAATATGAATATGATATGAAATATGTAAGCATTGGAAATTTGCTTGTGTGTGTAAGAGAGGTACCATTCTATTCGTCATGTGCACGTTGACCTAAAGCCTTCTCCCAGCTGCCCACTTATGGCACATGAGCTTTAAAAAATGGACTCATTCTATTCATGGTGTAAACTTCAATTTCGCCATTCTATTTTATGGGATTCTCTCCAGTCATTATATTTGTGCATTGCATCTTGAATTGTTGAGTGTTATGGTTTGATTATTAAGTGAACATATGATCTGATTTATGTGATACTGTATTCTTGACTGTGTGAATTCTCATAATTAAGAAATTGTAGATAATATAATCTACTTAGACTAAAATGCAATGAATATATATATATATATGTGTGTGTGTGTGTGTGTGTGTGTGTGTGTGTGTGTGTGTGTGTGTGTGTGTATGCTTGAGTGTGTGTATAGCTCGTTGTCGCTGGTTATAAGTGTATTAGCTACTGATCTTAGCAGCTCATCCCATCATTTTCCACTCTTCAGGTACAGAAAAAGCAGATCATTGAACCTTGCAAACTTTGGCTGACTCTAAAATTTCTATTTCTTTTGTAACTAAGTTAGTTCAGAAACTTTTGGTATTTTAGAAGCATATCAAACATAAGCATTCATAATTGTATTTTTGTATTATGTTATTGATATGGCTTCTGATATATAATTGAAGTTGTATAAACTTTGCAATATCTGAGGGATGAAATTTTTATCTTATGGAGAAACGAATGAAAGAAGGGTTGAAGAACTTCTCTTTGTATATATGCAGAAATTTCTTCTCTGTTAAGTGTCAACTGAGGTTAGAAATAAAATTGATAGTTGTTGAGGACTTTTGAATAGATTTTTCTAAAGAAATTGTTTTTAGTGGGAGTCTTATATGTATTAATTGTGTTTGTTGGATTCGGGTCTTTTGTTTTTTGTAAGAATGTATATTGACAAATGAGAGAAAAAGGGGATAAAAATGTATTCTAAAACTTCAATGAATAAATTGTATTGATCTAAGCAGAATTTGACAAAGTCATTTTCATGAAAGTTGTAGATTATTCTTTTAGCTTTCTAACGACATAAAGTTTAGAATTTTTAGACTTCGGAATTGAAAGTTATGATAAATTGAAGTAAGAGTACAGTCAGGGTTACACGATCTTGCATATACATGATTGCAATAACCCCAAATTTTCATGAATGTGCACGATCGAGACGAATCCTTACTATTCATAAAATGTCTCGATCATGCCTATGCATAATCATAACTGTCCATTTTTTTTAGTCGTGCATTCTCAAATGCACGCACATGCATTTTTGTGGCCAACTTTACATTTTATTTATTTATTTTATTTGTTTGTTTGTTTGTTTATTTGTTTTTACTCCCACCAAGAATTTAATTCTTTTTATCTTGATGTTGGTTTTATTTATATACTTTTATTTTACAAAGTGCCCTAATTTTGACACCTTATCACCACGAAATAAGAACCGAGACTAGGGGCCAACATCACATATATCGCACATTTAGTCACTTAATCCAATAATCATTCTAAGTTCAATTCAAGCTTCATTCAAGCCTAAATGTATCATAGGAAAGCATTGATAAGTCAATAATTTATATATATCATATTGGGACAAGGGGCATAACTTTTGTTGTGGATGTTGGATTGAAGTCATTCAAGTACGTTTTCGAATAGAACTTTGAGTTCTATAACTTCCGTGAAGACTCCAAGGAGAGATTTTACACTCTAAAGGGTCAAAATTGCACATTTATGTAGATATTGAGAGAATGTCTTCCCAGCAGACATATGTCCCTCCAAACGGACATAAACGGAGTTGGGAATGCTAGAATTCTAGAGAATGTCCGCCCAGTGGACCCAGAGTGCCCCCAACAGACATTTAAAAGGCATATTCATGTTTAACCCATTCCCAGCCATTTTCTCCAATTTTCCAGCTCTTTCAACTATTCTAAGTTACATCCAACACCTCATATGCTTAGTCTATCATTTCTACCCCATCATTTCCCCTTCATTCTTTACTCCATTTAAACTCAATATCATCCACACACAAATCAAAATCCATGATTGATCATTAACACCAAAAATAGAACATATTTATAGACACATTCATCATCAATTTTCTACACATGTTCAACTTCATTTCATTCCTAACTTTCACCTTAATTCATCTCATTTCAAGGTACCAATTTACTCCCTCACTTTAGCTCTAAACTCATTTTAATTCATTTCCAAAACAACCAAAGATATACACTTTATATACCAAGAAAACAAAAAATGAACATCCATTTACAAATCAATTTTCTGTACTTCTTTCTACATCATTTTAATGCTCTTTCAATTTCAACCTCATCTCTACAACAACTTATGAAATATTCATCATCATAATTGTAAAAAGAAGACATTTATATGCTCATTTCCTTACATCACATTATAACATATAATCAACTCCATTTAACTCATCAATCTATCACTAACCATTTTCATACATATTTCATTCTACAAATCATGAAGAACAATAACTTATGACTTACTTGTTTTGACTCCAAAGTTGAAGATCACATAACTCTAGCTCCCAACATCACATGATCATCTTTCATGGAGAAATAAGTTAGGTGTTTTAATAGCAAGATGAAGAAGACAACAAAAATGGGAGTAGCAAATGAAGGATGAGATCAAGGTTCAACATGGTGAAAGTTAAAGATGTCATAAATGGAGGAAAAAAATGAGGAAGATGAAGAACAAATAAAGAGAGAACTTTTATCCAAAAGTGAAGAATGAAATGAGCCATGGTCTTGTAATAGAAAATAATGGGGGTGAGGTGTGTGGCATGGTAAGTGACACTTGTCACTTGCCACATGTCACCACTTTATGGTCCACAATTGGTCATTTTATTAACTAGTTCATTTGTCCTCCAATTTTTAATCCAATTGTCTTCTAATTTTTAATAAAACTTTTCATTAAATCCTAATGCCACTTTTCAGTAATTTCTATTACCATTTGACACTTAATTCTACTACCATTTATCAATTATTCTGTCACTTGGTATTTTTCCTAGTCCAAAAATACTCATAATTATAAGAAATTTCCTATATTTCACTAAAAATTCTAAATCACTAATTATACACACTAACTCAATATTTAGGACACATAATCCACAATTCACATTATAATCACATTTAATAACAATTATACCTAGAACATGCCAAATGAGTGCATATATAGTCATTGAAAAGTGTATAAAACAATCAAATTCACATGTGTGTATACTAATATTATGCATGAATATGAAATGCAATTTTCTAATCTCTCATTGCTATTACTCATTTACAAAAAACTAGGGCTAACCCTTTGTATGGAAACGAGATTTTACACAAATAGACTAGTAATTAAGTGACAAGTGGACCAATCTTGGAGTGACATGTGGACAAATTAATTGGTGACATATGGAAATTTAATATGTGGATTAATAGCAGCATAATTAGTTGATACATGGCATTGTATGCCTTAAGACAAATGTTAATGGAGGAGGATGGCACCTAGCATCAAGACTAAGCCAAACCGAAGCAGAAAATGATTCTACTGTTTCCCTGACCTCTCTCCTTCAAAATTGCTCCAAATTTTCTCTGTATTCTGGTCTTAACCCTAGCTAAGGTATTACATGAAATTCTCATGTTAATCCTCCATAAAATAGTTAAGAAATCTGTTTAAAGTGATCTTCATATGGTTGTCTAAAAATAATCTGTTTTCACTTAGAGTTTGTGATTGATCTTGCTTGCTTGTAGGGACAGATTCTTTTGAAGTTTTGTGCTGAATTGAAAGAATAATAAGCAAGTAGACATTTGATCTTTATAGCATGTTTAATGGTATAAGAATGATGCTTGAATTGGTATGAAATGAATGTGATATTGGTGATGATATGTGCTAGAAAATGTTGCATTAACTTGGAAGTTTTTAAGCTTATTTTTGGAGTATGAAAACCATGGCATTATAGGTTGAATTATGGATGAATTGGACTGGAATTTAATGTATAAAGAAGGTGGATTTATGCTAATAAAAGATGTTAAAAGAGTGTTCTTAAATTGAGAAAGAATTAGAACTATTTGCATGATAATGTATGATAGTTTTTGGTTTTATTTTTTATGCATGAAAGACTATGATTTGTGAGCTGTAAATTGATTAAATTTGAGCTGCAATTGGAGATGATATTGATGAGGAATTGGAGTATGATTCAGGCCTAATAGAGGCATAATTGATGAACTATAAAGAAGATATTTTAACTTTGGAATAAAGATGTCAAAAATCTGGAAAAAGTGCAGGAAATGGGTAGGCCATGATCGTGGCACCCATCCCACGATCGTGGAGCAGTAGCTTCTGTCACGATCGTGGGGAGGTTTTACATGGTAATGTTTGATTTGTGCAATGGTTGAACTAATTAAGAATAAAGTACTTAACTATGATGCATTTGGACTTGATTGGGGGTTAAAATGAACTTAATTTGATGTTGGAAAAGTTGGTTAAATGTATGATAAGTTTTGATTGATAATTAATGTTATAATTTAAGGAAAAGAATGTTTAATTACAATGTATCTAAGCTTGAATGCATTAGGAATGAATAAATGAGAATTGGAAATTATGTGAATACTTGTTATGCTAGAAAAGAGCTAGTAAATGTATGGTTAATGAATTGAGCATGATCAAGTGAACTTAAGATATTAACCTAATTGCCATCTAGCTATGTACAAGTTATGATATTTGAATGATCATGAATTGTAATTAAGGAAAACATACCCGGGGAAAGTCATTAAGCAAGCATTGAACATGCCACATATATATGTGTATAATTGAATATGTATTTGTTTGATCACTTTAGTAATGTGTACAATGTATGTGTATTTAGATGCTCAAGTCACACGCCATCAACCTGACATTGTCAAACCATCTAGGCAATAGCGTAAATTGGAGCATACTCTAAGTAACCTAGATGTTCTCACTAGGATTGACTTACCTCTGTTTAATTCCCAATTATTGAACTGTTAATGATCTGATAGTGGTTGTGATAATTCTAGACATTAATAGTCTGAGGAAATTGATATTTAGGAATGTATTAGAAGTGTTCTGTTTGCATCTGAATTCTAAAAAAATTTGTATACTCAACAAAAGTTGAATGCCGGATTGAGATATGATGAACATGAAATTTTGTCTGTGCATCATGAATCAATGATATTGTTAGCATATTTTGTGATTTGATGCATCACATTAATATGCATGATTAGATAAATATATTGTTACCGGAGTAGCTAGTCTGAAAGAGCTTTAAGCTCAGAAATCTGTTATCTACACATAGAGCCTAGCTCCATAATTAATGAGCCTAGTACCCACAATGGGTATGAGACAGTATCTGTATCTGAAAGGCACTCAGTCATAACAAATAATAACGAATGTAGAGTCTCATATGCATCTACATTTGTACATTTATGATTATGAATTATATGATCATAAATCCATTTCTGAAATTGTGATGATAATGTGATATGACATAATGGTGTAGTTGTTGATAAAGTGATTGATTGAAATATGCATAATTTGAAAGAGCATATGAATTGTGTGACATTCAGTATGTCTTATTGAGATAAGAAATATTATGATTTTGGATGGATGTTAGATATTTATGTATTTGCTATGAGTGAGCACATCAATGATGGTTCACTTACTGAGTTTGCAAAACTCATCAAAAATTACGTGACTTTTTAGGTATGAGAGAGGAGATCTAGTCCCTAAGTTACTCTAGAAAGACATTTTGGATTAACAAATGGCTCAAAGGTTTATCAGTTGACGTCTGATAAATAGTAGACTATTTTTATGTAGTTTTCTTATGTCATGTAGAACTTTTGTATAAAGGCTTGTGAACTCTCAAATGTTTAGGTGATGTAAATATTTGTTTAAATGAAAGTTCTGCTAAAATGTAACTTTTGTTAATTAATGAAATGAAAAGTTGAGGTTTTTCAGTATTATATTATTCTGTATGATGCCATTAAGTTAAAGTGTTGTTCTAACATGCCATTGTCATAGGATATGTACTTGAATTTCCTCTGGATGTTCGGGTATATACTTTATGGTAGTGAGGTGTTACAAGAATTGTATCATATGCTTTGATTTTACCAAATAAAAATTGGTAGGTATTTTAATTTTCTTAAACATATTTTAAATACTCACTATTAAATATAGAAATTTTATATTTTAAATATACATTAGTAAGTAACTATATAAATAAAAAATACATTAGTGAATACCCTTTTTAGTAAATACTTGATTGCAACTATAGCAACAATTACAGGTGTTTCATAAATAAGACTTTATTGCAACATTTTTTAAATTATATCGCCTTTTACTATATGTAGCAAAAAATTAATATTTTTGTTGCTTTTAATATTATTAAAGACAACACTTTTATGCCCTATATTAATTTTTAGCAACACATTTTTAAACTGTTGCAAACATATTATTGCCTAAAGTACCTTTTGCCGTAGTGTTGATGTGGATATAATTGTATGATCGAAATTATTACAAATTACAATCATATCTTTGATCATCATAAATTATATAGCCAAAAAAATCATGAATCCTAAAAAGTTAACGAAAAACCCTACTAAAACATCTCTATGAACTAATCATTTACGTCACATCAACACCAAATATCATTGTAAAGAACATCAAAACTTATAGCACCAAGCATCCTTAGGAACACTAGCGTCAGGATTCTCTACATAAGTTTCATTGGTATTGGTGGGAAAAGATCTCTAGAAACAGAACCTTGTCAGATTCATAAACCATAACCTGTTTATTCATGTATACAGTCCCAACTATGCTTATTTTGATCACTCCTCTTTCGATAGTCACAAAGTTATTTGTGGTGGTCATGGGTGTGAGTGAAAGCTTGTTATTATTTGAACTTGTTAGTGTTCTTATAGGATTGTTAACTGTTTGAAAGTGATGAGGCATTTGAATTTTTAGACAGAATGGAATTCAATAGCACATGATCTTGCTTTATCCAACATTCTTCTCTGTATTTCTTTTTCTTTGGGTAGAATGGTATATAGAATAGCACATGATTATGCATTATCTAGCATTCTTCTCTGGATTTCTTTATGATTTGGCATAATAGAATATTGATTAGCACTTGATCATGTATAACCTATCTTCCTTCTTCTTTTTTTAATAAATTCGTATTATATTTTGTTTGTTTATTATTTCAATCTTTACTCAATCTCTTTAATTCCTTTCCTATTTTGTTTATAAGTCTTCCTAAGATAAATTAAAGTTTCCTATTTCTTTTAGAAGTCTTCCTAAGATGAATTAGAGTTTCCTATTTTGTTTAGAATGAATTAGGGTTTATGTAAACCTATTTAAAAAATTTTAAAGAGAGATTAATAAAACTCCCTATTAATTAAATTTATTTTCTCTTCGAGAAATTTATCTTACTATTCTTGGATTGGAATTGTGATTATTTATCTTTTCCACTATGTCAAGTAATATCAAAGTTTTGAATATCGCAAAGCTTGTTCTTTCTAACAATGACAAATAATCCTGATGACAATGTTCAAGGATTACCCAAGTTTAGAGAAGAATTGAAGAATAAAGGGGAACTATTCCTAATATTAAACAACAGTTGGTTACAATCATGAGATAACTGCGAGGCGACAATAACTAGAGATTTGGAGAAATATTTGATAGGGAAGTTACCTGTATATGAACTTAAATTCCAACACCTTTTACGAGAGTTGATGATTCCAACGCTGATGAGGAAACCATCTCGAGAGGAGATCGTCATAAACAAGGTGGGGATGATCATGAGTACATAGTAAAGGTAGATTTTCCACCCTTTATAAGTGATCTTGATATATAAGAATTTTTGGATTATTAGAAGAAGTAGAAGGGTTATTGGATTATAATGAAATTTTAAATGAGAGGAAGGCAAAATTAGTTGCTTACTGATTTTAAGGGGAGCTGTTGTTTGGTGGAATCAATTGAAGGAGAATAGGTCTTGAGAGGGGGAGCTCTCGTGTCCACTTGTGCAAGAATGAAGCAATTATTGAGGAGATGATTTTTTCCTCTAAATTATGAGCAATATTTGTTTTACATTTATAATAAATATATTCAAGGGAGTACCCTTATCATAACTATATTTAAGGGAGCTACACTATTCATGAGAACCATAACAAACTAATTGGTATTTATGGCCAATAATTCAAAGGGATTTAAATGGCCTTGAGTGTTCATGATGTAAGAATTTTGGCTATAAAGGCTAAGATGTTGATCTATGAGAGGTCACGAGATTATAAGAGAATGGGGAATAATGAGAGAATGATAAGTGAAAAGGGAAAAGAAGTTGTTAGCTCTACTCCTTCATATGTTAATAACACAAAAGGAAATAACCATGGTAGAAATTCTAGAAAGTAAGCTACACCAAGTGCTACACCCACCAACCTTTATGCTTACTAGGCTCATTTAAAGTGCTTTAAATGTGGGAAACCAGGCCACTATTCTAATGAATGTTTGAAGCAGAAGTTTATCAACACAGTGGAGTAGTTAGCGAGAGATTTTGAGGAAAAGTAGTGTATACTAAATGGGGAAGATTGTGAATGCATCAAGGGATAAGATGATGTTTTTGTTAGAGCTATTACGAGATTAATGATTTTTAAAAAGAAGCATAAAGATTAGCAACAATACTAATTATTTTGCACTAGGGGAATTGTACAAGGAAATCTTGTTAAGCTAATCATTGATAGAGGTAGATAAGAGAATATCATTAATAGATTGGTGGTTAAAAAGTTGAAGTTGTCGACTGAGCCTCACCTTGAACCCTATAGTATCACATTAGTTACCACCATTAGTGATATCTGTGGCACAAAAAGGTGTAAAGTGCCATTCTTTGTTGGTAAGTACTAGGATGAACATTATTATGATGTCGTTGATATGGATGTATGTCAAATTTTGTAAGGTGGACTATGTTAATATGATGTTGATACATATCACTCTAAAAGGAAAAATATTTATCAATTTGTGAAGAATGGTGTGAAGTATTAGTTTACATAAGTGAAAAAAGAGTGGCGAAACCTAATGGAAAGTTTTGTAAGTGAGAAGGTACACTTGTTGATAATGAATAGGAAAGAAGAGAATGAAAAAAGAAAAGATGAGATTTCTTTACTCCAACCACTTTCAGAAAAATTTAGATGTAATACCCAATGAGTTACCCAATAAATTACCTCCTATGATAGATATCCAACACCATATTGATTTAATTCTTGGTGCTAGTTTCCCTAACGTAACTCACTAGCGTATGAGTCCAAAGGAGAGTGAGATATTGAGGGAGAAAGTATAGGAGTTGATTTGGAAGGGGCATACTAGAGTGAATGTGACCCCTATATAGTTCTTACTTACACATAAGAAAGATGGTAGTTGAAGGATGTATGTAGATAGTCGAACCATTAACAAGATTATTATTAAGTGTAAATTTCCTATCCCAAGTTTAGATGATATGTTAGATCAATTGGGTGAGACAATGATCTTCTTTTAGATTAATCTCAAGAGATTTTGGGATAAGTGGAGAACTGTGTTTAAGAACTTAAGTATAGAAATTGATGGTCTTGAGTATTTACAAGAGTTATATGAGAGAGAGAGAGATTTTAGGTACGTGTTTGATGAAAAAATCTCATGATGATTTTCATATACATGAAGGTTTTTTATGAAAGAAAATCAATTATGTCTTATATGAACTTTATTCAAGAAAAGGTGATTAGAGAATTACATAGGGGAGGCTTTATTGGTCATCTTAGTAGAGACATGACTACTGAAAAGGTGAGAAAGAGATACTATTGGTCGAAGATGAGAAGAGACATTGTTACTAATTTAGAGAGCTACCAAGTTTGTCAAGCTTATAAAGGATGTGCTTCAAATGCTAGTTTGCATTTTCCATTACTAGTCCTAATGCTATTTGGGAGGATTTGTTTAAAAATTTCATATTGGAGCTTCCAAGAACACAAAGAGGTATAGATTGTAGCTTTGTGGTTATAGACAAATTTTCTAAAATAGTACATTCTATCCCTTATAAAAAGGTGGTGGATGTTATAGTGGTTGCCAAGTTATTTCTTAGAAAAGGGGAATGACTTTATAGTGTTCCTAAATCCATTACATTTTATCATGACACTAAGTTTTTGAGTCACTTTTGGAGGATCATATGGGGTTTATTTGATTCTTCTCTTAAGTATAGTAACACTGACACCTATAAACCGTGAATAGGACTTTGGGTAATTGGTAACATGCAAATGACATGACAAACCAAAAAGTTAAGATTTCTTGATTACATAAGTTGAATTTGCCCACAACAATGTAGTCTATAGTGCCATTGGCTAATCACATTTTTATGGTTTACCCTAAGGTACATAAACCAAAAAGTTAAGATTTCTTGATTACATAAGTTGAATTTGCCTACAATAGTGTAGTCTATAGTGTCATTGGCTAATCCCCATTTTTTAATGGTTTACCCAAAGTACCTGATCTTACTTTGATCTTGTTAAATAGCCTAAATCTTCTAACATTTCTCCTAGAGCTGCAAAGTTAGCTAAAGAGGTATAAGAGATTCAAGTGAACGTAAAGAAGAAGATTGAAACAGCTAATAAAAAGTACAAATATAAGGTTGATTTGCATAGGAGAGCTTAAGTTTTAAATATTAGAGATAAAGTTATAGTTTTCTTGAGTAAGAATCAAATTGTCAGAGGTCATCATAAAGTGCAATAAAAGTAGTATGATTCATTGAGAAATAAAAGAAAATCAATCATAATGCTTACATTGTTAAACTACCTCTAGTGATGGTTGATATATCTCCAACCTTTAATGTTGCTAATCTCTCACCTAACTTTTATGATCCGAAGCTTGGATATAACTCGAGTTTGAGTTTTTTGACAAATGGGGGTGAATGATGAGACATTTGAATTATTAGATATAATGGAATATTCACTAGCATGTGATTTTGCCTTATACAACATTCCTCTTTGCATTTCTTTATATTTAGGTAGAATGGTATATTAGGTAGAATGGTATATTGGGTAGCACGTAATCACTCCTTATCCTGCATTCTTATCTAGATTTCTTTATGATCGGGCAAAATAGAGTATTGACTGGAAAATGATCACACCTTATCCAACATCCTTCTTTGTAAGATCTTAATAATTTCTTATTTTATTTTATTTGATTCTTATTTCAAATTTTACTCAATGTCTTTGATTCCTTTCCTATTTTATCTAGAAGTATTCCTAAGATATAGCTTTCTATTTCCTTTAGAAGTCTTCCTAAGATAAATTAGAGTTTTTTTTATTTCTTTTAGAAATCTTCCCAAGATGAACTAGACTTTACTTTTTTTTTTTTAAAGAATTCTTACTAATATGAATTAGGGTTTATAGAAACCTATTTAAACAATTTTAGAGAGAGATTAATATAACTTTCTATAGATAAAATTTATTTTCTCTTTGAGAATTTTTATCCTACAAATCTTGGATTGGAATTGTTTTTTTAATCTCTTCCATTGCGTTAGAAAGTGGAAAAGCATAGAAACTTTAGAAGTATATCACACAACACGAATTCGAGCTTTTGTTAAGGCTTAGTTTGGGAGAGTGGTGGCGGTTGGTAACCTGCTGAAATCAACCTGCTGAAATGATAAGTACTTGTTATCAATAAGTACTTATGTGTTTGAGATTGCTGTTTTAGTAACTGCTGAACTGTGAAAATAGGTGTTTGACAAGTGTGGTTGCAGTTGCTGAAAAGAGATAAAATGACTAAAAAGCCTATTGATTTAATAAACTATTAATTGTTGTATAAATAATTAAAAA
>JAOTAY010000190.1:7993816-8007330 GCA_025629805.1 Erythroxylum baracoense | reverse complement strand
GTGAGAGCGCGAGGCCCGAGAGGCCGAGGCTCAAAGCGGACAATATCTGCAAGCGGGTGGTCTGGGCTGTTACATTGCGTCTTGTGACATATAGATTTTGAGAGTTTTATCCATGAGTCATGGGAAGAAACCCTCTCTTAGACTGCTCCATGATAAATCTATTTAGCACTTTGTTTATGTATGTTGAATGTGAAAGAACTAGCAACTTCCTTGATCTATCTCTATAGATCTTTATTTCCAATACATAAGTTGCTTCTCCAAGGTCTTTCATAGAAAAATTCTGGGACAACCAAACTTTGACTGATTGCAAACTTAAGATATCATTTCCTATTAGTAACATGCCATCCACATATAACACAAGGAATATAACACTCCCACTAACCTTTTTGTACACACAAGGTTCATCAGGATTTTGTGAGAAACTAACTCTTCGATTGTCTCATCAAATCGGATGTTCCAACTCCTAGATGCTTACTTCAATCCATAAATAGATTTTTGAAGCTTGCATACCCTTTTGCCATCTTTGGACACGAAGCCCTCAGGTTGTATCATATACACATCCTCAACTAGGTTTCCATTCAGGAAAGTTGTCTTTACATCCATTTGCCATATTTCATAATCATAATGAGCAGCAATAGCTAAGAGTATTCTAATGGATTTAAGCATGGATACAGGGCTAAATGTCTCGTCATAGTCATCTCCTTGTCTTTGAGGATAACCTTTAGCGACTAACCTCGCTTTATAGGTAATCACATTACTGTCCATGTCGATTTTCTTCTTGAAAATCCACTTGTGCCCTGTAGGTTTTAACCTTTCAGGTGGCTCAACCAAAGCCCATACTTGGTTTTCATATATGGAATCCATTTCGAGCTTCATGGATTAAAGCTATTTTTCAGATTCTGAACTCTTTAGAGCCTCTTCATAGGTTGTAGGCTCATCGTCCTCTATGTGCAATATGTGATTATGTTCGCTTACGAGAAATTTATATCCCTCTGGAATATTGCGTATCCTACTTGACCTATGAACATTTTGTGTGTCAGAAGGTTTAACTGTTGTCTCATCTTTATGAACAATAATTTCAGGTTCAGGCAGTTGATCTGCGTCTGTTTGAGCATTATGAACTTCATCAAGTTCAACTTTGCTCCCACTATCTTCTCTTATAAGAAATTCTTTTTCTAAAAAGATAGCATGCTTTGAGACAAAAACCTTTTGCTCTAAAGCATTATAAAATTGATACCTAATTATTTCCTTAGGATATCCTATAAACAAACATTTATCAGATTTCGCTTCAAGCTTGTTTGATTGAATCTGCTTTACATAAGTCGGACAACCCTAGACTTTCATATAAGAAAGATAGGGCCCTTTGTTAGTCCATATCTCATATGAAGTAACTTCAACTACCTTTGAAGAGACTCTGTTTGTCACATAAACAGAAGTCTCAAGTGCATAACCCCAAAAGGATTTTGGTAGATCTGTTAAGCCTATCACTGACCTTACCATGTCTAACAAGGTGCGGTTTATCTATTTAGCCACACCATTTTATTGCAGTGTGTAAGGTGGAGTCTACTGGGATACGATCCCATTATCTCAGTGATAAGTTAGAAATTCCTCATTTAAGTATTCACCACCTCGATCTGATCGAAGTGTCTTAATAATTTTATCGAGTTGTTTCTCTACTTTTTGTCTAAATTGTTTGAACATTTCAAATGCTTCAGACTTGTATCTCATTAGACACACATACGCTTATCGTGAATAATCATCAATAAAGGTAATGAAGTAGATAAAACCACCTTTGGAATGAATGGACATCGGACCACATACATCAGAATGTATTAGGTCTAATAACCCATTCACTCTTCACCCTTTCATTTAAAAGGTAATTTAGTCATCTTACCTAACAAGCAAGATTTACATGTGTCATATGATTTCACAATTAAATGACCCTAGGCTACCTTTCTTGTGTAGCTTAATCATGCGTTTCTCACTTATATGGCTAAGTCGACAATGTCATAAGAAAGATGATTTTAAGTTATCTCATTTTTGTCTTTATTGTCATTGATATTTAAATTGGATTGCACATATCTAATATGTAAATTCCATTGCAAAATGTAACAGCACTATGCAACATTTCATTCAACTTAATTGAACAATCATTGCTAGAAAAAGTTAAATAAAATCTCGCTTTATTAAGATATGAAATAGATACAATATTTTTTATCACAACAGGTACATAATAGCAATTTTCCAAAACTAACTCTAGCTTATTAAAAAGATACAAAAAATATATCCCTATGGCTAATGCAGCAACTCTTGCTCCATTTCCAAACGTAGGTCCATCTCTCCCTTCTTGAGCAGTCTACTATCCCTGAGACCCTACATATCAACACATATGTGTGAGCCACATCTGGTATCTAATACATAAATATTATGATCAGAAATAATATTAACCTCAATGACAAATATCATACTTGAAGTAGACGGTGGGGCATCTAATGCCTTCTTCTACTTCAGTGACTCCATATAAGCTTTGCAGTTCATCTTCCAATGTCCTTCCTTGTTGCAATGGAAGCATATCCCCTTTGAAATTGTCTCCTTTTCCTTCTTCTTGACTACACCTCCTACTAGCTTCTTGGACTTCTTCTTCTTCTTTTGGTTCTTCTTTCAAGAACCAGAAGCAGAGTCCACTAGCATCATAGCCTTACTGTCTTTCATGACAATTTGCTCAACCGTTTTGAGCAGATTAATCAACTCAAGTATCGTTGTGGATATTTAGTTCATCTGATAGTTAAGCACCAACTATGAATAACTATCGGTCAAACCAGTCAGAATTAAGTCTATACTTAATTAATAACCTATTATGAAACCCAAACTGCCTAACCTCTTAATGTATCCATTCATCTTCAGCGCATACTGCATTGGAAATGATCTCTCAACCATTTTAGAACAGAAAAGCAACCTGGAGGTCTTGAACCTTTCAGACCGAGCTTGCTTATTAGCAGTTCTCTCAGATGGTAGACTATGGTATAAGCATCCATAGCCTCATGTTGCTTCTATAGTTTTAGTGACATAGAGCCCAACGTTATACAGCTAGCCAACTCACTATTATCTAGTAGCTTCTTGTAAGCTTTTTGATCTTCATTAGATGCATCGACGGCAGGGGGATTGGGAAGTGGTTCATCAAGGACATATCCTAGTTTTTTGGATTTGAGAACAATTCTCAAATTCCGTAGCCAATCCAAGAAGTTAGGTCCCGTGAGTTTGTTGGAATCTAATAGAGATCGTAGGTTCACACTAGATGAAGACATCTTGACGATTCAATAAACTAGAAGAATGAGAGAAAGTATTAGAATGTACATTAATGCATATTAATAAGGGCTTTAATCATATGCACTATAGGTCCCACTATTCTTAGGGTTTCTAAAATTTCCTATACATCAATTAATCATCTATAATATCCCCAGGTTATTTTGAATTTATCTAAACAATTTCGACACAAGCCAAAATTATCTTGACTGCGAAAATCATCAAGATAAATAAGTTAACCTACTAGACACTAAAGAGACCAATTTGATATTCGAAAAATTTTCAGAACCCTAATTTCAAGCACATGCATTAAGCATGCTATTACTGTCAAAATAATACATTTCTTATCACATAAAAACTTTATTAAGGTCTTATAACCGAAATATGTACACTATAAGTCATTAAGTAAGTCAACTCTATTGATGTTGGCCTCGGGTCTCCATATGGATTTTATGGCAAAATAAATAAAATAAAATAAAAATATAAAAATCCTAAAAACGAGATTCAACAATCAACTTTCAAAAAGTTGACCAATGTTAAAATATAAAAGACTATTATACACATTCTAAATTTGTCTAAGAAAAATTTCCAGAGCCTAATTCTTAGGAATTATTTATTAATAAATTGGAATAAGCCAGCACATCACATGTGTATGAAACTTGTCATATTACTTCTATCACTAGTCAAACATTACATCATGCATGCATAAGATAATCAATTTAACAACAATTGTCATGCATCTCATACATATGGCAACATCTCATCTTACATGTGCATGCATAAAATTTATAAAAACAATTTTTATAAAAATCATTATGGAATTTACAAGCATGCATGTTCATCACATTTCTAGAATTTCCCAGAACTTCATACATGCATCAAGCTTAAACTAAATTCGTAATAAAATAGCAAATGACATTCAATTGCATTTTCCTTTTACAAAAACATAACATAACACCTTATAAAAATTTATGTGAAAGAAAATTAGAAAAATTCTAGAATTATTACAAAAATTTCAAAATCAGCACATGCATTCAGTTTTCCAGGAATTCTCAGAAACTAAAATATGAGCAGTCTAGATATTAATTCAAAATAAAATAGCAAATGACATTCAATTATAATTTTGTTTGGCAGAAACATGAAATAACATATTATAAACATTTATGTGAAAGAAAATCAGAAAAATTTCTATAATTTACACAAATTATTCCAAATTAACATGCGTGTCAATCACAACCCAGCAATCACTTTGCTCACGTTCAACACATCATCTAATACATGCATAAACTTGCTCTGATACCACTGTTAAGGATGCCATGGATGCATGCATCACATGCATGAGAGTGCAAAGGAAGTGTCAGAATCTAGATTCCGAAACCATGACAACCCTCGAAAAACACAGAATCATACATGCATGCATGGATATGTAAAAGAACATGAAATATAAAGCTTTTACCTTTTATTTTTCCTCCTTTCTTGTTTCTTCTCCTTGTTTGGGTTGTTGTAAACACCAAACCCTTCCTTGATCACCCTAGAACACGTAAAGATCAAGAAGAAATAATATATAAGGGTGATTTGAGCACCAAACTAGATGAGCTCTAGTGGATGCTTAAAATGATAGAAGGTAGATCAAGGCTTTTGTTGCATACACTTTGATTAATGCAACAATTGCATAAATTACAAGAACAAGGCTCTTAATACCTCTCTCTCACTCTAGAACTCTTCTAGAGCCTTTGTGCTCACTCTTGAGTGTATAAGAAGTGGTAAGACTCTTGTGAACATAAGTGAAGAACTCACTTATGTACTCATTTGTGCCCTCGGGGCTACTTAAAATTAGCCATACATACTATATTTTTCATCCAATATTTTATGCGTGTAACCCTTAGGTTCCTGGTTATTTTAGACACTTGAATTTACTCTTAGTTTTAGCACATCATGAAGGGTTTCATAATGCCAATTTGCTAGAATATAACTGGATTAACACATGAACTCTTCGATAGTTAATTATCCAACTTATGAACCTTTCCATAGACAATTATCGTGCAATTTTTCCTTTCACCATACTATACCCCACTTGGTTCGGAGTATGGACTATGTGTTAACTCCCATTAGACTGATTACCTCACATCTAGTCCAAGTGATGTTAGTTTTTGTCCTGGGATCTCATTACTCTATGTGTCATTGAAGACTCTCTTAATGACACATAACTACTTTGGCCAGAGACTCCCAAGTACTGACCCTGACAAGAGGCCGTACGTATCATCTTTTTCTATCAGGAGTGGTGAATCCTATTGGCTACCCAATTACCTTCGAATATCAATAGTGTACCCAATCACCACCCTAAAAGCGATCTCGTCTTGAGGTAACAAGGAATGATGCCAAAGCATATGATTAATATCCAAGATATTCTTGAGTACCTTAAGTCTAAGGGTATTTGTACCTTTGCTATGATGAGATTAATCATTGACATTCGATAGATCATCCATATGACAATCTCATAGCGAGTCATCCGATGTACTTACTCCCCTTTGTAAGCATCCACATGTTAACTCTAAACATCTCATGTTTACAGTTTATGAGATCCACTGCTTGATTAAATCAATGAGTATAACATGTGCTAGTCTGTCTGAATTAATAATGTCCTGTCTTATTGATCTTATGACTAAGGATTATTTAGATACTAATATAATTTCACATGATAGGAATCTCATTATCATGATTTCATCAAGATTTCCTTCATGCTATGTTTTGTATCATGGACTTCATTAATTCGATTTAAGATCAATATCAATTTATATATTAACGAATATCAAATTAATGAAAATTTCTTTCGCTTTATTAATCAAAATAAAGTTTGTGAAAAAGTGCTAAAGGTGATTGTCTTTAGAGTACTACTCTAACAAAATAATGTTACGGAATTCTTTGGGAACAAAAAAATTCTGATAGAAATCAGTAAGAATTTCATAAGTTTTATTCCAAAGGTTCCTGATCTAAGTCACTTGAAACAATTTAGACCTCTCTCCTCTTACAACAATGTTTTTAAAATGCTTATAAAACTCTTTGGTTTAAGGCCTAAAGTGGTACTTAAGCCTCTTGTCAATAAAACACAAGGAGCTTTTATGAAAAAGAGGCAAATTAGAGAAAATATCCTTCTTGCTTAAGAGCTATTCAATTAAAAGTTGTGAAATCAAGATAGACTTCTACAATGCCTTTGACTCTATTGATTGGAGCTTCATTATCAATTCCTTGATCACATTTAGATTTTTTGCTTAATTCACAAATTGGATTGAATAATGTATCATTATGGTTTCATATAACATTATAGTAAATATGGAACTAACAAAGCTCATTAAAGGTGTTAAAGATTAAGGTAAGTAACCCTTTATCCCTTTACCTTTTCTCTTTAAGCATTAAGGGATTGTCTAGGCTCATTAGCTATGTAATAAGACTGGAGAAGAATTATAAGTTCCATATTAAATGAAGTAACTTAAAATATAAATAATTTCCATTTTGGAGATCTCCTACTTCAATCAAGAGTTGATCCTCACTCTATTAGTGCTTTAATGACATCCATTAGAATATTTAAGGAAATTTCTTCTCTAAAAATGAATAAAGAAAAGAGTCATATTTTCATTTCCTTAGTTGCTTCACACCTTGCTCCTTGGATCTCTAACATGACCGAACTTCAAGCTAAGCAACTTCCTTTCATATAATTAGGAGTTCCTATTTATCATAAAGGCTAACTTATAGGGACTTTCTTCCTTTTATTAAAAGAATACAAAAGAGGACTAACAACTGGTGTAATAAGAGTCTCTCTTTTGTAATTGGGGTTCAATTGATGAATTAGGTCCTTAATTCTATGTATATACATTGGTCATCTTACATAGTTTTTCCTAAGAGGTTGATCAAAATTATAAAAGAGATGCTTATGAGCTTTCTCTAGTAATGAGACATTAGAAGTGCTTTGTTGCCAAAGTAAAATGGGAAAATGTTTGATTGCCTAAAGAGAATGGGGGATTTGGAATTGTACCAATCAAGCTAGGCAATAAGTTTTAATGACAAATATAGAATGGATTTGAGGTTAGAGAATTAGGGAAAGAGGAAACATAATTTGATAATTTTTAAAGACATTCCAAGTTGACCAAATTTATATCAAGTTTCTTCCTTAAACAATCACCTTTTAGCTTGTTACTCCATATGTAGAAATTGCTTTTATAGGGAATATTAATAATCTGTATGTCTCTTATATAAAATTTTATATCCTTAATAAAATTTCTAACACAACTATTTCCATCAACTTCACTTCGGTCTAACATAGACTTGAAATCCCTAATAGCCATCTAGAGGTCTTGCATTTATATAGCTAGTTCCCTAAGCTTATTCTATAGCGTGATTCTATAGAAATTATGGTTGAATTCATAAATCATAGAGATGTGAACTATACACTACTACAACTTAAACTTTGACTTAATATGGATCATTTCATCGTAAATTTGAGCATTCAATACTTCTACTTCCTTTTCATTGTATAAAACTAAGATTCTACGATTTTAATGATATGTATACTTATCTATTATTCGCCACTTTTTTGGGAAAAATATTGAGGAAGTTATAAATTTTCTTCTTGATCCTTGACTCCAAAATGCTAAAAATGCTTGGTTTATTATCTTAGATGAAACTCCTAATTGCTAATTGCTTTATAGGGTGAATTCATACCCATCACATTTTAAGCAGTTATCTTCATGCTCTAATGGTTGAAGAGGATGTCCTTTTCTTCTTATTGGATCTTCTTCTATTAGGAGTTCTATAGTACTTATGTACATCTTTTCTTGATTTTGAGTACCTTCATTAAAAATTTGATTAACATGGAATTCACTTAATTCTTCCTCGATTTTTTCCATATGAGTTTAATATAATGTTTCCCAATTGTCTGCTTAAATAACATCAACTTCAATACTGACTTGGTCTTTTGGTGTATCAATCTCTTGAGGTATGGAAGTAGTGAGTTCAACTATATTGAGCTTAACACAGGGCTTTAGATGCATTAATGTCTATGGCATAAAACCTAATTTCTTAATATTATGTTTCTTATGCTTTTTATTTTCCCCATTTTTTAGTATCACATATCACATTTATTGATTTTGGAGCAGGCAACCAAAAAAGCACGGTATGATGAAAGTTATATTATTATTATATATATTATATAATGGCTTTTACATAAAATCACGAGAGAGAGTTATTTATAACCAGTATTCGTATAATATGTCATGCCTTATTTATTTACTAAAACTTCTTATATTTCATAATTATTATTAGGATAAAGATTTACTAGAGAAAAATAATTATGTTAAAAATAAATATAATCAAAATAAATTAAGATAATTGAGATATATAAAACTTGTATTATCACTAATTAAACAAGTATGTATAAAAAATACTTACAGTAAATAATGTTTTTAAATTTAACTTGTTGATAAGTCTTCTTTTCCTCCAAAAAGATTTTTAAAATCTTTCTCTAGTCTTTTTCTTGCTAATATTTAAGAGTAACTCCTAAAAAATCTCATATCTATTTATAATGAAACACATTCCTAAAAAATTTAAATATCTTGTTTCCGACCATTATTTTTTCCATTTTGAATACTATTAAAAGAATAATTAGAGAAGTTAACTTATAACGATATATACTTAAATTCAAAAATTTTAAGTAGGATTCATTATAAGTAACCTAAATTATTTGAATATCTTCCACTTATACATAGTGGATCAACAAATTTTACATTTTACATTTTTATGATTAAATAATAATTTATGTAATCAATATACTTTGAGAGCTTTAATGTCATGTATATGTTTAGAGTATATAACCTATGAAACAAAAAATAAATATGGAACAAAAAAACTCATTATTAATACATATCCTATGCATACCTTAGATTATTTATCATAACAATCATCATTTCAATCTTCGATGTAAATGCTTTATGCTAGTTGAAGAGAAAGTTAAATTAATATATGAAAATCAAGTTTCAGTAGTAAGGAAAAATAAGTAAAAGAACTAACTTCTTCAATAGTCAAATTAAGATAAAAATGAACAAAATAGAGTACAAATATAAAATTGAAGATGTAAAATTTATTGACTGAAGTTCCTATTGAGCTCTAACTTCTCTCTTCACCCTCATTAGTTGATTCTTTCCCTAACTTCATTTCCCTTCTTTCCTTTCTTAAGGGCAATTTCCCATATATTCCTTAGGTTTCCTAATACTTCTCCTTTCTTGAGTTAAAACTTCCTACTTCTTCCAAATTTATCTCCTTCTTTTCCTTTTACCGTTCTTTGTTCTTCTTATTTTTATGCTTCCTCATCTTTTTCTAAAAACAAAAGGGGAACTTTGAAGATTTATAAACCTTCTTTCTTCTACCTCCTAAACTTACTACTTCTGGAACAATATTTTGAAACTTTTTTTTTATGGTGATAGCTCCTTTTTCCCTTTTGATTTTTAGCTGTTGACTATTTTAGTTCTAAACATGTTTCTGGTTCTCTCTATCTCTCTTGATCCACTTGATTTTCCTTCAGTTCCCTCTCATCCTTCACTTTCTCAGCCTCTCCCCCTTTCCAACCTTGGCCTGAATACATGGTTCCTCTTTAGTTCCCTCTTCTCTTTCTCCACTTGCTCAGAATGCTAGTTAGCCTTCTCCTCCAGGATCTAACATACCTAACCCTATAGGATTCACTTCTAACTCAACAGATCAATTGAGTCTAAAGTTTAAAAAATTTGTGCTTAATGAATCTTATCCTTTTCTCATCAATATATTCCTCCTATTATTAAAGAGGGGATCAATTTTGTTTCCTCTTCTCTGGAGGTTATAAAAGAAAGGGTAAATCCTAGACCTCTATAATGATCAGATTATTTTTGGGGAAGAGATAAGCTTGTTTAATGATCCAATCATGGGCCACAAAACTTTAGAAGAGTAGGGGCATTCTAGAAGTACTTCTAGAAAAAAACTAGATGTCTTTATTTAAATTTATATCAAAGGAAAAGGCTCAGAAGCAGGTCCTTGGCACTTTAATAGCTGTCAATTTGTTTTGTAAATGTGGAAGTCAGTGATCAAGTTAGAGGATCTTAAGTAGAAGCAAGTTTCATTATGTGTTAACTTTCACCAAATTTCTCTTAAATATTAGAGCATTTTGACAAGCTTCATAGGTAGAGTAATTTAAATGGATTAGGTAACCTCTACACATAAAAAATTAGATATGTCAGATTATGAATTAATGTAGACGTTAACCAAACCTTCGAGAATGGAATTTCACTTCTTAGGCTAGGGGAAGACGATTCCTTGATTGGAGATATTATAAAGGTATCATATTAGTAAGACTCTCTTTGCACCATTAAGGGAAAGCTTGGCTCTCTAAAAATAAGAGATTTGGAACTAATACTTATAAGGAACTAATGGACCTAGAGAATTCCATGACATTTGATCCCTTGTAGGAAGATTTGGGGGTCTATTAGGGTATTGTTTTAGGGACTCCTAATTTAACAGATACTGTTGATACTTCTTTTACATACTCTAGGATGATATTATTAAAAATTAATATTGTTCTAATTGAAGGAAAATGTTTTATTTTTGCTTTTATATCTCATTAAAGAAACTCCTCTAAGAAGGAGGTAACTTGTCAAACTTGAGAGTAACTCAATTGGCCTTTGCATATGACTTGAATTTATTTTGTACTGCTAATATTGATTCCACTGACTGCCTTTTGAGATCCTTTGGCAATTCAGTTCCCTTGTTAGCCTTAATATCAATAAGAAAAAGAGTTTTTTTTAATGATTTCAGTTGATGCTTCTTCTTTATTTCATATTCTTACTAGAATCTCTATATTGGCAATTAAGACTCCTTATTCTTATCTAAGAGTGCCCATCTATTGGAGGAGAATTTCTTACTTGGATTGAGCTAGACCAATAAATGCTTATCCTTTGTAAGTAAAATATAATTTGTTATTTATGTCCTTAGTAATCTGATACATATTGGTTTGTTCAATAAATTTTGGCAAAGTTGTGTAATGGACTTATAAATGAGGAATATGAATACCAGACCATTTTCCAAAGTTAGAGAAGGCTTAGGAATCATATTAGTCTAGTAGGAAAACAAACTATTGATGGCTAAAAAAGGCTTTGGAGAATCATCACTGATAAACAATCTTTATGGGTAAAATGGGTGAATGAACATTACCTGAGAAATACAAGTATATAGACAATTAAACCTAAGAAAGACACTTCCTATAGTATGTTCAAGATCCTGGAATTTAGAGAAAGTTTACAGCTTCTAATACAATATAAGATAGGAAATAGGGGTAACACATGACTATAAACTGATAATTGGAGCCCTTTTAACCCTCTTAATCAATTTCCAAACTATTCAATTATCAGGTTATTATATCTTGTTAATAATAGAGTTATGGTGTTGATTTATAGAGGTAGTTGGAGCTGCAATTATAGATACTTTGAATTCCTAAGGAGTTGCTTTTCTCCTTACCTCCCTAAGATAAATCAATATGACAAAGTCCTTTGGCTAGAGAATCCTTTAAGCAATTTCTTTAATAACTCTTATATGAATACCCTCAGGGAATCAATTCGTAAAGTCTCCTGGCACTTAATGGCCTAGAATAAGCTATTACCTATTAGTTCCAAACGTTTCATTTATACTATGACTTATGGTTAATAAGAGATGAATTGCTTTATATAGGATTAAATATGGCTCCAATCCTTCCCTTTTTATAGGTTTTGCTTGGTTTTAACTGAATCTATTAGTCATTTATTATTTGAAAACTCCTATTTTAAATAGATATCAAATGACACACCAGTTAGATGTAGTTCAAAATGTCAAACTTTTAATTAGAAAATGATTTTTCAATCGATCTCTTGCTTATCTCATTTAAATAAAGACAATCTTAAGCTAGTTCATTTGGCTCTAGGTTGCACTATCGATAGCTTACAGAAGGAAAAGGAACCAACATATGTTTAGAGGTTAATTTTAACTTCCTGAAATAGTGAATCTAAGGAATATTAATTGAATAAGGCAAATGGTCTTATATAAAGGAGCAAGGTTTACTTTCTCTCAAGGGATGATGTAACATTGAAACATTTAATCTCTAACACAAGTTGATTGTTTGATTTATGTAAACAGTAAGAAGCTAGATTTAGTTAACCTTGTAAACTTATCTAAATCATTATAACCTATTAGTTTAGTTTGATTTTCTAGTTCCTCTTTGGTATTTTTATTTTAATGCATTATTTATAAGGTCAAAAGAACATTTTAGCCCCTAACGTTTACAATGAAGTTTGATTTGGCCCCTAAAGGTGTCGTTTGATATATGGATGAAAAGTTTGATTTGGCCCCTAACGGTGTCGTTTGATATATGGATGCAACTTTTCAACATGTAGCATATTAATCATCACTACAAGAAAATAGTGAGTTAGTGACGAAAAATACCGACGGAAATGACAAATATTCTGTCGGTATTAAACATTATCGACGGAATATACCGACAAACAAAAACGTTGGAGATTCGACCGTAGCTAACCTTATCGACGGTAAAGAAACTTTTCATCGGTAAGTTTACCGATAGAATAAAATCACTATCGGTAATTTCAACTGAAAAGTTACCGACCGTCACACCTTTTCCGTTGGTAAACTTACCGATAGAAAGTCAATTTTCCAACACTAATTTTACCAATGGTAAGTTGCTAAATCGTATGTAAATTTAGCATCGGAATGTTTTTAATACCGTCGGTAAAGTTACTGACGGTAGCGTTATGTCTGTCGGTATAGTGTATAGACATTTACCAACGAAAATTATGAATGTTTCCGTTGGTAAAATTTTTGATTAAATTTTTTTAAAATATATATTTCCATTATATTTATATTATAACCCTCGGAAAATTTTATTAATAAGATATTTATAATATATATTTAATTAGATATAAATAATTAAATAAAAATTTTGATAAATGATTAAAAATTAAATATGAATAATAAATCTAACTAAGAATAAGAATAATCATAATATTAAAGTAATTACTATGGTAAATATTAATTAGTTGCACGACTAACCTGAATCGATGAACAACTTCAATAAATACCAAGAAATTTGTGTCGAAGACGCTCTTCCACACAATACAGGATCTGCGAAAAATAATAATAACAATAAATTAATA